>CP054674.1:38184795-38314214 GCA_013348765.1 Carpinus viminea | reverse complement strand
TTGCTCCCTAAACCCTAGGCCCTAAACCTAAACCTAAACCTAAAGCCTAAACTAAACACAAACCTAAACCCTAAACCTAAACCTAAACCTAAACCCCTAAACCTAAACCTAAACCTAAACCTAAACCCTAACCTAAACCTAGGCCTAAACCCTGAGCCTAAACCCCTGAGCCTAAACCTAAAGCCTGAGCCTGAGCCCCTGAGCCTAGGCCTACCTGAGCCTGGGCCTAGGCCTGGGCCTGAGCCTGAGCCTGGGCCTGAGCCTGGGCCTGGGCCTGGGCCTGAGCCTGGGCCTGGGCCTGGGCCTGGGCCTGGGCCTGGGCCTGGGCCTGGGCCCACCTGGGCCTGGGCCTGGGCCTGGGCCTGGGCCTGGGCCTGGGCCTGGGCCTGAGCCTGGGCCTGGGCCTAGGCCTGGGCCTGGGCCTAAACCCTGGGCCTGGGCCTAAACCTGGGCCTAAACCCCTAAACCTAAACCTGGGCCCACTAAACCCTGGGCCTAAACCTAAACCTAAACCTAAACCTAAACCTAAACCTAAACCTAAACCTAAACCTAAACTAAACCTAAACCTAAACCTAAACCTAAACCTAAACCTAAACCTAAACCTAAACCTAAACCTAAACCTAAACCTAAACCTAAACCTAAACCTAAACCTAAACCTAAACCTAAACCTAAACCTCCTAAACCTAAACCTAAACCTGACCTAAACCTACCTAAACCTAAACCTAAACCCTAAACCTAAACCTACCTGACTAAACCTGGGCCTAAACCTGGGCCTAAACCTAAACCTGAGCCTGGGCCCCTAAACCTGGGCCTAAACCTAAACCTGGGCCTAAACTGGGCCTAAACCTAAACCCTAAACCTGGGCCTGGGCCTACCTGACCTGGGCCTGACCTAAACCTAAACCTAAACCTAAACCTAAACCTAAACCTAAAAAACCTAAACCTAAACCTAAACCTAAACCTAAACCTAGCCTAAACCTAAACCTAAACCTAAACCTAAACCTAAACCTAAACCTAAACCTAAACCTAAACTAAACCTAAACCTAAACCCTAAACCTAAACCTAAACCTAAACCTAAAACCTAAACCTAAACCCCTAAACCTAAACCTAAACCTAAACCCCTAAACCTAAACCTAAACCTAACCTAAACCTCCTAAACCTGGGCCCCTAAACCTAAAACCTAAACCTAGGCCTGGGAAACCTAGCCTAAACCTAAACCTGGGCCTAAAACCTGGGCCTAAACCTACCTAAACCTGGGCCTGAAACCCTAAACCTGAGCCTGGGCCTGGGCCTAAACCTAAACCTAAACCTAAACCCTAAACCTAGCCTAAACCTGGGCCTAAACCTAAACCTAAAAACCTAAACCTAAACCTAAACCTAAACCCTAAACCTAAACCTAAACCTAAACCCTAAACTAAACCTAAACCTAAACCTAAACCTAAACCTAAACCTAAACCCTAAACCTAAACCTAAACCTAAACCTAAACCTAAACCTAAACCTAAACCTAAACCTAAACCTAAACCTAAACCTAAACCTAAACCTAAACCTAAACCTAAACCTAAACCTAAACCTAAACCTAAACCTAAACCTAAACCTAAACCCCAAAACCTAAACCTAAACCTAAACCTAAACCTAAACCCACAAACCTAAACCTAAACCTAAACCTAAACCTAAACCTAAACCTAAAACCCCTAAACCTAAACCTAAACCTAAACCTAAACCTAAACCTAAACCTAAACCTAAACCCCTAAACCTAAACCTAAACCTAAACCTAAACCTAACCTAAACCTAAACCTAAACCCCAAACTGGGCCTAAACCTGGGCCTGGGCCTGAGCCTGAGCCTGGGCCTGAAACCTAAACCTAAACCCTAAACCTGGGCCTAAACCTGGGCCTGGGCCTAAACCTGAGCCTAAACCTGGGCCTAAACCTCCTGGGCCTGGGCCTAAACCCTAAACCTAAACCTAAAACAAACCTAAACCTAAACCTAAACCTAAACCCTAAACCTAAACCTAAACCTAAACCTAAACCTAAAAGAAACCTAAACCTAAACCCTAAACCCTAAACCTAAACCTAAACCTAAACCTAAACCCCTAAACCTAAACCTAAAACCTAAACCTAAGAAACCTAAACCTAAACCTAAACCTAAACCTAAAAAACCTAAACCTAAACCTAAACCTAACCTAAACCTAAAACCTAAACACAAACCTAAAACCTAAACCTAAACCTAAACCCTAAACCTAAACCAGCCTAGGCCTAAACCTAAACCTAAACCTAAACTAAACCTAAACCTAAACCTAAACTGAGCCTGGGCCCTAAACCTCACCTGAGCCTAAACCTGGGCCTGGGCCTGGGCCTGAGCCTGAGCCCTAACCTGAGCCTGAGCCTGGGCCTGGGCCTGGGCCTGGGCCTGGGCCTGGGCCTGGGGCCTGGGGCCTGAGCCTGGGCCTGGGCCTAAACCTGAGCCTGGGCCTAAACCCTGGGCCTAAACCTGAACTGGGCCTGAAACCTGAAACCTAAACCTGGGCCTAAACCTAAAACCTAAACCTAAACCCTAAACCTAAACCTAAACTGGGCCTAAACCTAACCTAAACCTAAACCTAAAGAAAACCTAAAAACTAAACCTAAACCTAAACCTAAACCTAAACCCTAAACCTAAACCTAAACCTAAACCCTAAACCTAAACCTAAACCCAAACCCTAAACCTAAACCTAAACCTGAAACCTAAACCCTAAACCTAAACCCTAAACCTCCTGGCCTAAACCTAAACCTGGGCCTGAAACCTCCTAAACCTGAAACCTGAACCTAAACCTGGGCCTGGGCCTGAAACCTAAACCTGGGCCCTAAACCTAAACCTAAACCTAAACCTGGGCCTAAACAAACCTAAACCTGAGCCTGGGCCTGAAACCTGAGCCTGGGCCTGAGCCTAGCCTGGGCCCCTGGGCCTGAGCCTGAGCCTGGGCCTGGGCCTAGCCTGGGCCTGGGCCTAAACCCTGGGCCCTGGGCCTGGGCCTGAGCCTGGGCCTGGGCCTGAGCCTGGGCCTGGGCCTGGGCCTGGGCCTAAAACCTAAACCTGGGCCTGGGCCCCTAAACCTGGGCCTAAACCTAAAAAAAAACCTAAAAGAAAAGAAACCTAAAAGGGCCTGAACCTAAACCTAAAACCCTAAACCTAAACCTAAACCTAAAACCCTGGGCCTAAACCTAAACCTAAACCTAAACCCTAAACCTAAACCTGACCTAAACCTAAACCTAAAAAACCTAAACCTAAACCTAAACCTAAACCTAAACCTAAACTGAGCCTAAACCTAAACCTAAACCTAAAACCTAAACCTAAACCTCCTGAGCCTAAACCCTAAACCTAAAAAAGTAAACCTAAAACCTAAACCTAAACCTAAACCTAAACCTAAACCTAAACCTAAACCTAAACCTAAAACCTAGGCCCCTAAACCTAAGCCTAAACCTAAACCTAAACCTAAACCCTAAACCTGAGAAACCTAAAAGAAAAACCTAAACTAACCTAAACCTAAAACCTAGCCTAAACCTAAAGGCCTACCTAAAACCTGAAAAACCTGGGCCTGGGCCTGGGCCTGGGCCCCTGGGCCTAAACCTGGGCCTGGGCCCTAGCCCTGGGCCTAAACCTGGGGCCTAAACCCTGGGCCTCCTGAAAAAGCCTAAAGCCTGAAAACCTGGGCCTGGGCCTGAAACCTGAACCTGGGCCAAACCTAAACTGGGCCCTGAAAACCCTAAACCTAAACCCTAAACCTGGGCCCTAAACCTAAACCTAAACCTAAACCTAAACCTAAACCTAAACCCTAAAACCTAAAAGAAACCCTAAACCTAAAAAGAAAACCTAAACCTAAAACCCTAAAAAGAAACCTAAACCTAAACCCTAAAACCTAAACCTAAACCTAAAAAGAAAACCTAAAAGAAACCCAAACCTAAACCTAAAAAGAAAAAAAAAAAAAAAAAACCTAAAACCTAAAAAAGAAAAACCTAAACCTAAACCTAAACCTAAAAGAAACCTAAACCTAAACCTAAAACCTAAAAGAAAACCTAAACCTAAACCTAAACCTAAAACCTAAAACCTAAACCTAAACCTAAAACCTAAACCTAAACCTAAACCTAACCTAAACCCTAAAAAAAAGAAAACCTAAACCTAAACCTAAACCTAAAAAAACCTAAACCCTAAACCTAAAATAAACCTAAACCTAAAAAGAAAAAAACCTAAACCTAAACCTAAACCAGAAAAAAATGAATTTCAAATTTAATCTCGGAGTAGCTCGAAAAGTTTGATATTTTGGTCACACATATGAATTTGGAGGAAAATCGTCCATTTGGACTCGTGGTTTTTCTGCTTTCCCACATGCTAGAAGAACAAAGGCTTTATATTGACCTTCCAAGCTAGAAAAAAAGAAGACATTTGAATTTTTAGCCGTTCTGGGTCACGAAAATAGGACCAGCCACCACATTGTTCACTTACGCATGACTGCATCGTGTGGTGTGCTCAATCGCACTTCTGCAGTTGATCCTTCCTCTTGCACGTGCAAGCAGAGTCCGCGCTTTTTTCTATGCTTGGGCACTTGAAGGCATTGGCGGGCTCGAGCACAAGCAGTGAGATCAATCGCACTACCATCCAAAACTTATAGCCTCCAATTTTTGTCCTTTAAGCTCAGCATTTTCAGAATTGCTTCATTTTCTCCAAAAACTTAGGAAAACACAGAAAACCAAAAAAGGAAATAATAAAATAGAACAAAATAACAAAAAGTAAGAAATTTACAAATGTAATTAAGGGCATATGAATATTTTGACACTTAATGGTTTCAACTTGTTTACGGTTGGAGTTTCAACAAATGTTTCAATTTTAGCCGAACGAATGTGAATAAGATAAATATTTGACTTTCTAAGCTAGACAAAAAAACAGACATTCGAGTTTTCAACTGATCTGCGTCACGAAAATAGAAGTTCATTTAGGGTTTTTAATGAGGTTTCATTTGTGATTTCGACAGAGTTTCAACGAGTGTTTGATTTTTGGCCGAACGAACCTAAATGGGATAATATTTCTAAGCTAGACCAAAAAAAAAAAAAAAAAGAAGAAAAAAGAAGAAGATATTCTAATTTTCAATGACACAAAAATAGGAAAGTTCATTTGGGGTTTCATCGGGTTTAGGGTTGGGGTTTCAACGAATGTTTCATTTTCGGCTGAATGAACCTAAATGAGATAAATGTTTGACTTTCTAAGCTAGACGAAAAAAAGACAATCAGATTTTCATACATAAAAGAGAAGTTCATTTGGGGTTTAAGAGCTTTCATTTGAGATTTCAATGGAGATTCAACGAATGTTTGATTTTTGGTGGAACAAACCTGAATGAGATCAATATTTGACTTTCCAAGCGTGACCAAAAAAAAAAAAAAAAAGACATTTGAATTTTTAGCCATTATGAAATAAAATAAAACAAAATAACAAAAACATAGTTTTGGAACTTATTTGGTTTCAACTTGTTTAGGGTTGGGGTTTCAGACTTTTAAACCAGAAAAAAAAAAGACATTCTTATTTTTAGCGTTAAAAAATTGGTAAGTTCATTTGGGGTTTCAATAGGTTTTGGGTTAGTTTCGAGATTTTGAATGTTTTATTTTTAGGCGAGCGTTTTGAATGAGATAAATATTTCACTTTCTAAGCTAGACCAAATAAAGAAAAAAAGAAAAAAAAAATTCAAATTCCATTTGTTCTGGGTCACGAAAATAGGAATGTTCATTTGGGGTTTAATTTTTTGGTTTCATTTGAGATTTTAACGGTGTTTTGACAAATGTTAGATTTTTGGTGGAACGAACTGGAATTTGATAAAATATTTGACTTTCCAAGCTAGACAAAAATAAATAAATAAATAAAGACATTCGAATTTTTAGCTGTTTTGGGTCACGAAAATAGGACTAACCGTCACACTGTTCACTTGCGCACGACTGCACTCAATCGATCATTCCTCTTGCACTTGCTAGCGCAATCCGCACTTGTTCCTATGTTTGGGCACTCACACCAACACCTTCAAGTGCCCAAGTTTGGGCACTTGCTAGCGCAGTCCACACTGGTGTGCTCGAGCACAGGCAGAGTGCGATCAATCACACTACCATCCAAAACTTCTATCACCCAATGTACCCACATAGGGCCGGTTAATATTGACGTCCTTTGAGGAATTGGAGTGCGTCTTATTGAATGATGCATTAAATTAGTGTAATATTCTTCCACTAACTCTAACATGTGCAAAAGAAGAAACTCCAATTCATCACTTAATAATGAATTCAAATTTTGCTCATCATCGTCATCATTGAATTCCTCAATATCAGAATCCATCATATCATGACAGTTTGTGAAATCACTGTCATCAGATGCATCCATGCCGGAAAACCTACAGTTTCATGTTTAATGAAATGTCACATAAGATATACATCATATTTACATATCTATCATCAAATATTAAAGCCACAAATACATAATATAGCTTTAAACTCCACATTCATGATAGGAAATAAGCATTATACAATGCTAAAGTTTAGTACTACGGATAAGGAATAAGCATTCCTATAGTGCTAGAGTTTAGGAATAAGCATTCGGCAGCACACTGCAGGCGGGGTGGGGGGTTGGGGGAGAAGGGTACGTGGCCCAAGTATATTTTAAGAATTACAAAAAAAGATTGCTATGTAATTATTCAAAGATAAATTGGAATCTTGTGAAAATAATTGGGAACGCTTTGCATTTCCCATGAAAAATTTATGAATTATATTAGTTTATAGGTTAAATATTTTCTCTGGTGGGCATGATATACTATTTAATTCTTAGGCCTCTTCATGGATGCACTTCTTCTTGCCCAATATATACACTATATAATAAAATGCTTTTATGCTTTGCGAACAATGCTTGTTTTACGGAGTAATTAGACTAATAAGTTGTTAAATAATAGAACTTCTATCACTTATAAAATGAATTTGACATTTGTCTTTATTTTATCCCAAAATGCTTCGTCTGGTTGGTGAAAGATTGAGAGAAAAGAATGGCCAGTTTTAAGTACCTCATTTTCTGCTTTCTCTTCTCTTACCAACAGGGCTCGACAATTTCATGAAAATTAAATCGAGCTTATTATCCTATTACCAATAGCCTAATGTAAGAAATTATTATCCTTGTGTTATACTTGTCTCTTATATATATTGCATTAATTCAACTTATGTGCTTCCCCTTGTCATTAACTCGTCACCAGCTAAATATCTATACTTTTAGCCATTGCTGTATAAAGAAAGATTGAAAACATGTTAGTGTCAAATGGATGGCAGCTGGCAAATTCATCAATGGATTACAATCCCCTGTACGATGCAAAGAAGGGTTTCGATGTGATGCCATCTTCATTTCACGACATCAGTGATGTTGAGTTTCAGGATAACTGGGGTCGTGTTTGGTATGAGCTTTCATGACTTGGTTGCTTTTGTGTAATATCTTGTACCATTGTCCATGGAAGTGATCTAAATCAGATATATGCATAACAGGGTAGACCTTGGTACATGTGATTATTTTGCCATTGATGCTTGACGGTGTTGAGTTCAGAGTAAGTCAGAATGAGCAAGAGGAACAGATTTGATGCAGTTATTTAGGCATTCCCGTCTAAGTCTAATTTACTCATTTATGTTCTTTTCTTGATGCAGTTATTTAGGCATTCAACAGATTTGAAATCAATTTGGATCTAAACACTTTATTATAATTTACGCTTGATGTACAACCCGAACTTCTTTCCATAGCTTTTGGATAGTTTTCTCTAGTTATGCGCCAGTACTGACTCCTGACCAAAGCTTCCTCTAGCCCTTGGGAGGGAATTTTGGATATCCGTAGACATGCTGTTAATATGGATTGGGTATTGGAACCGATTAAATGTCATGGTAGTAATGCTGTTAGACTTTTAACCCTCTCAAGTCATTCAGGAGAATGATAAAAGACTATTTTGAAATTTCTATAACAATTTATAGAAGAGCCAAATTTGAATGAGTAAACGCGATTTTTGTTGGAGAGCCAAATTTGAATGAGTAAACGCTGTTAGCTTTCCTTCTCTTTTCACTTCCCTCTTATACGGATAAGACCTTTTGGTTATATGAATATTGATCAAATTATTAGGATATCTTTGCATTCAACTTTTTCCCATTATTTATTCACATTATCATCTTGACAACTCCCAGCTCAATAATCCTATTCGTAAGAGTTAGTTCAATCGGTTGAGATCACATCTAATGAAGCGAAGGTCATTAGTTTGAGTCCCCCTCTCTCCTCTTGTACAAACATGTCGAAAAAAAAAAAAAAAGGTTCAATAATCCTACCTGGCCAATAGACTAACTTCTTTAATTGAATATTTGAAAGAATGAATCATTTAAGATAAATTTAAAATTGTTTAAATTGGATGTGCATTTTATCATACGAGATACAAACACATCAAAGTCATAGCTTCTTTAGTTTGAATTCAATCTCATAGAATCACCATGCTTACTCCCTCTTTAACTTTCTATTGTATTTACAACTTATGATGAATTGAATTCAATCTCAATCGTTCTGTGCATTGAGTTTTTTTTTTGAAGTCATCCCCATGACATCCATCGTTCTGTGCGTTAAGCTTTTTTGTTTTTTTTTAATAATCAGTTTCTAGAATCTAACATATGATTGACATTATTATTTTTTGACCTGTGTAGTACAGGGGTGGATCCCTGTTACTGGTGGAAGCTGGGTACCAAAGACATGTCATTCTTCTACCTCATGAGATTCATGAAAGGTGGGAGGTGCCAAGTTCATGAACAAAAGTCTTGTAATCATAATGCGGTAGTGAAATTACACTGACTATAAATAGTGTTCTTTTTATTTTTTTGTTTATTTTTTCGCTTGGATATTGTAAGTTTTAAGTGTTGGCTACATGTTCGGTTGAGCAAAAGGGATTCAAAATGTGCCAAATCACTATGGGTGTCCGCAAAATAAAATGGCTACCAATGCCCCAGTAGCAAGTCCAGGTGTAGCCGTCATGACGACAAAAAAAGTCTTAAACTAGGACTTGTTGCCAAAAATTAAACTTAAGGTTTTACATAAGACCCATTAAAAATTCAAAGCTTGTTTCAATTTTATTTTGATAATTTATGACACCTGGGACATATCTCAGCGGTTTCTATGACATTACGAGACAAGATATCACGTTGTAAGGCATGGCTTCCACCCACCCCTCTTTTTTTGTTTTTTTTTTGTAGTCTTAAACAAGAAGTAAGTGTGGTTGTGTAGTCTTAAACAAGAAGTAAGAACAAAGGGGAAGAATAGCAGGGAAAGGACATAAGCACTCTTGGGACATGATGAGGTCACACGGTTTTTTTTTTGCTTTCTTTGTTAATAAGGTTGTAAGTCTTAAACAAAACTAGTAACAAAGAAGAAGAGTGGAAGGAATCACAGCACAGTTAGTTACAAATGAATTTAAAAAAGAAAAAAGAAAAGAAAAGAAAAAGAAGAAGAGGAGAAATACCACAGGGGTAGGGACACTCTTCGATGTAGCATCTAAAATCATCATTAAATTTGGATGAACCACAATAATATTTTTAAATCAATTCTAATTTTGAATGCCACATAACACGTCTCAAAATTTGAAAATAGTAGTGCCCGAAGTTTGCGTTTAAAACAACTACCCACACTCAAAACTTAAAAAATTTACACTCTTACCCACAAACAAAACATTTTTTTTAAAAAAAGAAACACACACACATGTGGATGCCAGCAGCAAACCGAGAGCTAGACTTGGTGGGAAGGGGTGGCCCACGAGCCACTCCAGAGGTGGTCGGTGCTAAGGGTGGCAACCCGGTTACGATTAGAGGTTATTGGCAAAAACTGATCACTACAAAAAAAATTGTCTTTTCTGACCTTGTAAAACTGCCACATCATAAATTTTTTTTTGACCTTGCAAGACAAAAATTTAGAATTAAAATAATTTTAAAATTATTGATTTTTTTTACCATACATTTTTGCAAGGTTAGAAAATGCAATTTTACAAGGTCAGAAAATTCTGACCTTGCAAAAGTGTAAGGTCAGAAAAATCAATAATTTTAAATTATTTTAATTCTTAATTTTTCTAACCTTGCACTTTTGCAAATCAAAAAAAAAATCGATTTTAAAATATTTAAAAATTAAAACCTAGCTAATTATATATATAATTAATGTGCATGCATATATATATTATAATTAATTAACCTAATTATATATATAGTTGATGAAACAGCCACTTAGCTACCTATATATATATTATAATGGTCTTGCACATGGGCACATCTCTTAATTGATTAAGATGTCGATTATATATAACTAGTTATAATGAGCTAGGTTCATACAACCAGGCCCAAATATTACACATGTGGGACAGGTGTTCAGGTCAATTTGTCTGGTTTTCATTATTGCATATTAGCATATGCATGCATAGTTTTTGTTATTTTGTTTTTGTTTTGGTTTGGTTTTTACGGATTTGTTAATGTTCATATTTGATAATTTGTATAAATTAAAGTTATAACTAGCTTCATTCTTTAAAAAATAATAATAAGTTAAATTGAGTATAAACTATATATAATAGCTGCCGAAGGTCCTTAGCATTCCCAATTTTTAGAATAAAAGTTTAAGTGACTCAAAAGGAGTGTTTACTGCCAAAGATTTATTATATATTTACCCATATTTTAGTTAAATGCTCAATTTTGACTTATTTAAATTTTATTTATTATTTAAATTTAGAAGCTAATTATAATTTATAATTTTAAAGTGAGGATAATCCTCATGTATATATATACCTAATTAAATTGTAAAGTACCTGAACAAAAAATTAATCATAATTTTTAACTATATACGTACCTATTAATTAATAAGTTAGCACTTTAAATTAACTAAGGTACATAGAAATTTAACTTAATGTGCTTCTAATAATCTAAGTTAATTCAGCAGTTGAAAGTTGTTTTTATATAGTTTTTATTAATAAAGTGAAGAAAAAAATTCCTTTCAAATATATATATACTCTCTCTCTCTAAACCTTCTCTCTCCTCATAAATACATATCATTTATGCACCATTCACACATTGATTTATTTTTGACTAAAGATACTAATTTAAGCATTAGAGAGTTTTTAATTGGCTTGCCCCAACTGGAGACTCAACTCTTTGATTTTTTTTTTTTGAAACATTCATCTTAGTCTCATTTATGAATCAAGAGGAAAACTTTTACAATACAGGACATGCCTTGAAGTATCCGTAGCTAAACTATAAAGATACCAACGTCAAACAAGACGTATTACAATTCATACTTTCAAAATAGATCCGCTAACCTATGACTAATCAACCAATGAAATACAAATCTGTACAAGACAGAACCAATTAATGCATAGGTAACAATTATTCCTTGATACTAGGGGCTGAAAATTTCAGGCCAACACTTGATTCATTGACACTGAGGGCTGAGAACCCCGGGTCAACACTTATTCCTTGACATTGAGGGTTAAGAACTCTAGGCCAACACTTGTCCTCCTCGACCTGAAAGCCAGGATAATGCTCACATTCACAACCAAAATATCTGGACCAAGCATCGCACCCAAAAGCAGGCCGATCAAGACAAAGCTTATTACAAGTAAAGAAACAATAAAAATACAGGAAAATAAACACTGATCGCACGCAAGTAGATCCCGTACACTGAAGGAGCGTTGGAAGCTTGACACAGTGGGGGTGCAGAAAAAGGCCCGACAGTGGACATAGAGTGATGAAACAAGCGCGAAGAAGATCCTCTCTGATTTTATATGCATGCGATCAAACTCGTTTAGCAAGTGACACCATATATGCATAAACATCGATCATCAAAGATATTAAAAAAGGATAAGACTTAAGAAAGATACAATATTTAATTTTGAACGTATATAACGTTGAAATAACCACAAAACAACTTGAAATACGATACATTGTTCATAAATTCAAATTTATTCTTTAGACTTTTCTTGCTACATATAAACACACATATATATATATGATTGCGTTATATATATTAATTAATTAATAATTAATATACATATATATTAATTAATTAAAATTATTGATTTTCCACGATCCTCGTAAATTTGCAAGGTCAATTTGACCTTGCAATTTTACAAGGTCGAAAAATATTCAATTAAAATAATTTAAAATCGATTTAATTCTCACCCCCACCCGTGCGCTTCGATTTTTCCCCGCTCACTTCAACCCCAAAACTCAAAAGCAAACCCTCTCTCGACTCTCACTCTCCCTTTCTCCCTCTCACCTTTCTCCCTCTCGCCTCTATCTCGGACTCTCTCTCACTCTCCCTTTCTCCATCTCACCACTCTCTCAGACTCTCCCTCTATCTCAGACTCAATCTCACACTCACCAAAAATGCATATTTCCCCACTTATTTACACAATAATTTTATATTTTCTTTTTTAACTTTTGGGGAAACTACATTTTGCCCCATGAACTACAACGCGTTAGCACATTTCCCCCATGAATTGCCAACTGTGCTACTTTGCCCCCACGAAAAACCATTTTGTGCTAAAAAACCCCTTTTGTCAATCAAAACCATTAACTCAAATGGTCAGCATGTTACTTTGTAGTTGTATATCAAATGACTTCCAAAGTTGCAACTTGGGTACATAATTTCTCGTGTCCCTCAAAAAGCTGAGATTAATTCCACCACTTCTTTCCCTTGAATTTGTTAGGGAGGTCCAAGACTTGTTGATCATCTTTCTGGTAGGATTAAGTCCATAAAATTGCTTTGAACTTAAAATTCTTACAAACTTGTCTCTAAAAGTGATATGTATATCTTAACATGTGAGAAGTGCATGTTTTTTTTAATAGCATGCGCTTCTCACATGATTTTTTAATCGCTTAAATGACATATATCTCGCTTTGGATGTTGATTTGTAGGAACTCCCTACAAACATGTTTGTAGCAAATTTATGTCCAATTCCCTAACACTCATTTATAAGTTGCCCCCATGAATTGCCATCTGTCACACTCGCCCACATTTAACTACCGTAAAAGATTCTCGACAAAAGCTTACTTAATCGGTAATAATTGAATACATACAATTTGTTCAAATACTGCAAATCTTGCAAGGAAAGCAATCAATTTCGGGCAAATTCTCAATGTTAGAGAATAATCAATACATCACCAAAGAAGGAAACACACAATCAACCAGAAACTCACGCCAAAATGTAATAGCAAAATCATATCACACGCACCAAAGTCATGCAGCTAAAGAGCTTTACCTTGGTCACCAAGAAATGTTGTAGTCATGATAAGCGCTGAATGTTGCACATTCAAGCCCTTTAACTTGCATTTGTTAATACTTTAACATTGCTATTTATTTGATTTTGTTTTATTTGGTGTTTCAGGTCAATTACAGGAGCTTAGTTGGAAATTGGGATAGAAAGGGCAAGAAAAGAACCACCTTTGTCTTTGGCGAACGATCGCTGACACGCTCTGCGATCGTCTTTGGAGAACGTCGCCAAGATGTGAACATCTTTTGGGCGAGCGATCGACTTGCGATCGTCTTTCAGGGTCACTTAACCCGGCAGGCGCGTGGACAACTTAAATTGGCATCTTCAAGTTTCCAAGTTGAAGTAGGAGACCAACCTACGGCCATGATTAGGGTTTTAGGGTTTCTAGGGTTTCCTAGTGTCTATAAATAGGCCTTTATACAATGGAAAAAGGCGGTTTTTTCCTGGAGTGCGAATTTAATAGAAGTTTATGGAGTTCATCAGCATGAGCGGCTAAACCCCCATTGTGGGGTACCGATGTAACCCTCTCCGACACACAATGGTGATTGTATTTAATTCATTTAGTTTATATTACATATGTTGATTACATAACTGTGAGGATTGCAATCCTTGATTTCTGTTCTTAATTATAATGCAATTGTTATTCAATTCTAAAATCAATACTTGCAAAATTCTTATCTTGTCTTAGAATTTATTTTGCATGTATTGAACTCAATCGATTTTATTTTCTGTGATCATAAAACCGATGGTTGTGTAATGGTTTAATATGCATGTGATTAATAGGATTAGATAGACCATGCTTAGGGAAGACGGGTCGTACTACACCCTAGTTTAGAGTAGACGAACCGTGCTAACCGAAGATGGGTTATGCTATTCCATTGATCATATAAAACGCATTAAAGGATTTGATAGTTTATACCTAGGGAAGACGGATCGTGCCGCATCTTAGTGGTTAGGTGGACGATCCGTACCAAAGATAAATTATCATTATCCCTTAATCTGAATTTTCTTGTCGATAACATATGTGATTGTAATTTGAATCAATTACGTTCTTTGTTATTATGGATTGTGGTGAAGTCGGTACTCTCTCTCTCTCTCTCTCTCTAAAACATCAATTTTATATTATGCGTTTAGAACATTGCGTTTAATTTTAATTTTATGTTCATTCTGCTCCACTACGCATCGTAAATAATCGCCTTCTCTGTCCATTATGATATTTCCAATGAACACAGTCAATGCGCTTTCTCCCGACCAATGATCCATACTCCAACACTTACAACCGGGGTGGAGAAACCATCCAATTTCTCATGGAAGGGTCGAATGCGAGAAAACTCAACCTCGGACAACACAATCAAGCTCACCCAACAGGCGGTCCTACAACTCGTCCTCCACCTATCGACCTCCATATAAGCAATACCAGGCGGCTCCACCGCAGCGGGCAGAATCCACTGATGAACGAATTCTGAACTTGTTGGGTGAGATGAATGGAAGAATGGGCTCGATCGATGGAAAGTTTGATGAGATGTCCCGCACAGTAAACTCCCATTCTCAATCCATTGCAAAATTAGAGACTCAGATGGGACAGATGGCAAACACCCTCAATAGGAGGGAAGAAGGGAAGCTTCCAAGTCAACCAGTGACCAATCCCAAGGGGCTTTACATGATAGATGAAGAATCCTCGCATCAGCATGTGCAGTCCATCACCACTTTAAGAAGCGGGAAACTGGTTGACAATCAAGTGGAACAGAAGAAGGAAACACATACTGATAAGGGCCAGCAAGTGATCACTGAAACATCTACTTCAGCCGACCCCAGTTCAGATATACCATATGTACCCCGAGCCCCATTCCCAGAACGGCTCAAGGCACCTTCTCACTTTGGAAAACAAGGAGAGAAAATACAAGCTATGATGGAGATGTTCAAACAAGTGAAGATCAACATTCCTCTCCTTGATGCCATTCGGCCAAGACAGCGTATGCAAAATTCTGAAAGATCTTTATGCAGCAAGAGGAAGTCCAAAACCACATTCCTAAGAAGGTCCTCCTGAGCATGTAAGTTCTTTGATTCAAGACAACACCCTCCGAAGTTTAAGGACCCGAGCTCCCACCATTTCATGCATCATAGGACAAAGAGATTGACAAGGCACTCCTTGATCTAGGAGTCGGAGTAAATCTACTACCATACTCGGTGTATCAGAACTTGGTCCGGGAGCTAAAACCTACCACACTTAATTCCAGTTAGTGACCGGTCCATTAAGAAACCCAGGGGGATTATCGAAGATGTTATCATCAGGGTGGACAAATTCTTTTTCCCAGTGGACTTCATTGTTCTGGACACGGAACCTGTTCCACATCCGGAGAAGCTGATTCCAGTCATCCTTGGGCGTCCGTTCTTAGCCACAGCCAATGCATGCATCAACTGCCGGACTGGGGTTATGGAAATCTCCTTCGGCAATATGAAAGTAAGGTTGAATATCTTTAATGCATTCCAACATGCTCCGGATCAGAATGAGTGTTTCTTTGTGGACCACATTGAAGAATATGTAGAAGACTCACTCCCTGGTTTATTGGCTGAGGATCCATTGGAAACCTGCTTAGCCCATTTTGGGTTTGAAGATTTCAACACAGACCAGTACGTTGAGGAAGTCCATGAATTGCTAGAAACAGCAGCCAGTGTGGACTTTCACCCACAGGCTGCCAAAGGAACCCCTGCCATTGACATCAAGCACTCCCCCTGTTCCCTCTCTTGAGTCCCCACCGAAGCTTGAGTTGAAGCCTCTACCCGACAAGCTGAAGTATGCCTTTCTGGGTGCCAACGAGACTCTTCCAGTCATAATTGCTTCCGATTTACAGAGAGACCAGGAAGATAATCTGTTAGAAGTCCTGAAGGAGCACAAGGAAGCTATTGGGTGGACTGTGGCAGACCTAAAAGGAATTGATCCATCCATATGCATGCACCGGATTCATTTAGAAGAAGGATCAAGACCTTCCCGTGAGGCTGGCAATGAACCGAATCATGAAAGAGGTTGTGATGAAGGAAGTGGTCAAGGCGCTTGATCTTGGCATCATCTACCCCATTTCGCATGACAAATGGATTAGCCCACTCAAGTTGTACCAAAGAAATCGGCCTTACATGATGGAGAATACATGGAGAATTGGTTCCTCAATGCACTACCACCGGATGGCGTGCGCATTGACTACGAGCTCAACTCCCACACTAGGAAGGATCACTTTCCACGCCTTTCATTGATCGGATCCTAGAGCGTCTAGCTGGCAGAGTTACTCGCTTCCTTGATGGCTACTCCGGTTACAACCGGGTATTGACCCCAAGACCGGAGATGACGACATTCACATCCCTTTGGCACTTTTGCGTCTGCATGCCTTTGGCCTATGCAATGCACCGCCACCTTCCGAAGATGCATGATGTCAATCTTCTCCGACATGGTAGAAAAATTTTGGAGGTATTTATGGATGACTTTTCAGTTTTTGGGTCTTCCTTTGATAACTGTCTCCATAATCTTTCACTTGTGCTTAAACGCTGCAAAGAGACTAACCTGATCTTGAGTTGGGAGAAGAGTCATTTTATGGTGCAGGAGGGTATAGTTTTGGGGCATATTGTATCCAAAAGAGGCATTGAGGTGGATAGAGCAAAGGTCGAACTGATTGAAAATCTGCCGCCGCCTACCTCAGTGAAGCAAATCCGCTCATTCCTAGGGCACGCTGGGTTTTATCGGCGTTTCATCAAAGACTTCAGCAAGGTCTCCAGACCGTTGTGCAGTTTGCTTGCCAAGGACACTCCATTCAATTTCGATGAGGCGTGTCATGAGGCATTTCAGAAGCTCCGGTCCCTGTTATCTTCAGCTCCCATCATGAAACCTCCTGACTGGTCCCTGCCTTTCGAGATCATGTGTGATGCATCCGACTTTGCTATGGGTGCAGTCTTGGGACAGCGTGTGGGCAAAATACCCCACGCCATCTACTATGCTAGCAAGACCCTGATAGATGCTCAAGTAAATTACACCACAACAGAGAAGGAGTTGCTAGCTGTAGTATTTGCCTTGGATAAATTTCGATCATATCTATTGGGATCCAAGGTAATCATCTATTCTGATCATGCTGCCTTGCGTCACTTATTGGCAAAGAAGGAAACAAAACCCGTCTGATTCGATGGATACTCTGTTACAAGAATTTGACATCGAAATTCGGGACAAGAAGGGCCTTTGAAAATGTTGTTGCCGATCATCTCTCTGAATTGATTTGAGGCAGTTCGACCACTTCGTTCATGATTCCTTCCCGGATGAGCAACTGTTTCGATAACTCCGAGAACCACCATGGTATCTTGACATCATCAACTACTTAGCCACAGATCAGATTCCTCCGCATTGGTCTAAGCAAGACAAGGATCGCTTTCAAGCAAGTCCGATTCTACTTTTGGGAAGACCGGAATTGTTTCAAGCTCCGATCGGATAATAAGGCACGTGTCCCGGAAAGTGAGTTCCAGTATCCTTTCATTTTGCCATTCTCTCACGTGGGGACACTTGATTGCTAAGAAAACCGCAGCCAAGGTTCTACAATGTGGTTTCACTTGGCCAACTTTGTTCAAGGATGCGTACGACTTCTGTCGGGCTTGTGAGAGATGTCAGCGGCTAGGAGCTATGTCTAGGAGGGATATGATGCCGCTTAGCCCCATCCTCATCGTCGAAATTTTTGACGTTTGGGGTATTGATTTCATGGGCCCCTTTCCACCATCTTTTGGGTATGAGTACATTCTGGTAGGTGTAGACTATGTCTCCAAATGGGTTGAAGCTGTAGCTACCAAGACCAATGATCACAAGGTGGTGGTGAAATTCATCAAACCAACATCTTCAAGAGATTTGGTACTCGAGCCATCATCGTGTGAGGCAAGCACTTTTGCAACCGGTTTTTGAAGACCCTGCTTCTCAAGTACTCCGTTACTCATAAGGTCGCCACTCCTTATCATCCCCAAACCAGTGGCCAAGTAGAGGTCTCCAACCGGGAGATCAAGCATATTCTGGAGAAGACGGTTAGGCCAGACCGCAAGGATTGGTCTTTGCGCCTTAATGATGCACTATGGGCCTACCACACGACCTACAAACGCCGATTGGAATGTCACCATACCGGCTGGTTTATGGAAGGGCATGCCACCTCCAGTGGAACCGGAGCACAAGCGTTGTGGGTAATCAAGCAATTCAACTTTGACATGCAAGCAGCGGATCTCACCAAGGCTTGATGAATTGGAAGAGCTGCGGAATGGCGCTTATAGCAGCTCAAAATTTACAAGGAAAAGACAAAGGCTTTTCATGACCCGGCACATCAGGCCTAAGACAATTGAGCCGGGTGGAAGGTATGGCTTTTCAACTCCAAACTCCGGCTCTTCCACAGCAAACTCGCTCCAGATGGGACGGCCCATTCACGCTCATTTCAATATCTCCCCATGGTCTTTGTTGAGTTAAGGACCCAAGGGATGGCAACACTTTTAAGGTCAATGGTCAAAGAGTGAAGCCACATTTGAACTCCGACCTAGTGGATGTGGAATCCGTTAGTCGGACGGATCCCACCTACTCTTTAAGAGGGCATGCAGAGAGCATGAAGGCGTTTGGATGGTCCTGAATCTCAAACGTCTTTATTGAGAGGTCATGGTACTGATGCCACTGAGAGGTACAAATTGTTGTTTTCACGTTACTTTTATTCTCTTATTTTTGTTGCTTTTCATTGTTGTTTTTAATTCTGTTATAGTTCAATTTGTTTTGGTTTACATTTTGTGTCTCTTTAGTTTGACTCGTGCATAATGAGATTTAGCACACTGAGGAAGCGAACGTTCGCCCATCAATGAGCGATCGTTCTCCGAAGTCCTCCAAAAAGTGCTAAACACACTGATGAGCGAACGTTCGCCCATCTCTGGGCGATCGTTCGCCTAAGTGCTCTCAATAGTGCTGCAGACACTGAGGAAGCGATCTCCGTAATCGAGCGATCGTTCGCTAACTCGACCAGACGCCCGTGGACGAACATTCGTCCCCACATACCGCACCAGACTGCGGCGAATGTTACCAACATTGGGCGATCGTTACTGGTACTGCTCTCACGTGACCTATTTAGGTCACGGCCCCACCCCATTATTTTCCCATCACCTTCCCACACCCACGAACCCATCTTTCACGCATCTTTCCACCCTCCACCCTCTCAACCCACCACCAAATCACCACAAATCACCACCAAACACTCCTCCATCATCACCCACGCACCCGACCCCATACCTCCATATCCAGCCACCACGTTCCTCTTCCTCACCCCATTTTCTGTCTTCCCCATTTTCCATAAGTATTGACCCCAACCTTCACAACCAACTCATAACCACGCATTTCTTGCATTTGGTACTTAGGCCACAGTTGAGTTTGAGGTGTCTTTGGGTTGGTTGTTTGTATTTTGCAGGGGTTGGAGTTGCTTGAAGGTGCATTTTCACAAGGAGAGTTCTAGACTGCCCACCACCTGCTCGACAAAAGGCCTGAACGAGCTCCAAAATGCCAAGGACCACTCCTTCCACCTCCCAAGCGTCAAGCTCCCGTGCCCAATCCTCCCATCCAACTATTGAGCAGCGGAGATCCTATTTGAGGCGAGTTCGACATCAACGGTGACTTCAAAACTTTGAAGCCACCCAATGGGCAATTCAAGAGTTTAAGCGTCGGGGTTGAAGAAATTGTTCAAACCTGTCACCTCAACGACATATACCAAGTTGATCGTCCAGTTCTACTCCAACCTTTCCCGAGATTGCAATAAGCCGGGTACCCTCTCTTCTATAGTCAAAGGGAAACCATTGGATGTGACCACCGCCGACATTGCCGCCGCGCTGCATTGTAACGATGAGCACCCACCGGCTGATGCCCAACTTGATGAACAGCCGGATCCCTCTATGTCTCTGAGATCATTGAAGACATGTGTGCCGGCCAATATGCCGATGAGAAGCGGAATGCAGGCAGCCGGTCCAAATTGCCACATCCACTCTTACTTGTGGATTATGTTCTGTACCGGAATGTCTGTCCATTGGGGCACAAGTCACAGAGGCGTGACCAATTCCTACAAGCTCTGTACGCCTTTCACAAAGGCCACTGGTATTCAATCCCATCCATTATCTGGAGCCAAATTCAAAAATTTTGGGATGGTGTAATTACGCGCAAGGCCAGTAACACAAAGTCATGGGGGCTCCCATTCCCGTTCCTGCTCACCCACATTCTCAAGAAGAAGGGAATAAAGGCACCCCGAAGATGGACCTATCGAACACCCGTTCTTGGCGAGAACGTGGAACCACAACCAGTCCATATGCCCGAGAGGTCGAGTTGAAATACGGCCGAGGAAGGTGGGGAAGAAGCGAGCATATGGAAGAAGATGCACCGCCACCACAACAAAGTGGGAGCCGACATCGTCACCATCACCGCAATATAAGCTCTTGAGTGGTGCACATCAACGCTTGGAAAAGCTGGAACAACGCTTCACCAACATCAAACACAACAGCCTTCTCATACTACTCTACTCCGGGACATTTTGGATCGACTACCACCAGAATAGGCATCATCTTCTCCACAGGGAGCGAGTGAGTGCTGCCTTCTGGTCAAGACGTTAAACTTAGCGCTCATGGGAGGCACCCACGATATCCATTTAATTTGTTGTCTTGGTTTTTTATTATTTTTTTTTTTTTTATTTTATTTTCGTTTGTATTACTTTTGAGCTTTCTTTGCGAGACAAACGTTTGTTCGGTTCAAGTTTGGGGGGTGTGCTATGAGCCACGCTAGTCCAACAAGTTCCCTAACTTCCAATCCAGTCACTGTTCCATAAATTCCACATTGGGGACAATGTTGATTAAGTTTGGGGTATGGGAACACAATTGCACACACCATGTCTCGTCTAAAAAAAAAAATTTATATTCATGTGTCCTTAAATTTTGGTTGATCTAAACCATGTGATTGATTTCATCGGTGAGCTTTAAATGTTGAACACATGATCGATGTTGGAATTTCTAGTTTATTACTTGCTTTAGGCAATTGAGATTTCACTTTGGTTTGATCTGCCGAGCACTGCACATTAGCACACGATTTGTGGGATATAACATGTAGGTTTAATGTGTATGTTTCTATGTTTTGAGTGACACTGGGTGACTTACTGAGTGGATACATTGGCATAAAATAAAAAGAAAAAAAAAATTTGGCAATAATCATTGATAAATTGTTCACTGAGTAACTGGGCCTCTTGCATCAAAGCATTGAGTGTTCACGTCAAAAGGTGAAAAGTTTTGATATGGTTAACATTACGGCTAGTTTAGTTTCGTAGCCTTCTTGACTCGAGTTAGTAAGTCCTCAGGGGTGTCTGTACACCTAATGCCCTAAAACCATCTGGTTTGGGAGTCATTGGCTCAACACTCGGTACATGGGTCAATTAGAAAGCTTAAGGGAACTAAACACTAAAGAGCCTAATAATAAATTAAAATGCTAGAAAAATATGCCATTGTTGTTCACTCTGATAGGACTTCTAGTGAATCTTGAATTATGGACACATTGCACATTGAATTTGCTTGGAAGCTCCATAGTCTTGTGCTAATTCAATTTACACCGTTTCGAACTTGTGATGCCTTAATTCGCCTGTTGTAAGTAATTAGACTCTAATTTCCAATTTATTGTGAAGATGGAGTTTAATCTTTTAAGCTTGCTAATGAATGAAGATCATGGGTTTGAGTGATGCTTGCTTTTTGGATAACATGAATTATGCACAATGTTTGTGGGTATCTTTCGAAAACCCTCACGAGACTTCACTGTCCTCTAGGGAATTCCTAGGGGTTTAAAAGGCTTGTTGCATATGCTAAATGCAACCGTACATCCCACGAAAGCTGGATTTATCTTTTATATTGTTCATTTCATTTTCTGTTTTCTATTGCTAAGGGACTAGCAATATGTAAGTTTGGGGGTGTGATAAGCGCTGAATGTTGCACATTCAAGCCCTTTAACTTGCATTTGTTAATACCTTAACATTGCTATTTATTTGATTTTGTTTTATTTGGTGTTTCAGGTCAATTACAGGAGCTTAGTTGGAAATTGGGATAGAAAGGGCAAGAAAAGAACCACCTTTGTCTTGTGACGATCGCGCTTGCGCTGCGATCGTCTTTGGAGAAGCGTGCGCCAAAGATAGACGAACATATCGCTGGTGAGCGATCGCCGTGCTTGCGATCGTATGCGCTCACTTAACCGTGGACAACTTAAATTGGCATCTTCAAGTTTCCAAGTTGAAGTAGGAGACCAACCTACGGCCATGATTAGGGTTTTAGGGTTTCTAGGGTTTCCTAGTGTCTATAAATAGGCCTTTATACAATGGAAAAAAAGGCGGTTTTTTAGTGCGAATTTAATAGAAGTTTATGGAGTTCATCAGCATGAGCGGCTAAACCCCCATTGTGGGGTACCGATGTAACCCTCTCCGACACACAATGGTGATTGTATTTAATTCATTTAGTTTATATTACATATGTTGATTACATAACTGTGAGGATTGCAATCCTTGATTTCAGTTCTTAATTATAATGCAATTGTTATTCAATTCTAAAATCAATACTTGCAAAATTCTTATCTTGTCTTAGAATTTATTTTGCATGTATTGAACTCAATCGATTTTATTTTCTGTGATCATAAAACCGATGGTTGTGTAATGGTTTAATATGCATGTGATTAATAGGATTAGATAGACCATGCTTAGGGAAGACGGGTCGTACTACACCCTAGTTTAGAGTAGACGAACCGTGCTAACCGAAGATGGGTTATGCTATTCCATTGATCATATAAAACGCATTAAAGGATTTGATAGTTTATACCTAGGGAAGACGGATCGTGCCGCATCTTAGTGGTTAGGTGGACGATCCGTGCCACCAAAGATAAATTATCATTATCCCTTAATACGAATTTTCTTGTCGTATAACATATGTGATTGTAAGTTGCTTGAATCAATTCTGATTCTTTGTGTACGGATTGTGGTGAAGTCAGTACCCTACTCTCTCTCTCTCTCTCTCTCTAAAACATCAATTTTATATTGCGTTTAATTTTATGCACTTTAGTTCACAACAATCAATCTTGTCTTTTCATTAGGTTAACCTTGTTCTTCAAATTTAATAACATTCCCTTACAGTCCTTGTGGTTCGACACCCTCAATATAGCCCTATCCTACGGGATTCGTTCTATTGCGAGTGGTTAATTTTTATTATTGATATTTTTGGTCACGAAAATACCACATCAAGTCATATTCATGTTTTTTATGAGCTTCCTAATAAACATACACTAGCTTATAAAAAGACCCCTCTCCTCTCCGCATACTCCACTCCTCTTCAAGGTACTAAAGCCCACGACCCCTTTCAAGCCAACCTCTCATCTCTCCTCTCCTAGCCCTTCAAGCTACCATGGCCCCACGACTTCTTGCAAGTAACTTGTGTGACCAGACCTTCGAGACCCAAGTGTCATTACTTGACACAGAAAAGGCAGCATCTTGAGCACTTGTAAGCAGGAAGAATGGCGTCTTTTACATGACATTGTCTCAATCAGTACATCAGTCATGAAAAGGAGGAGGAGATTGACCAAGGTAAAGCTCTTTGACTTTATGATTTTGCTATTACATTTTGGTGTGAGTTTACGGTTGATTGTGTGTTTCCTTCTTTGGTGATGTATTGATTATTCTCTAACTGAGAATTTGCCGTCTTGTTGCAATGACACTTGGGTCTCGAAGGTCTGGTCACACAAGTTACATGCAAGAAGTCGTGGAGCCATGGTAGCTTGAAGAGCTAGGAGAGGAGAGATGAGAGGTTGGCTTGAAAAGGGGTCGTGGGCTTTAGTACCTTGAAGAGGGGTGGAGTATGCGGAGAGGAGAGGGTTCTTTTTATAAGCTAGTGTATGTTTATTGGGAAGCTCATAAAAAACATGAATATGACTACAACATTTCTTGGTGACCAAGGTAAAGCTCTTTAGCTGCATGACTTTGGTGCGTGTGATATGATTTTGCTATTACATTTTGGCTTGAGTTTCTGGTTGATTGTGTGTTTCCTTCTTTGGTGATGTATTGATTATTCTCTAACATTGAGAATTTGCCCGAAATTGATTGCTTTCCTTGCAAGATTTGCAGTATTTGAACAAATTGTATGTATTCAATTATTACCGATTAAGTAAGCTTTTGTCGAGAATCTTTTACGGTAGTTAAATGTGGGCGAGTGTGACAGATGGCAATTCATGGGGGCAACTTATAAATGAGTGTTAGGGAATTGGACAAAAATTTGCTACAAACATGTTTGTAGGGAGTTCCTACAAATCAACCTCTGAAAGCGAGATGTGTCATTTAAGCAATTAAAAAATCATGTGAGAGGCGCATGCTATTAAAAAAAACATGCACTTCTCACATGTTAAGATATATATGTCACTTTTAGAGACAAGTTTGTAAGAATTTTAAGTTCAAAGCAATTTTATGGACTTAATCCTACCAGAAAGATGATCAACAAGTCTTGGGCCTCCCTAACAAACTCAAGGGAAAGAAGCGGTGGAATTAATCTCAGCTTTTTGAGGGACATGAAAAATTATGTACCCAAGTTGCAACTCTGGAAGTCATTTGATATACAATTGCAAAGTAACATGTTGACCATTTGAGTTAACGGTTTTGATTGACGAAAGGGGTTTTTGAGCACAAAATGGTATTTTGTGGGGACAAAGTAGTATAGTTGGCAGTTCATGGGAGAAAAGTGATAATGCGTTGTAGTTCATGGGACAAAATGTAGTTTCCCGAAAAGTTAAAGAAGAAAATAAAAATTATTGTGTAAATAAGTGGGGAAATATGCAATTAATTGTGCTTTCGAGACTCTTACTTGTTCTACCATACACGTAGCTTCCGACTGGAAAAGCATTTTGCCAGCTGTAATAGTGTTCATTTTGTTTGTGTATGTGGCTCCGATTGCAAGAATTAATGGAACAACCAACAAGGTAAGCAGTGCTACTTCCCAACAGCATATAGCAGCAATCAGTATTCCGGATAAGAAAGTTGCGAAGCTTGACAGGAAGTGACCCAACTGTACGTGACCGAGAGAAACTTTGTTAGCATTAATATCTTTTGTGATTATGAATGCCTAAGTGACGTGCATGAAACATTTGAGCATAAATTAATTGCATACCTTTTCGCCAATGGCATCTTGTATGATACTCATGTGGTTACTAATTCCATCAATGATTTTTCCACTTGTTAAATCTGTATCAAAAGCCCCAATCTCCTGGCTAAGAACTGCTCTTAGGAATGCTAATCTTAGGCGCGCTAGCTAACTGCCCTTCGCTTGCATACATCCAGCATCCAACCTCTATAAATCGAAAAGTGAGGGCGAAGAGATTGTCATAAGTAAAAAGGGTGAAAAGAAAACACACAGTATTTAATATTTGTTAATTTTCTTTCCTCAAAACAAAAATATTAACAATCATCTCAAAATACAAAATATTTAAAACTATTTTCAACTTTTGGTCAAGTCAAAACACTTTTAAACCAAGAAAAAAAAAAAAACACAGCCAAAACAGATAAACAAGCCTACCAGTATAGAGAACAATCATTGTACAATATAGCACGTAAGTGCCGGAAAATGATCTCCTAGTGTACGTATATAAATAACTGTTGTCAATTACTTGTTTCTCTCTCCTTACCCTTCTCAGTGACAACAGGCTCTTTTGAGAATTGAGATCCCAATACTTTAAACAAATAGGTGGAACATTACTGCACTCGAGTACAAAATTATGAAATCTGATCCAAATTCTCATGTTAAAATTTCCATTTGCCCATCAACTTTGAAAGATAAGTGTGGAGAGAAGCAGCCGAGCTCTTTCCTAGCTAGATCCTACAAGGTACTGTGATAATTTGAGGAATGATTCCGTGTATATATATAGTCTATTCAATATTGGACATGGTATTTTCAGGCTTGTGTAGACCTTAGTGTTTTTGAGAGGATCTAATACTGCATGTTTCCAGGACGTTCTAGTCACTATATATATATCCTAATTGATTTTTTGCCGCCTTCGATGTGAGAACTAAATGTGGGAGCGATATTTAATTGGTGCAAGGGATCGAAAATAAAGTATTGATTTCTCAATAGGTATGTGTGAATTGACTTGTAAGGAAAGCTACCAAGTATTCCAGCTGGAAATGTGGCGAAGGCCATGTACCACACAAATGGAACAACCTGGACAAACAAGAAGAATCCCGTTAGAAGTCGTTGCGGATGTGATAAGGAAGGCAGGCCAGTCATATAACTAATCTCTAGTGCACATATAAATTAACACACTTATGGTTCTCTTGAATATTTTAAAGTTATTAACGAGGAGTAAGGTAAATAGCTATAGGGAGACATAATTGCTTGTGATACCTTTTGATGGCTTTAACCGTGGCGTCAGTATCGTTGAGGTTGTCTCCAAACGCATTGAGGGCTTTGCCAAGCAGCAGATATCCAATAGGTTGAGCCATGCCGTGGACAATGGAACCCAAGGTCCCCAGGGCCATCAGACTCCAATCAATGCATCCGCATAGCTCAGCAGCTTATAAAATGGCAAAGCTTTAGTGACGATCTCCTTCTTTTCCTCCACTTCTTCTCTCTTCCTCTCTTCTTTCATTTGCATGGGTTCTTGGGGAGGGAAGACATATGCACAGTTCTGCGCATGCAAACGTGTTAGTGAGAATCCACAGCTTGCACTGTCTTGGAATATTTATACACCTCGTTGAAAACTATGAGCAAAGGGATACATCAGGAATATGCCTTTGCAAATGGCATTCAGAATATACAAGTATTCTCTCTTGGTTGCATCTCATTGTTTTTCTTTGGAGTAACGCTGCTCTTCAGAATCATCGCTTTGTTGTGATTTAATTGTTTTTAAGTGATTGGTATGAAAATTATTAAAACAAGTTGTAATCAATAGTGTGTAGGTGTTTAATTGTTTATATTAATATGTGCAGGCTTATGAACAAATCTTTACTAATTATGCACGTGGAGATTGTTTTGCAGGAATTCATTAATGTTTGGTCTGACCCATAATGGAAAACAAGGTATTGACTTTTTCTCAACTATTTTATTTGTTACTTAAGTATATAATTTGTTCATGCTTTTCGCATTTTCTTAAGAGTCTTCTTAGAGTTAAGAGTCATTTTGGTTGGATGAATCTTTGGAATTGCCCAAAGGCTGTGAGAAGGTACCATTGCTATTGTCTCTATCCCATGGTGGTTGCCAACATCGACGAGATATTATTGTAGGATTTGAATACTTTTTCCAAAAATATAATCAGTTGAACTCTCCACTCAATTCTTTTTTTTTTTCTTTTCGTTTAGGTTTGTACCCATGCAAAGTGGATACCTGAAACTCACAATAATTTGACGGTGAAAAGTAGAAGTATCTCAAACTTTGTCTCAAAAGGGGTAAGGAAGGAAGGAAGGTGAGCTAGGTTGGTAATCTGTTGCTCTCTCTCTATTTCATCAAAACTTAAAGCATTTACCAAATACCCACATGTGGTCACGTGCCTCTTGTCCATTTTTTTACATGCCTCTCGTCCGTTTTAATAAACGATTATGTTAAAAGACATTTTAAGAGATCATCATATCTTTAGTTTATTATTACTAGTTGTGTCATATCAAATCCAAACATCGAAATTGGGACAGGAGTAAGCACCTTAAATCTAAATAATAAAACAAAGTTGAAATACCGCCAACCTTGCTCGCTGTTCAGGAGGTGTGCTGGTGTATTCCTGTTTTAATGCGCTATAGGAGGGAGAAAGGGAGAGTGATGCGGGACAAACGATAATCACAAAAATACATGGCAAAATTATGACAAAAGAGGAGGAAGAAGCTAGGGAAGGGGACGAGCAAGAATAGAAGGGAGAGAGAGAAGCCAAGGGAAGAGGAAGGGGAGAAAGAGAAAGAGAGGAGATAAAGGGGAAGAAAGGTGGTGTAGGGTTGCGATTGGCGCAGAGTGTATTGGATCACGCAGTGGTGATATAGAACAATCACATAGGCTCTAAATACTAAAATTGATGCAGGACAAACGATAATGACACAAAATATACGGCAAAATTAAGACAGAGAAGAGCAAGAAGCTAAGGGAGGGAAAAGAGAAAGGAAGAAAGAGAGAAGCCAGAGGAAGTTGAAGGGGAGAAGAGAAGAGAGGAGAAAAGGGGAAGAGAGAATAATCAATTTTCAATTTTAGTCTAAGTAGACTCATATGTCAACACCTATTTATTTATTTATTTTTGACATGTCTATACAAGAAGGGGAGATGGGATTCAACTAGTGACCTCCGCTTCATAAGACGTGGTTTATAGCCGATTGAGTTAACTCTTGAGGACGTCAACACCTATTTATTGATTTAGCTAAAATATTCTAGGACAACCCCATTTATTGAATTGCCCAAAATAATGTAAGACAATGACTATTTATTGAATTACAAAAACACAATTGTCTATTTACGGCTTCATGGTAGTTTAGTTCTTTCTTATATATATTATGTTTATGGCGGCCATCAGGCATTGTTTCAAGTAGAAATATCTGTTTATATTTGGCCATCCATTTCTGTTGAGATCTATTGTAATAGTTCGCATTTTTCTAAGCTAGACCAAAAAAAAAAAAATCTAATTTTCAGTCGTCACAAAAATAGGAATGTTTAGGGTTGGGGTTTCAACAAATGTTTCATTTTTGGCTGAATGAATGTGAATGAGATAAATATTTGACTTTATAAGATAGACAAAAAAAAAAAAAAATGACATTCGAATTTCCGATTCCGGTCACAAAATAGAACGTTCATTTGGGGGTTTCAACGAGGTTTCATTTGAGATTTCAACAAAGTTTCAATGAATGTTTGATTTTGCGAACCTAAATGGGATAAATATTTGACTTTCTAAGCCAGACAAGAAAAAAAAAAAAAAGAATAAGAGAAGATATTCTAATTTTCAGCCGTCAGAAAAATAAGAAAGTTCATTTGGGGTTTCATCGAATGTTTCATTTTCGGCCGAATGAACCTGAATGAGATAACTATTTTACTTTCTAAGCTAAAAAAAATAAATAAATAAAAAGACATTCGAATTTGCATCCCTTTTAGGTCACGAAAATAGGAAAGTTCATTTAAGGTTTCAACGGGGTTTCATTTAGGGTTTCCACGAGGTTTCATTTGAGTTTTCAATGGAGTCTTGACAAATGTTTGATTTTCAGCCGAACTAACCTAAATGGGATATAAAACATTAGACTTTCTAAGCGAAAAAAAAAAAAAAAAGAGAAGACATTCTTATTTTCAACCGTTACAAAAATAGGAAAGTTCATTTGTGGTTTCAATGGGATTAGGGTTGGGGTTTCAGTTTCAAATGTTTTATTTTAGGCCGAACGTTCCCGAATGAGATAAATATTTCAAAAAAAAAAATAGACATTCAATTTTTCATTCATTTTGGGTCACAAAAACAAGAAAGTTCATTTAGGGTTTAATTTTTTGTTAAAAGCAAGGTTTCATTTGAGATTTCAACAGAGTTTCGATGAAAGTTTGATTTTCGGCGAAACGAACCTAAATGAGATAAATATTTGACCTTCCAAGCTAGAAAAAAAAAAAAGACATTTGAATTTTTAGCCGTTCTGGGTCACGAAAATAGGACCAGCCGCCACACTTTTCACTTACGCACACGACTGCATCGTGTGGTGCGCTCAATTGCACTTCTGCGATTGATCCTTCCTCTTGCACGTGCGAGCACAGTCCACGCTTTTTTCTATGCTTGGGCACTTGAAGGCATTGGTGGGCTCGAGCACAAGCATAGTGAGATCAATCGCATTACCATCCAAAACTTCTAGCCTCCAATTTTTGTCCTTTAAGGAAAACACAGAAAACCTAGGAAAACACAGAAAACCAAAAAAGGAAATAAAATAGAACAAAATAACAAAAAGTAAGAAACTTACAAATATAATTAAGGACTACAATATGAATATTTTGACATTTATTAGGTTTCAACTTGTTTAGGGTTGGAGTTTCAACAAATGTTTCATTTTAGCGAACAAATGTGAATAAGATAAATATTTGACTTTCTAAACTAGATGGAAAAAAGACATTGAGTTTTCAACATTACGCATCACGAAAATAGAAGTTCATTTGGGGTTTTAACGAGGATTCATTTCAGATTTTGATAGAGTTTTGACGAGTGTTTGATTTTTGGCCAAACGAACCTAAATGGGATAATATTTGAATTTCTAAGCTAGACAAAGAAAAAAGAAAAGAAAAGAAGAAATTCTAATTTTCAATGACACAAAATAGGAAAGTTCATTTGGGTTTTAAAAAGGTTTCATTTGAGATTTCAGCGTTATTGCGAATGTTTGGTTTTAGCGAAGGAACCCAATTGGGATAAATATTTGGCTTTCTAAGCATGACCAAAAAAAATCTTCTTATTTGATTCGGTCACAAAATAGAAATGTTCATACAGGTTTCAACAAAATTTCACCTATTCGCTACCGAAATGAACGAATTTTGAATTTAATTCTCGAGTAGCTCGAAAAGTTTGATATTTTGGTCATATGAATTTGGAGGAAAATGTCCATTTAGACACGTGGTTTTTTGATTTCCAACATGCTAGAAGAACAAATGCTTTATATTTTCGTTACCTTGAGCGGACGGAAATTGAATTTCGTTAATTTCTATGATAAATAATCAACTTTCTCAACTAGACAAAAAATTAGACAACCGAAATTTCAGCTATTTGGGTCAAGAAATTAGAAAGTTCATTTCGGTTTTGTTTGGTGTTTCAACGAGGATTCATTTTGATTTCGACGAGTTTTGAATGATTCATTTTCAGCAAACCAAAGGAATAAATATTTGTCTTTCTAAGATAGACTAAAAAAATAAAACAATATTCTAATTCTCAACCGTCACAAAAATAGGAATGTTCATTTGAGGTTTCAACGAGGTTTCATTTGAGATTTCAACGGTGTTGCGACGAATGTTTGGTTTTAACCGAATGAATCCAAATGGGATAAATATTTTCCTTTCAAAGCGTGACAAAAAAAAAGAAGAAGAGATATTCTTATTTGCATCAATCACAAAAATAGAAATGTTCATACAAGGTTTCAACAGCATAGGGTTTCAACAAAATTTTGCATTTTCACTACACAGAAACGGCCAGAATTTCCTTAATTTCCACTCATATGAATTTGGAGGAAAACCGTCCATTTGGACTCGTGGATTTTTCGCTTTCCTACATGCTAGAAGAACAAATGCTTTATATTTTCGTTACCTTGAACGGCCGAAAATTCGAATTTCGTTAATTTCTATGATAAATAATCAACTTTCTCAGCTAGACAAAAAAAAAAAAAGACAATCAAAATTTTAGCTATTTCTGTGTCAAGAAATTAGAAAGTTCATTTCGGGTTTTGTTTGGTGTTTCAACGAGGATTCATTTCAGATTTCGACAGAGTTTTGACGAATGATTCATTTTCGGCCGAACGAACCAATGGGGGAGATAAATATTTGTCTTTCTAAGATAGACAAAAAATAAAGAAATAAAAACAATATTCTAATTCTCAACCGTCACAAAAATAGGAATGTTCGTTTGGGGTTTCGACGAGGTTTCATTTGAGATTTCAACGGTGTTGCGACGAATGTTTGGTTTTAACCGAACGAACCCAAATGGGTTAAAAATTTGGCTTTCTAAGCATGACAAAAAAAAAAGGGGTATTCTTATTTGCATTTGTCGCAAAAATAGAAATGCTCATACAAGGTTTCAACAGCTTAGGTTTTCAACAAAATTTTGCCTTTTCGCTACCCAGAAACGGCCAGAATTTCGAATTTAATTCTCTGAGTAGCTCGAAAAGTTTGATATTTTGGTCACTCATATGAATTTGGAGGAAAATAGTCCATTTGGACTCATGGTTGTTTTGCTTTCCTACATGCTAGAAGAACAAATGCTTTATATTTTCGATAGCTTAAACCCTTTTTGCTTTCTATGATAGACAATCGAAATTTCAGCTATTTCTGGGTCAAGAAATTAGAAAGTTGATTTCGGGTTTTGTTTGGTGTTTCAACGAGGATTCATTTCAGATCTCGACGGAGTTTTGACGAATGAACGAACCAATGGGGGATAAATATTTTTCTTTCTAAGATAGACAAAAAATAAAAAAATAAAAACGATAATCTAATTCTCAACCGTAAAAAAAAAATAGGAATGTTCGTTTAGGGTTTCAACAAGGTTTCATTTGGGATTTCAACGGTGTTGCGGCGAATGTTTGGTTTTAGTCGAATGAACCCAATTGGGATAAATATTTGGCTTTCTAAGCATGACCAAAAAAAAGAAATATTCTTATTTGCTTCAGTCACAAAAAGAGAAATGTTCATACAGGGTTTCAACAGCTTAGGGTTTCAACAAAATTTCTCCTTTTCTGTAGCCAGAAATGACCGGAATTTTGAATTTAATTCCCAGAGTAGCTCGAGAAGTTTGATATTTTGGTCACTCATATGAATTTGGAGGAAAATCATCTATTTGGACACGTGTTTTTTTTATTTTTTTTATTTCTAACATGCTAGAAGAACAAATGCTTTGTATTTTCATTACCTTGAATAGCCGGAAATTCTAATCTCCTTAATTCTGTGATAAATAATCAACTTTCTTGGCTAGACAAAAAAATAGACAATCGAAATTTCAGCTATTTTGGGTCAAGAAATTAGAAAGTCCATTTCGGTTTGGATTAGTGTTTCAATGAGGATTCATTTGAGATTTCGACAAAGTTTTGACGAATGATTCATTTTCAGCCGAATGAACAAAAGGGGGATAAATATTTTGACTTTTCTGAGATAGACAAAAAAATAAAAAATAAAAACAATATTCTAAAAGAAATAAAAACGATATTCTAATTCTCAACCGTCACAAAAATAAGAATGTTCGTTTGGGGTTTCAACGAGGTTTCATTTGAGATTTCAACGGTGTTGCGACGAATGTTTAGTTTTAATCGAACAAACCCAAATGGGATAAATATTTTGCTTTCTAAGCATGACCAAAAAATAGAGATATTCTTATTTTGCATCAATCACAAAAATAGAAATGTTCATACAGGGTTTCAACGGCTTAGGGTTTCAACAAAATTTCGCCATTTCACCACACAGAAACGGCCGGAATTTCGAATTTAACTCTCTGAGTAGCTCAGAAGGTTTGATATTTTGGTCACTCATATGAATTTGGATGAAAACCGTCCGTTTGGACTCATGGATTTTTTGCTTTCCTACATGCTAGAAGAACAAATGCTTTATATTGTCGTTACCTTGAACGTCAAGAAATTCGAATTTCCATAATTTCTATCATAAATAATCAACATCAACTTTCTAAGCTAGACAAAAGGAAAAAAAATAGACAATCAAAATTTTAGCTATTCTGGTCAAGAAATTAGAAAGTTCATTTCGGGTTTATTTGGTGTTAGCGTGGATTCATTTTAAATTTGACGAGTTTTGACGAATGATTCATTTTTGGCGAGCAGACAAATGGGATAAATATTTGTCTTTCTAAGATAGACAAAAATAAAAAATAAAACGATATTCTAATTCTCAACGTCACAAAATAGGAATGTTCGTTTGGGTTTTCAATGAGGTTTCATTTGAGATTTCAACGGTTATGTGCGAATGTTTGGTTTTAATGGAAACGAACCCAATTGGGATGAATATTTGGCTTTCTAAGCATGACAAAAAAAAAAAAGAGATTCTTATTTGCTTCAATCACAAAATGGAAATGTTCATACGAGGTTCCAACACTTAGGGTTTAACAAAATTTCGTCTTTTCCCTACCGAAGCGACGAAATTTCAATTTAATTCTCAAAGTAGCTTGAAAAGTTTGATATTTTGGTCATCATATGAATTTGGTGGAAAATCGTCCATTTGGACGTGGTTTTGCTTTCCAACATGCTAGAAGAACAAATGCTTTGTATTTTCGTTACCTTGAGCGCTGAAATTCAAATTTTCTTAATTTCTATGAGGAATAATCGACTTTCTCACTAGACAAAAAAAATAACAATAGAAATTTCAGCTATTTAGGTCAAGAAATTAGAAAGTTCATTTCGGTTTTGTTTGGTGTTTCAACGAGATTCATTTCAGATTTCGACATAGTTTTGACAAATGATTCATTTTCGGCCGAATGAACCAATGGGGGATAAATATTTTTCTCTTTGTAAGATAGACAAAAAATAAAAAAATAAAAATGATATTCCAATTCTCAACCGTCACAAAAATTGGAATGTTCTTTTGGGGTTTCAACGAGGTTTCATTTGAGATTTCAATGGTGTTGCGACGAATGTTTGGTTTTAACCAAATGAACCCAAATGGGTTAAATATTTGGCTTTCTAAGCATGACCCAATAAAAGAGATATTCTTATTTGCATCAGTCGCAAAAATAGAAATGTTCATACAAGGTTTCAACAGCTTAGGGTTTCAACAAAATTTTGCCTTTTCGCTTCCCAGAAACGGCCGAAATTTCAAATTTAATTCTCAGAGTAGCTCGAAAAGTTTGATATTTTGGTCACACATATGAATTTGGAGGAAAATCGTCCATTTGGACTCGTGGTTTTTTTTGCTTTCCTACATGCTAGAAGAACAAATGCTTTATATATTTTCGATAGCTTAAACCCTTTTTGCTTTCTATGATAGACAATCGAAATTTCAGCTATTTCTGGGTCAAGAAATTAGAAAGTTCATTTCGGAAACGTTTGGTGTTTTAATGAGGATTCATTTCAGATCTCGACAGAGTTTTGACGAATGATTCATTTTCTGCTGAACGAACCAATGGGGGGATAAATATTTTTCTTTCTAAGATAGACAAAAAATAAAAAAACAAAAACGATAATCTAACGCTTAACCGTAAAAAAAATAGGAATGTTCGTTTGGGGTTTCAACAAGGTTTCATTTGAGATTTCAACGGTGTTGCGGTGAATGTTTGGTTTTAGCCGAACGAACCCAATTGGGGATAATAAATATTTGACTTTATAAGCATGACCAAAAAAAAGAAAAATACTTATTTGCTTCAGTCACAAAAGTAGAAATGTTCATACAGGGTTTCAATAGCTTAGGGTTTCAACAAAATTTCTCCTTTTCACTACCCAGAAATGAATGGAATTTTGAATTTAATTCTCCGAGTAGCTCGAAAAGTTTGATATTTTGGTCACTCATATGAATTTGGAGGAAAATCGTCCATTTGGACACGTGGTTTTTTTGATTTCCAACATGCTAGAAGAAGAAATGCTAATTTCCTTAATTTCTATGATAAAAACTTTCTCAGCTAGACAAAAAAAATGGACAATCGAAATTTCAGCTATTTTTGGGTCATGAAATTAGAAAGTCCATTTTGGGTTTCGTTTAGTGTTTCAACGAGGATTCATTTAAGATTTCGACAGAGTTTTGACGAATGATTCATTTTCCGCCGAATGAACAAAAGGGGGATAAATATTTGACTTTCTAAGATAGACAAAAAAGTAAAAAATAAAAACGATATTCTAATTCTCAACCATCACAAAAATAGGAATGTTTGTTTGGGGTTTGAACGAGGTTTCATTTGAGATTTCAATGTTGTTGCGACGAATGTTTGGTTTTAACCGAACGAACCCAAATGGGATAAATATTATTCTTTCTAAGTATGACCAAAAAAGAAGAGATATTCTTATTTGCATTAGTCACAAAAATGGAAATGTTCATACAGGGTTTTCAACAGAATTTTGCCTTTTCGCTAACCAGAAACGGCTAGAATTTTGAATTTAAGTCCCTGAGTAGCTCGAAGTGTTTGATATTTTGGTCACTCATGAATTTGGAGGAAAATCATCCATTTGGACTTGTGGTTTTTTTGCTTTCCTACATGCTAGAAGAACAAATGCTTTATATTTTCGATACCTTGAACGGCCGGAAATTCGAATTTCCTTAATTTCTATGATAGACAATCTAAATTTCAGCTATTTCTAGGTCAAGAAATTAGAAAGTTCATTTAGGGTTTTGTTTGGTGTTTCATCGAGGATTCATTTCAAATTTCGGTAGAGTTTTTAACGAGTGATTCATTTTCGGCCGAACGAACCAGAGGGGGATAAATATTTATCTTTCTAAGATAGACAAAAATAGGAATGTTTGTTTGGGGTTTCAACAAGGTTTCATTTGAGATTTCAATGGTGTTGCGACGAATGTTTTTGGTTTTAACCGAACGAACCCAAGTGGGATAAATATTTGGCTTTCTAAGCATGACAAAAAAAAAAGAGATATTCTTATTTGCATCAGTCACAAAAATAGATGTTCATATAGGGTTTCAACAGCTTAGGGTTTCAACAAAATTTCGCCTTTTCGCTACCCAGAAACGGCCGGAATTTCGAATTTAACTCTCTGAGTAGCTCGAAAAGTTTGATATTTTGGTCACTTATATGTGTTTGGAGGAAAATCGTCCATTTGGACACGTGGTTTTGTTGCTTTCATTTAGGGTTTTTGGTCACTCATATCTTTGCGTTCAACTTTTTCCCATTATTTATTCACATTGTCATCTTGACAACTCCCAGCTCAATAATCCTATTCGTAAGAGGTAGCTCAATCGGCCGAGATCACATCTAATGAAGCGAAAGTCATTAGTTTGAATCCCCTTCTCTCCTCTTGTGCAAACATGTCGAAAAAAAAAAAAAGGTTCTATAATCCTACCTGGCCAATAGACTAACTTCTTTAATTGAATATTTGAAAGAATGAATCATTTAAGATAAATTTAAAATTGTTTAAATTGGATGTGCATTTTATCATACGAGATACAAACACATCAAAGTCATAGCTTCTTTAGTTTGAATTCAATCTCATAGAATCACCATGCTTACTCCCTCTTTAACTTTCTATTGTATTTACAACTTATGATGAATTGAATTCAATCTCAATCGTTCTGTGCATTGAGTTTTTTTTTGAAGTCATCCCATGACATCCATCGTTCTATGCGTTAAGCTTTTTTTTTAATAATCAGTTTCTAGAATCTAACATATGATTGACATTATTATTTTTGACCTGTGTAGTACAGGGTGGATCCGAGTTACTGGTGAAAGCTGGGTGCCAAAGACATGTCATTCTTCTACCTCATGAGATTCATGAAAGGTGGGAGGTGCCAAGTTCATGAACAAAAGTCTTGTAATCATAATGCGGTAGTGAAATTACACTGACTATAAATAGTGTTCTTTTATTTATTTATTTATTTTTCGGTGGGATATTGTAAGTTTTAAGTGTTGGCTACATGTTCGGTTGAGCAAAAGGATTCAAAATGTGCCAAATCACTATGGGTGTCCGCAAAATAAAATGGCTACCAATGCCCCATTAGCAAGTCCAGGTGTAGCCGTCATGACGACAAAAAGTCTTAAACTAGGACTTGTTGCCAAAAATTAAACTTAAGGTTTTACATAAGACCCATTAAAATTCAAAGCTTGTTTCAATTTTTATTTTTGATAATTTATGACACATTGAGACATATCTCAACGGTTTCTATGACATTCTGGGACAAGATATCACGTTGTAAGGCATGGCTTCCACCCCACCCCCTCTTTTTTGTTTTTTGTTTTTTGTAGTCTTAAACAAGAAGTAAGTGTGGTTATGTAGTCTTAAAAGAAGTAAGAACAAAGGGAAGAATAGCAGGAAAGGACAAGCACTCTTGGGACATGATGAGGTCACACGGTTTTTTTTTTTTTTCTTTCTTTGTTAATAAGGTTGTCAAGTCTTAAACAAAAGTAGTAACAAAGAAGAAGAGTGGAAGGAATCACAGCACAGTTAGTTACAAATGAATTAAAAAAAAAAAAGAAAGAAAAGAAAAGAAAAGAAAAAGAAGAAGAAGAAGAAGAGGAGAAATATTATACTCACTCTCATTCTCTACTTCTAAATGTATACTCTTCAATGTAGCATCTAAAATCATCATTAAATTTGGATGAACCACAATAATATTTTTAAATCAATTCTAATTTTGAATGCCACATAACACGTCTCAAAATTTGAAAATAGTAGTGCTCAAGTTTTGCTTAAAACAACTATCCACACTCAAAACTTCAAAAATTTACACTCTTACCCACAAACAAAACATTTTTTTAAAAAAAAGAAAAACACACACACACACATGTGGATGCCAGCAAATCGGAGCTAGACTTGGGGAAGGGGGCCCAGCCACTCAGGTGGTTGATGCTAAGGGTGACAACCCTGGGTTACGATTAGGGGTTATTGGCAAAAACTGATCACTACAAAAAAAAATTGTCTTTTCTGACCTTGCAAAACTGCCACATCAGAAAATTTTTTTTGACCTTGCAACTTTGCAAGGTCAGACAAAAATTTAGAATTAAAATAATTTTAAAATTATTGATTTTTTTTTTACCATACATTTTTGCAAGGTCAGAAAATTCTGACCTTGCAAAAGTGCAAGGTTAGAAAAAATCAATAATTTTAAATTATTTTAAATCTTAATTTTTTCTAACCTTGCACTTTTGCAAGGTCAAAAAAAATCGATTTTTAAAATATTTAAAAATTAAAACCTAGCTAATTATATATATAATTAATGTGCATGCATATATATTATAATTAATTAACCTAATTATATATATAGTTGATGAAATAGCCACCTAGCTACCTATATATATATTATAATGGTCTTGCACATGGGCACATCTCTTAATTGATTAAGATGTCGATTATATATAACTAGTTATAATGAGCCAGGTTCATACAACCTGGCCCAAATATTACACATGTGGGATGGAGTGTTCAGGTCAATTTTGTTTGGTTTTCATTATTGCATATTAGCATATGCATGCATAGTTTTTGTTATTTTGTTTTTGTTTTTATTTTGGTTTTTACGGATTTGTTAATGGTCATATTTGATAATTTGTATAAATTAAAGTTATAACTAGCTTCATTCTTTAAAAAATAATAATAAGTTAAATTGAGTACAAACTATATATAATAGCTGCCAAGGTCCTTAGCATTCCCAATTTTCAGAATAAAAGTTTAAGTGACTCAAAAAGAGTGTTTACTGCCAAAGATTTATTATATATTTACCCATAGTTTAGTTAAATGCTCAATTCTGACTTATTTAAATTTTATTTAATATTTAAATTTAGAAGCTAATTATAATTTATACTTTTAAAGTGAGGATAATCCTCATGTATATATATACCTAATTAAATTGTAAAGTACTTGTACAAAAAATTAATCATAATTTTTAACTATATACGTACCTATTAATTAATAAGTTAGCACTTTAAATTAACTAAGGTACGTAGAAATTCAACTTAATGTGCTTCTAATAATCTAAGTTAATTCAGCAGTTGAAAGTTGTTTTTATTAATAAAGTGAAGAAAAAAATTCCTTTCAAATATATATATACTGTCTCTCTCTAAACCTTCTCTCTCCTCATAAATACATATCTTTTATACACCATTCACACACTAATTTATATTTGACTAAAGATACTAACTTAAGCATTAGAGAATCTTTAATTGGCCTGCCCCAACTGGAGACTCAACTCTCTGATTTTTATTTTTTTTGAAAAATTCATCTTAGTCTCATTTATTAATAAAGAGGAAAACTCTTACAATACAGGACATGTCTTGAAGTATCCGTAGCTAAACTATAAAGATACCAACGTCAAACAAGACGTATTACAATTCATACTTTCAAAATAGATCCGCTAACCTATGACTAATCAACCAATGAAATACAAATCTGTACAAGACAGAACCAATTAATGCATAGGTAAAAATTATTCCTTGATACTAGGGGCTGAAAATCTCAGGCCAACACTTATTCATTGACACTGAGGGTTGAGAACCCCGGGTCAACACTTATTCCTTGACATTGAGGGCTAAGAACCCTAGGCCAACACTTGTCCTCCTCGACCTGAAAGCCAGGATAATGCTCACATTCACAACCAAAATATTTGGACCAAGCATCGCACCCAAAAGCAAGCCGATCAAGACATAACTTATTACAAGTAAAGAAACAATAAAAATACAGGGAAATAAACACTGATCGCACGCAAGTAGATCCCGTAAACTGAAGGACGCGTTGGAAGCTTGACACAGTGGGGGTGCAGAAAAAGGCCCGACAGTGGACATAGAGTGACGAAACAAGCGCGAAGAAGATCCTCTCTAATTTTATATGCATGCGATCAAACTCGTTTAGCAAGTGACACCATATATGCATGAACATCAATCATCAAAGATATTAAAAAAGGTTAAGACTTAAGAAAGATACAATATTTAATTATGAACGTATATAACATTGAAATAACCACAAAACAGCTTGAAATATGATACATTGTTCATAAATTCAAATTTATTCTCTATACTTTTCTTGCTGCATATAAACACACATATATATATGATTGGGTTATATACATATTAATTAATTAATAATTAATATACATATATATTAATTAATTAAAATTATTGATTTTCCCTGATCCTGTAAATTTGTAGCAATTTCTGACCTTGCAATTTTACAAGGTCAGAAAAATATTTCCAATTAAAATAATTTAAAATCGATTTAATTCTCACCCCCACCCGTGCGCTTCTGGATTTTTCCCCGCTCAGCTTCAACCCCAAAACTCAAAAAGCAAACCCCTCTCTCAGACTCTCACTCTTCCTTTCTCCCTCTCACCCTTTCTCCCTCTCACCCTCTATCTCAGACTCTCTCTCACTCTCCCTTTCTCCATCTCACCACTCTCTCATACTCTCCCTCTATCTCAGACTCAGTCTCACACTCACCAAAAATGCATATTTCCCCACTTATTTACACAATAATTTTATATTTTCTTCTTTAACTTTTGGGAAAACTACATTTTGCCTCATGAATTACAACGCGTTAGCACTTTTCCCCCATGAAAAACCATTTTGTGCTCAAAAACCCCTTTTGTCAATCAAAACCGTTAACTCAAATGGTCAACATGTTACTTTGTAGTTGTATATCAAATGACTTCCAAAGTTGCAACTTGGGTAAATAATTTCTCGTGTCCCTCAAAAAGTTGAGATTAATTCCACCGCTTCTTTCCCTTGAATTTGTTATGGATGTCCAAGACTTGTTGATCATCTTTCTGGTAGGATTAAGTCCATAAAATTGCTTTGGACTTAAAATTCTTACAAACTTGTCTCTAAAAGTGATATGTATATCTTAACATGTGAGAAGTGCATGTTTTTTTTAATAGCATGCGCTTCTCACATGATTTTTTAATCGCTTAAATGACATATATCTCGCTTTCAGAGGTTTATTTGTAGGAACTCCTACAAACATGTTTGTAGCAAATTTATGTCCAATTCCCTAACACTCATTTATAAGTTGCCCCCATGAATTGCCATCTGTCACACTCGCCCACATTTAACTACCGTAAAAGATTCTCGACAAAAGCTTACTTAATCGGTAATAATTGAATACATACAATTTGTTCAAATACTGCAAATCTTGCAAGGAAAGCAATCAATTTCGGGCAAATTCTCAATGTTAGAGAATAATCAATACATCACCAAAGAAGGAAACACACAATCAACCAGAAACTCACGCCAAAATGTAATAGCAAAATCATATCACACGCACCAAAGTCATGCAGCTAAAGAGCTTTACCTTGGTCACCAAGAAATGTTGTAGTCATATTCATGTTTTTTATGAGCTTCCTAATAAACATACACTAGCTTATAAAAAGAACCCTCTCCTCTCCGCATACTCCACTCCTCTTCAAGGCACTAAAGCCCACGACCCCTTTTCAAGCCAACCTCTCATCTCTCCTCTCCTAGCCCTTCAAGCAACCATGGCTCCACGACTTCTTGCATGTAACTTGAGTGACCAGACCTTCGGGACCCAAGTGTCATTGCAACAGCACCAGAAAGGCGCGCATCTTGAAGCACTTGTAAACAGCAGAAGAATGGGCGTCTTTTTGGTGCTGTTGCAATGACACTTGGGTCTCGAAGGTCTGGTCACACAAGTTGCATGCAAGAAGTCGTGGAGCCATGGTAGCTTGAAGAGCTAGGAGAGGAGAGATGAGAGGTTGGCTTGAAAAGGGGTCGTGGGCTTTAGTACCTTGAAGAGGAGTGGAGTATGCGGAGAGGAGAGGGTTCTTTTTATAAGCTAGTGTATGTTTGTTGGGAAGCTCATAAAAAACATGAATATGACTACAACATTTCTTGGTGACCAAGGTAAAGCTCTTTAGCTGCATGACTTTGGTGCGTGCGATATGATTTTGCTATTACATTTTGGTGTGAGTTTCTGGTTGATTGTGTGTTTCCTTCTTTGGTGATGTATTGATTATTCTCTAACATTGAGAATTTGCCCGAAATTGATTGCTTTCCTTGCAAGATTTGCAGTATTTGAACAAATTGTATGTATTCAATTATTACCGATTAAGTAAGCTTTTGTCAAGAATCTTTTACGGTAGTTAAATGTGGGCGAGTGTGACAGATGGCAATTCATGGGGGCAACTTATAAATGAGTGTTAGGGAATTAGACAAAAATTTGCTACAAACATGTTTGTACGGAGTTCCTACAAATCAACCTTTGAAAGCGAGATATGTGTCATTTAAGCGATTAAAAAATCATGTGAGAGGCGCATGCTATTAAAAAAAACATGCACTTCTCACATGTTAAGATATACATGTCACTTTAGAGACAAGTTTGTAAAATTTTAAGTTCAAAGCAATTTTATGGACTTAATCCTACGGAAAGATGATCAACAAGTCTTGGGCCTCCCTAACAAACTCAAGGGAAAGAAGCGGTGGAATTAATCTCAACTTTTTTAGGGACATGAAAAATTATGTACCCAAGTTGCAACTCTGGAAGTCATTTGATATACAATTGCAAAGTAACATGTTGACCATTTGAGTTAACGGTTTTGACTGACGAAAGAGGTTTTTGAGCACAAAATGGTATTTTGTAGGGACAAAGTAGTACAGTTGGCAGTTTATGAGATAAAAGTGCTAATGCATTGTAGTTCATGAGATAAAATGTAGCTTCCCGAAAAGTTAAAGAAGAAAATATAAAATTATTGTGTAAATAAGTGGGGAAATATGCAATTAATTGTGCTTTCGAGACTCTTACTTGTTCTACCATACACGTAGCTTCCGACTGGAAAAGCATTTTGCCAGCTGTAATAGTGTTCATTTTGTTTGTGTATGTGGCTCCGATTGCAAGAATTAATGGAACAACCAACAAGGTAAGCAGTGCTACTTCCCAACAGCATATAGCAGCAATCAGTATTCCGGATAAGAAAGTTGCGAAGCTAGACATGAAGTGACCCAACTGTACGTGACCGAGAGAAACTTTGTTAGCATTAATATCTTTTGTGATTATGAATGCCCAAGTGACGTGCATGAAACATTTGAGCATAAATTAATTGCATAACTTTTCGCCAATGGCATCTTGTATGATACTCATGTGGTCACTAATTCCATCAATGATTTTTCCACTTGTTAAATCTGTATCAAAAGCCCCAATCTCCTGGCTAAGAACTGCTCTTAGGAATGCTAATCTTAGGCGCGCTAGCTAACTGCCTTTCGCTTGCATACATCCAGCTTCCAACCTCTATAAATCGAAAAAGTGAGGGCGAAGAGATTGTCATAAGTAAAAAAGGGTGAAAAGAAAACACACAGTATTTAATATTTGTTAATTTTTTTTTTCCTCAAAACAAAAATATTAACAATCATCTTAAAATACAAAATATTTAAAACTATTTTCAACTTTTTGGTCAAGTCAAAACACTTTTAAACCAAGAAAAAAAAAAAAAAAAACACAGCCAAAACAGATAAACAAGCCTACCAGTATAAAGAACAATCATTGTACAATATAGCACGTAAGTGCCGGAAAATGATCTCCTCGTGTACGTATATAAATAACTGTTGTCAATTACTTGTTTCTCTCTCTCCCTTACCCTTCTCGAGTGACAACAGGCTCTTTTGAGAATTGAGATCCCAATACTTTAAACAAAGAGGTGGAACATTACTGCACTTGAGTACAAAATTATGAAATTTGATCCAAATTCTCATGTTAAAATTTGTTGGCTGGATTTTCCAGCAAGACACATTCCTAGGGCAGTAGAATAAGTAAGGAAAACACAAGAGAATAAGAAGAAAGCTTGCTGCAGAAATTCTGCAAAATGTGAGTGAAGAAACAAAGTAAAAAACAGGGGATAAAACATGGGAGAGTAAGCCTTTTTTCTGCAATGAGCTCTCGGCTCTTTTCTTCTATTTTCTTACTTCTTCTTTTTACATACGTTTCTTTTTTTCTACAGCTACCATATACAAAAAAACAAGTGACATCTTTTTACAAAAGTAAGTTCTAGAACCACACATGTGGCTTCACAATAAACACACATTTTCACCTACCACAAACTAGAGTTTACTAAACACAACCAAAGGTAAAAATTGACAAGTCATCACATTAGTTTGTAACATTCTCCCCCTTAATGTGCTGCTCTTGAACTCCCAATGCTTCTCTGAATTGCTGGAATTTCTCCTTTGGCAGTGCCTTGGTGAAAATGTCTGCTACCTGCTCCTCTGTCCTACAAAACTTCAGCTCCACTTTACCTTCTTCAATAGCTTCTCTAATAAAATGATGCTTGATTGCAATATACCTGGTCCTACTATGATAAACTGGATTCTCTGCCATTGCTATGGCTGATTTGTTGTCACAATACAAGTTTATAGCATCTTCTTGCTTCTCACCAATATCTTCAAGTATTCTTCTCAACCAAATTGCTTGAGATGTGGCCAATGCTGCTGAAACATATTCAGCTTCAACTGAAGATTGAGCAACTGATTGTTGCTTCTTTGAGGACCAAGAAAACACACCTGATCTAAGTGAAAATGCATAACCTGAGGTGTTTTTCATATCATCAACACAGCCACCCCAGTCACTATCACAAAAGCCAAGCAACTTCACCATGGAATTTTTGCAATACCTTATTCCATAACATGTGGTGCCTTGAATGTATCTAAGCACTCTTTTTGCTGCTGCAAAATGAAAATGGCTTGGAGAATGCATGATCCTTGATAACAAACTTGCTGCAAACATAACATCAGGCCTTGTAGCAGTGAGATATAGCAAGTTTCCAACCAAACTTCTATAAAGAGTCGCATCCACCTTTTTTCCTCCATCTTCCTTATTTAATTTTTCATTTACAGCAAGTGGTGTAGCCATTGGTTTGCAACCAACCATTCTGAACTTTCTTAGAATTTTTTCAGCATACATTCTTTGCGAAATGAACACCTCTTCTTTGTCTTGATACACCTCAATACCAAGAAAATAATGTAGCAGCCCCATATCACTCATCTCATACTTGTTCACCATATCTTTCTTGAATTCTTCAATCATTTCAGCATTGCTTCTGGTTAATATCAAATCATCAACATATAATGCAACAATAAGTAAATCAACATTACCTTGATGCTTTACATACAAGGTTGGCTCATTCTTGCTCCTTTTGAAACCACTTTCATTGAAATAATTGTCAATATGGTTATACCATGCTCTAGGAGCTTGTTTTAGCCCATACAAAGCTTTTCTTAGCTTATACACTTTCTCTTCTTCACCTTGGATGACAAATCCTTAAGGTTGTTCAATATACACCTCTTCTTTCAACTCTCCATTCAAGAAGGCTGATTTAACATCAAGTTGGTACAATAACCAACCCTTATGAGCTGCTAAAGAAATTAAAGCTCTCACTGTATCCAAGCGAGCTACTGGAGCAAAAGTTTCATGAAAATCAACTCTGGGCTGCTGTGAGTATCCTTTTGCAACAAGCCTTGCTTTGTTTCTTTAAACTGACCCATCTACATTGTACTTCACTTTGTAAATCCATTTCACACCAATAATTTTGTTGTCTTGAGCCTTATCAACCAACTTCCATGTTCTTTTTTTTCAATAACTTCAATTTCATCTTCCATAGCTTTTCTCCAACTCTCTTCTTTCATTCTTTCTTCAAAATTTTCAGGTTCAACAACACAAAAATTGCACCTTGCATAAATATCATCCAAATTCCTCAATCTTATTAGACTTGAGCTTGGAGAAGTTGGGCTTGAGCTTGGAGATGATGGTGAGCTTGGTGATGAAGTTGAACTTGATGATGGGTGAGTGCTATCATCATTGCTTGCACTTCCTTGAGCTGGACCTTGCTGTAAAATAGTCATCGGAACCAATTGTTCTTCAACTTGGCCTTGCTCCCAATTCCATTTAGCTTTCTCATCAAATAAGACATCTCGGCTAATGATTACTTTGTTGGTTTTCAAGTTGTACAGCCTATAGCCCTTTGACATTGAGCTATATCCAACAAATATGCACTTCTCACTTGTCTCATCTAGCTTGTATCTTTTCTCCTTTGGAATTTGAACATAGCAAATGCAGCCAAACACTTTGAGATGCTTGATTGATGGCTTTCTTCCACTCCAAGCTTCAAATGGTGTTTTATCCCACATGGCCTTGGTTGGACATCTATTCATCAAATAAACAGTTGTGTATACAGCTTCAGCCCAAAATGATTTTGGTAATCCTTTTTCATGCAACATAGACTTGGCCATCTCCATAACGGTTTGATTCTTCCTCTCGGATACCCCATTTTGTTGTGGAGTATAAGAGACCGTCAATTGCCTCTCCACACCTTCATCTTCACAGAATTTATAGAATTGATTTGAGGTATATTCTTTCCCTCTATCACTTCTCAAGACTTTAATGAAACAACCACTTTGCTTTTCAACAAGACATTTAAACTTTTTAAAGATATTGAACACTTCGGATTTTTGTCTTATGAAATAAACCCAAGTCATGCGACTATAATCATCAATAAAGAGAATGAAATACCTGTTTTGAGAATGAGAAGGAGTTTGCATAGGCCCACAAACATCGGTATGCACCAACTCTAGCATCTTCTTAGCCCTCCATGCTATTCCTTTTGAAAATGGTTGTCGATGATGCTTCCCAAGAGCACAACCTTCACAAACTTCATTCTTTTCACTAATAATAGGAAGCCCTTGCACCATGTTTTTCTGATGTAGTCGCTTGAGACTCTGAAAATTCAGATGACCAAATCTTTTATGCCACAACAATGATTCATCAAGTAAACTAGCTTTTAAAGCCATGTCTTTTGCATACTTGAAAGTGAGTGGAAAGCTTCTATTTGGAGCCATTTTAACTTCAGCCACAACCAATTTCTCTCTTCCTTCATCATAAATTGTACAAGTACGGCCTTCAAAATGAAGAGCATAATCATGCTCCATAAGTTGTCCAATGCTAAGCAAGTTTTGATCAAGCTTCGGAACAAATAAAACTTCACGAATTTTCTTCAGCCCTCTCTTGGTTTCAACTCCAACATTGCCTTTTCCTTTAACATCTACAACAGCACCATTTCCCCTCTTTACCTTTGAATGAAATGAAGTGTCTATGTCAAGGAAAATTTCCTTCTCCGGTGTCATATGATTGCTACAACCACTATCTAAGAACCATGTATCATTTTTCTTCTCGGAAACATGTTGACATGCATAGAACAAGTTCCCTTCACTTTCTTTCTCCTCGGAGAAATTAGCTTGTTGATTGTTCTTCAAGAATCTACAATCCCTTTGCAAGTGGCCAAACTTTTTGCAATTGAAACATTGAGGCTTTCCCTTGAACCAACAATCTTTTTCAACATGATTACTCTTCTTGCAAATATTACATCTTTGAGAAGAGCCTTCAACACTTGGTTTTCTTTCATAGCTGCCTCTACCTCTTCCTCTTGGACTAAAACTTCTACCTCCTCTAGTTGAGTCACCTTCACCCTGTTCATAAGTTAATACTCTCTTTTCATAATTTTTTGAATTAACAGTGAGCTTAGATTGAAATGCACTCTCTATTGACTTTTCGGAGTGTCGTTCCAACCTTTGCTCATGAGATTTCAATGACCCCAACAACTCTTGAACTCCTAAACTAGAGAGGTCTTTTGTTTCTTCAATTACAGCCACCATATGATCAAATTTTTCATGCAAGCTTATCAATATTTTTTCAACAATTCTATGATCAAGCATATCTTCACCATAAGCTTTCATTTGATTTACTAACTCCAAAAATCTAGTGGAATAATCTTTCACACTTTCATTTTCTTTCATTCTCATATTTTCAAAATCTCTTCTAAGAGTTTGGAGTTTAATGGCTCTTACCTTTTATCTCCTTGAAATTCTTCTTGAAGAGTATCCCAAGCCTCCTTAGCTCTTGTTGCTCCCATAATTCTTGGAAAAATAGTCTCTAAAACTCCCCTTTAAATCATCCCAAGAGCTCCAACATCTTTGCTTCTATTCTCCTTCAATTCCTTTTTTTGAGCATTGGTCAAGCTTGATGTAGATTCAGGTATTTCATATCCTAATTCTACCATCTCCCACAAATCTATGGAGACAAACAAAGTCTTCATCTTTATAGACCAGAAATCATAATTTTCACTAGAGAAAATTGGTACCTGGACATTGCTCCAATTTACATTGCTGCTTGTGCTGGCCATGACTTCTCCTTCAACTTATCCTCTTCTTTCTCTTCAAATTTCTGCCCAAAATACTTCTTTGAACCAAGCTCTGATACCAAATTCTGTTGGCTGGATTTTCCAGCAAGACACACTCCAAGGGCAGTAGAATAAGTAAGGAAAACACAAGAGAATAAGAAGAAAGCTTGCTGCAGAAATTATGCAGAATGTGAGTGAAGAAACAGAGTAAAAAACAGGGGATAAAACAGGGGAGAGTAAGCCTTTTTTCTGCAATGAGCTCTTGGCTCTTTTCTTCTATTTTCTTACTTCTTCTTTTTACATACGTTTCTTTCTTTCTACAGCTACCATATACAAAAAAACAAGTGACATCTTTTTACAAAAGTAAGTTCTAGAACCACACATGTGGCTTCACAATAAACACACATTTTCACTTACCACAAACTAGAGTTTACTAAACACAACCAAAGGTAAAAATTGACAAGTCAGCACATTAGTTTGTAACAAAATTTCCATTTGTCCATCAACTTTGAAAGATAAGTGTGGAGAGAAGCAGCCGAGCTCTTTCCTAGCTAGATCCTACAAGGTACTGTGATAATTTGAGGAATGATTCCGTGTATATATATAGTCTATTCAATATTGGACATGGTATTTTCAGGCTTGTGTAGACCTTAGTGTTTTTTGAGAGGATCTAATACTGCATGTTTCCAGGACGTTCTAGTCACTATATATATATCCTAATTGATTTTTGCCGCCTTCGATGTGAGAACTAAATGTGGGAGCGATATTTAATTGGTGCAAGGGATCGAAAATAAAGTATTGATTTCTCAATAGGTATGTGTGAATTGACTTGTAAGGAGAGCTACCAAGTATTCCAGCTGGAAATGTGGCGAAGGCCATGTACCACAAATGGAACAACCTGGACAAACAAGAAGAATCCCGTTAGAAGTTGTTGCGGATGTGATAAGGAAGGCAGGCCAGTCATATAACTAATCTCTAGTGCTCATATAAATTAACACACTTATGGTTCTCTTGAATATTTTAAAGTTATTAACGAGGAGTAAGGTAAATAGCTATAGGGAGACATAATTGTTTGTGATACCTTTTTGATGGCTTTAACCATGGCGTCAGTATCGTTGAGGTTGTCTCCAAACGCATTGAGGGCTTTGCCAAGCAGCAGATATCCAATAGGTTGAGCCATGCCGTGGACAATGGAACCCAAGGTCCCCAGGGCCATCAGACTCCAATCCAATGCATCCGCATAGCTCAGCAGCTTATAAAATGGCAAAGCTTTAGTGACGATCTCCTTCTTTTCCTCCACTTCTTCTCTCTTCCTCACTTCTTTCATTTGCATGCGTTCTTGGGGAGGGGAAGACATATGCACAGTTCTGCGCATGCAAACGTGTTAGTGAGAATCCACAGCTTGCACTGTCTTGGAATATTTATACACCTCGTTGAAAACTATGAGCAAAAGGGATATATCAGGAATATGCCTTTGCAAATGGCATTCCAGAATATACAAGTATTCTCTCTTGGTTGCATCTCATTGTTTTTCTTTGGAGTAACGCTGCTCTTCAGAATCATCGCTTTGTTGTGATTTAATTGTTTTTTTAAGTGATTGGTATGAAAATTATTAAAACAAGTTGTAATCAATAGTGTGTAGGTGTTTAATTGTTTATATTAATATGTGCAGGCTTATGAACAAATCTTTACTAATTAATATGCACGTGGAGATTGTTTTGCAGGAATTCATTAATGTTTGGTCTGACCCATAATGGAAAACAAGGTATTGACTTTTTTCTCAACTATTTTATTTGTTACTTACGTATATAATTTTATTCATGCCTTTTCGCATTTTCTTAAGAGTCTTCTTAGAGTTAAGAGTCATTTGGTTGGATGAATCTTCGGAATTGCCCAATGGCTGTGAGAAGGTACCAGTGCCATTGTCTCTATCCCATGGTGGTTGCCAACGTCGACGAGATATTATTGTAGGATTTGAATACTTTTTCCAAAAATATAATCGGTTGAACTCTCCACTCAATTCTTTTTTTTTTTTTTTTTCTTTTCGTTTAGGTTTGTATCCATGCAAAGTGAATACCTGGAAACTCACAATAATTCGACGGTGAAAAAGTAGAAGTATCTCAAACTTTGTCTCAAAAGGGGGTAAGGAAGGAAGGAAGGTGAGCTAGGTTGGTAATCTGTTGCTCTCTCTCTATTTCATCAAAACTTAAAGCATTTACCAAATACCCACATGTGGTCACGTGCCTCTTGTCCATTTTTTTTTTACATGCCTCTCGTCCATTTTTAATAAACGATTATGTTAAAAGACATTTTAAGAGATCATCATATCTTTAGTTTATTATTAATAGTTGTGTCATATCAAATCCAAACATCGAAATTGGGACAGGAGTAAGCACCTTAAATCTAAATAATAAAACAAAAGTTGAAATACCGCCAACCTTGCTCGCTGTTCAGGAGGTGTGCTGGTGTATTCCTGTTTTAATGCGCTATAGGAGGAGAAAGGAGAGTGATGCGGGACAAACGATAATCACAAAAATACATGGCAAAATTATGACAAAAGAGGAGGAAGAAGCTAGGGAAGGAGACGAGCAAGAATAGAAGGGAGAGAGAAGCCAAGGGAAGAGGAAGGGGAGAAAGAGAGAAAGAGAGGAGATAAAGGGGAAGAAAGGTGGTGTAGGGTTGCGATTGGCGCAGAATGTATTGGATCACGCAGTGGTGATATAGAACAATCACATAGGCTCTAAATACTAAAATTGATGCAGGACAAACGATAATGACAAAAATATACGGCAAAATTAAGACAGAGAAGAGCAAGAAGCTATGGGAGGGAAAGAGAAAGGAAGAAAGAGAAGCCAGAGGAAGTTGAAGGGGAGAAGAGAGAAAGAGAGGAGAAAAGGGGAAGAAAGAGAATAATCAATTTTCAATTTTAGTCTAAGTAGACTCATATGTCAACACCTATTTATTTATTTATTTTTGACATGTCTATACAAAAATGGGAGATGGGATTCGAACTAGTGACCTTCGCTTCATAAGACGTGGTTCATAGCCGATTGAGTTAACTCTTGAGGACGTCAACACCTATTTATTGATTTAGCTAAAATATTATAGGACAACCCCGTTTATTGAATTGCCCAAAATAATGTAACATGTGGTATGTATTTTAAGGACGAAAGTAATTTGGCATTTTCTCAACACAGAAGTTTGGAAATTCTTGTTTTTTTCTTTGACTACCTTTAAAAGACCGATATTTATGTCCGTGAAAAGAAATTGGAGGAATTCCAAACTTTTATACTCACGTTTTATGCCTTCCTTCATCCCATAAGAAGAAAGGAGTTGTATTCTAAGAATTTCAGAAATTTTGCATTTTCGCTACTCTGAACGGCCGAAAATTCGAATTTCTTTCTTCGTCTAGCTCGAGAAGTACGATATTTTGCTAGTTGAAATGAATTTGGGCAAAAACCTACCGTTTTGGACTGGTGATTTTTTCCATCCATCAGCCTATAGGAACACGTGCTATGTATTTTAAGAAGGAAAGTAATTTTGCATTTTCTCAACACAGATGTTTGCAATTCGAATTTTTTTCTTTGAGTACCTCGAAAAGACCGATATTTACGTCCGCGAAAAGAAATTGGAGGAATTATAAACTTTTATACTCACGTTTGTATGCCTTCCTTCTTCCCATAAGAAGAAAGGCGTTGTATTCTAAGAATTTCATAAAGTTCGCATTTTCGCTGCCCTGAATGGCCAGAAATTCGAATTTCATTTTTCGTCTAGCTCAAGAAGTACAATATTTTGCTAGTTGAAATGAATTTGGACGAAAATCAGCCGTTTCGGACCCGTGATTTTCTCCATCCATCAACCTATAGGTACACGTGCTAAGTATTTTAAGGAGGAAAGTAATTTGGCATTTTCTCAACATAGAAGTTTGGAAATATGAATTTTTTTCTTTAACCACCTCGAAAAGACCGATATTTATGTCTGTGAAAAGAAATTGGATGAATTCCAAACTTTTATACTCACCTTTGTATGCCTTCCCGCATCACATAAGAAGAAAGGCGTTGTATTCTAAGAATTTAAGAAATTGTGCATTTTCACTGCCCTGAATTGCAGGAAATTCAAATTCTCTCTTCGTCTAGCTGGAGAAGTACGATATTTTGCTAGTTGAAATTAATTTGGATAAAAATCGGCCGTTTAGGACTCGTGATTTTTTCCATCCATCAACCTATATGAACAGGTGCTATGTATTTTAAGGAGGAAAGTAATTTGGCATTTTCTCAACACAGAAATTTGGAAATTCGAATTTTTTTCTTTGACCTCCTCGAAAAGACCGTTATTTACGTCCGTGAAAATAAATTGGACGAATTCCAAACTTTTATACTCACATTTGTATGCCTTCGTTCATCCCATTAGAAGAAAGGCGTTGTATTATAAGAATTTCAGAAATTGTGCATTTTCGCTGCACTGAACGGCCGAAAATTCAAATTTCTTTCCTCGTCTAGCTCGAGAAGTACGATATATAGCTAGTCGAAATGAATTTGGGCAAAAATCTGCCGTTTTGGACTCGTGATTTTTTCCATCCATCAGCCAATAGGAACACGTGCTATGTATTTTGAGGAGGAAAGTAATTTTGCATTTTCTCAACACAGAAGTTTGGAAATTCGAATTTTTTTCCTTGACTACCTCGAAAAGACCGATATTTACGTCTGTGAAAAGAAATTGGAGGAATTCCAAACTTTTATACTCACATTTGTATGCCTTCCTTCATCCCACAAGAAGAAAGGCGTTGTATTCTATGAATTTCTGAAATTTCGCATTTTTGCTGCCCTGAACGGCCGGAAATTCGAATTTTCTTCTTTGTCTAGCTCGAGAAGTATGATATTTTGCTAGTAGAAATGAATTTGGACGAGAATCGGCCATTTTGGACTCGTGGTTTTTTCCATCCATCAGCCTATCGGAACATGTGCTATGTATTTTAAGGAGGAAAGTAATTTCGCATTTTCTCAACACAGAAGTTTGGAAATTTGAATTTTTTTCCTTGACTACCTCGGAAAGACTGATATTTACGTCCATGAAAAGAAATTGGAGGAATTCCAAACTTTTATACTCACGTTTGTATGCCTTCCTTCATCCCACAAGAAGGAAGGCGTTTTATTTTCACGAAATTTCATAAATTTCGCATTTTTGCTACCCTGAATGGCCGGAAATTCGAATTTCTTTCATCTAGCTCGAGAAGTACGATATTTTGCTAGTTGAAATGAATGTGGACGAAAATCGGCCATTTTGGACTCGAGATTTTTTCCATCCATCAGCCTATAGGAACACGTGCTATGTATTTTAAGGAGGAAAGTAATTTCGCATTTTCTCAATACAAAAGTTTGGAAATTCCTGTTTTTTTCTTTGACTACCTCGGAAAGACCGATATTTACGTCTGTGAAAAGAAACTGGAGGAATTCCAAACTTTTACACTCATGTTTGTATGCCTTCATTCATCCCATAAGAAGAAAGGCGTTGTATTTAAGAATTTCAGAAATTTCGCATTTTCGCTGCCCTAAACGGCCGAAAATTTGAATTTCTTTCTTCGTCTAGCTCGAGAAGTACGATATTTTGCTAGTTGAGATGAATTTGGATGAAAATCGGCCATTTTGGACCCATGATTTTTTCCATCCATCATCCTATAGGAACACGTTCTATGTATTTTAAGAAGGAAAGTAATTTGGCATTTTCTCAACACAGAAGTTTGGAAATTCGAATTTTTTTCTTTGACTACCTCGGAAAGACCGATATTTACATTCGTGAAAAGAATTTGGAGGACTTCCAAACTTTTATACTCACGTTTGTATGCCTTCCTTCATCCTATAAGAAGAAAGGTGTTGTATTCTAAGAATTTCAGAAATTTCACATTTTCGCTGCCCTCAACGGCCGGAAATTCGAATTTCTTTCTTCGTCTAGCTCAAGAAGTACGATATTTTGCTAGTTGAAATGAATTTGGACGAAAATCAGCCGTTTTGGACACGTGATTTTTTCCATCCATCAGCGTATAGGAACACGTGCTATGTATTTTATGGAGGAAAGTAATTTGGCATTTTCTCAACGCAGAAGTTTGGAAATTCGAATTTTTTTCTTTGACTACCTCGGAAAGACTGATATTTATGTTCGTGAAAAGACATTGGAGGAATTCCAAACTTTTATACTCACGTTTGTATGCCTTCCTTCATCCCATAAGAAGAAAGGCGTTGTATTCAAAGAATTTCAGAAATTTCGCATTTTAGCTGCCCTGAACGGCCGAAAATTCGAATTTCTTTCTTCGACTAGCTTGACAAGTACGATATTTTGCTAGTTGAAATGAATTTGGACGAAAATCGACCGTTTTGGACTCGTCATTTTTTCCATCCATCAGCCTATAGGAACACATGGTATGTATTTTAAGGAGGAAAGTAATTTCGCATTTTCTCAACACAGAAGTTTGGAAATTCGAATTTTTTTCTTTGACTACCTCAGAAACACTGATATTTACATTCGTGAAAAGACTTTGGAGGAATTCCAAACTTTTATACTCACGTTTGTATGCCTTCCTTCATCCCATAAGAACAAAGGCGTTGTATTCTAAGAATTTCAGAAATTTCGCATTTTAGCTACCCTGAACGGCCGAAAAATCGAATTTCTTTCTTCGTCTTGCTTGAAAAGTACGATATTTTGCTAGTTGAAATGAATTTGGACGAAAATCGGCCGTTTCGGACTCGTGATTTTTTTCATCTATCAGCCTATAGGAACACGTGCTATGTATTTTAAGGAGGAAAGTAATTTCGAATTTTCTCAACACAGAAGTTTGGAAATTCGAATTTTTTTCTTTGACTACTCTCCCATGTTTTATCCCCTGTTTTTTACTTTGTTTCTTCACTCACATTCTGCAGAATTTCTGCAGCAAGCTTTCTTCTTATTCTCTTGTGTTTTCCTTACTTATTCTACTGCCCTAGGAGTGTGTCTTGCTGGAAAATCCAGCCAACAAATTTTAACATGAGAATTTGGATCAGATTTCATAATTTTGTACTCAAGTGCAGTAATGTTCCACCTCTTTGTTTAAAGTATTGGGATCTCAATTCTCAAAAGAGCCTGTTGTCACTCGAGAAGGGTAAGGGAGAGAGAGAAACAAGTAATTGACAACAGTTATTTATATAATTTTTACGAGGAGATCATTTTCGGCACTTACGTGCTATATTGTACAATGATTGTTCTTATATCTGGTAGGCTTGTTTATCTGTTTTGGCTGTGTTTTTTTTTTTTTTTTTTATACCAAAGGAACAGCAAACCAAAGAAATTACAAAAGACATAAAGGGAATAAATCCTCTCCTCTAGCAGGAGAAGGAAAAGAGAAGGGATAGAATCGACGGGAATGCCGCTGAATGGGATCTAACGCTATAGAATGAGCGTTGGAACTTCTTTTGATCTTCTTAGCTTCCCAAACGGAAGCATCGTGAATAGAATCTTCTAAGATAATAGAAGAGATCCTCCAATCTCTAGCAGAATTTGGATTATTGAGAGCATGAATCACCATCTCGGAGTCACCTTCGAGAATAAAGGGTTTATATGAAAAGGCGTTCATAGCATGAGCAGGCCAATTGAGCGTGGCTGATTTGTGAGGACAAATGTAGAACCTGGCCGTGAGAATCACGAGATCACAATCTTGACCCATTCCGGAGGAGGGGTTACCCATCCCTTTAATAGAACCGGAGAAGAAGAATACCAAGCTTGAAAATGTTCAAGCGTAATTTTGATGATGTGAGTCGACACAGATCTTGCATCGAACGTGAGATTTTCGTGGAGAGCTTTGTTTCGATAAAGCCAAAGGATATCACAGGCAACTGCAGCAAATATCTGGAACTTGTGTTGGTCCCTTAGAGGGATACCAAGAGAACTCTCAGGAGCAATAATAGTAGCAATCCAGGCCTCCATGGAACTGAAGTGGAAGGCAGTGGAATCCATAGGCCAAAAAGAAAGACGCCAGACAATTCGAGCATAGTAACACTCAAAGAACAAATGCGATAGGGAGTCATCTGCCACTTTACAAAGAGGACATAGGGTATCAGAAATGGGGAACAATTGTCCGAGACCAAAAAGTTTTCTTGGTTTAAAAGTGTTTTGACTTGACCAAAAAGTTGAAAATAGTTTTAAATATTTTGTATTTTAAGATGATTGTTAATATTTTTGTTTTGAGGAAAAAAAAAATTAACAAATATTAAATACTGTGTGTTTTCTTTTCACCCTTTTTTACTTATGACAATCTCTTCGCCCTCACTTTTTCGATTTATAGAGGTTGGATGCTGGATGTATGCAAGCGAAAGGCAGTTAGCTAGCGCGCCTAAGATTAGCATTCCTAAGAGCAGTTCTTAGCCAAGAGATTGGGGCTTTTGATACAGATTTAACAAGTGGAAAAATCATTGATGGAATTAGTGACCACATGAGTATCATACAAGATGCCATTGGCGAAAAGTTATGCAATTAATTTATGCTCAAATGTTTCATGCACGTCACTTGGGCATTCATAATCACAAAAGATATTAATGCTAACAAAGTTTCTCTCGGTCACGTACAGTTGGGTCACTTCATGTCTAGCTTCGCAACTTTCTTATCCGGAATACTGATTGCTGCTATATGCTGTTGGGAAGTAGCACTGCTTACCTTGTTGGTTGTTCCATTAATTCTTGCAATCGGAGCCACATACACAAACAAAATGAACACTATTACAGCTGGCAAAATGCTTTTCCAGTCGGAAGCTACGTGTATGGTAGAACAAGTAAGAGTCTCAGCACAATTAATTGCATATTTCCCACTTATTTACACAATAATTTTATATTTTCTTCTTTAACTTTCGAAGCTACATTTTATCTCATGAACTACAACGTTAGCACTTTTCTCCCATAAACTGTCAACTGTACTACTTTGTCCCTACAAAATACCATTTGTGCTCAAAACCTCTTTAAAAACCGTTAACTCAAATGGTCAACATGTTACTTTGCAATTGTATATCAAATGACTTTGAGTTGCAACTTGGGTACATAATTTTCATGTCCCTCAAAAGTTGAGATTAATTCCACCGCTTCTTTCCCTTGAGTTTGTTAGGGAGGCCCAAGACTTGTTGATCATCTTTCTGGTAGGATTAAGTCCATAAAATTGCTTTGAACTTAAAATTCTTACAAACTTGTCTCTAAAAGTGACATGTATATCTTAACATGTGAGAAGTGCATGTTTTTTTTAATAGCATGCGCCTCTCACATGATTTTTTAATCGCTTAAATGACACATATCTCGCTTTCAGAGGTTGATTTGTAGGAACTCCCTACAAACATGTTTGTAGCAAATTTTTGTCCAATTCCCTAACACTCATTTATAAGTTGCCCTCATGAATTGCCATCTATCACACTCGCCCACATTTAACTACCGTAAAAGATTCTCGACAAAAGCTTACTTAATCGGTAATAATTGAATACATACAATTTGTTCAAATACTGCAAATCTTGCAAGGAAAGCAATCAATTTCGGGCAAATTCTCAATGTTAGAGAATAATCAATACATCACCAAAGAAGGAAACACACAATCAACCAGAAACTCACGCCAAAATGTAATAGCAAAATCATATCACACGCACCAAAGTCATGCAGCTAAAGAGCTTTACCTTGGTCACCAAGAAATGTTGTAATCATATTCATGTTTTTTATGAGCTTCCCAATAAACATACACTAGCTTATAAAAAGAACCCTCTCCTCTCCGCATACTCCACTCCTCTTCAAGGTACTAAAGCCCACGACCCCTTTTCAAGCCAACCTCTCATCTCTCCTCTCCTAGCTCTTCAAGCTACCATGGCTCCACGACTTCTTGCATGTAACTTGTGTGACCAGACCTTCGAGACCCAAGTGTCATTGCAACAGCACGGGCAAATTCTCAGTGTTAGAGAATAATCAATACATCACCAAAGAAGGAAACACACAATCAACCAGAAACTCACACCAAAATGTAATAGCAAAATCATATCGCACGCACCAAAGTCATGCAGCTAAAGAGCTTTACCTTGGTCACCAAGAAATGTTGTAGTCATATTCATGTTATGAGCTTCAAACAAACTTACACTAGCTTATAAAAGACCTCTCTCTAATACTCTGTCCTCTTCAAGGTACTAAAAGTCGAGCCTTTTCAAAACCTCTCATGAGGTTCTTGAAGCTACCATGGCTAGTGCCTTGAAGAGGAGTGCAACTTGTGGAGAGAAGCTAGTGTCATTGCAACAGCACCATAAAGAACATGAATATGGCTACAACATTTCTTGGTGACCAAGGTAAAGCTCTTTAGCTGCATGACTTTGGTGCGTGGATATGATTTTGCTATTACATTTTGAGTTTGGTTGATTGTGTGATGTATTGATTATTCTCTAACATTGAGAAGATTTGCAGTATTTGAACAAATTGTATGTATTCAATTATTACCATAAATGAGTGTTAGGAATTGGACATAAATTTGCTACAAACATGTTTGTAAGGAGTTCCTACAAATAAACCTCTGAAAGCGAGATATATGTCATTTAAGCGATTAAAAAATCATGTGAGAAGCGTATTAAAAAACATGCACTTCTCACATGTTAAGATATACATATCACTTTTAGAGACAAGTTTGTAAGAATTTTAAGTCCAAAGCAATTTTATGGACTTAATCCTAAGATGATCAACAAGTCTTGGACATCCATAACAAATTCAAGGGAAAGAAGCGTGAATTAATCTCAACTTTTGAGGGACACGAAATTATTTACCCAAGTTGCAACTTTGGAAGTCATTTGATATACAACTACAAAGTAACATGTTGACCATTTGAGTTAACGGTTTTGATTGACAAAAGGGGTTTTTGAGCACAAAATGGTTTTTCATGGGGGAAAAGTGCTAACGCGTTGTAATTCATGAGGCAAAATGTAGTTTTCCCAAAAGTTAAAGAAGAAAATATAAAATTATTGTGTAAATAAGTGGGGAAATATGCATTTTGGTGAGTGTGAGATGAGTCTAAGATAGAGGGAGAGTATGAGAGTGGTGAGATGGAGAAAGGGAGAGTGAGAGAGAGTCGAGATAGAGGGCGAGAGGGAGAAAGGGTGAGAGGGAGAAAGGAAGAGTGAGAGTCTGAGAGAGGGTTTGCTTTTTGAGTTTTGGGGTTGAAGTGGGAAAAATCCAAGCGCCACGGGTGGGGTGAGAATTAAATCGATTTTAAATTATTTTAATTGGAAATATTTTTCTGACCTTGTAAAATTGCAAGGTCAGAAATTGACCTTGCAAATTTACAGGATCAGGGAAAATCAATAATTTTTAATTAATTAATATATATGTATATTAATTATTAATTAATTAATATGTATATAACCCAATCATATATATATGTGTGTTTATATGCAGCAAGAAAAGTATAGAGAATAAATTTGAATTTATGAACAATGTATCATATTTCAAGCTGTTTTGTGGTTATTTCAATGTTATATACGTTCATAATTAAATATTGTATCTTTCTTAAGTCTTAACCTTTTTTAATATCTTTGATGATTGATGTTCATGCATATATGGTGTCACTTGCTAAACGAGTTTGATCGCATGCATATAAAATTAGAGAGGATCTTCTTGGCGCTTGTTTCGTCACTCTATGTCCCTTTATCGGGCCTTTTCTGCATCCCCACTGTCAAGCTTCCACCGTCCTTCAGTTACGGATCTACTTGCGTCGATCGTGTTTATTTCTGTATTTTATTGTTTCTTTACTTGTAATAAGTTATGTCTTGATCGGCCTGCTTTTGGGTGCGATGCTTGGTCCAAATATTTTGGTTGTGAATGTGAGTATTATCCTGGCTTTCAGGTCGAGGAGGACAAGTGTTGGCCTAGGGTTCTTAGCCCTCAATGTCAAGGAATAAGTGTTGACCCGGGGTTCTCAGCCCTCAGTGTCAATGAATAAGTGTTGGCCTGAAATTTTCAGCCCCTAGTATCAAGGAATAATTTTTACCTATGCATTAATTGGTTCTGTCTTGTACAGATTTGTATTTCATTGGTTGATTAGTCATAGGTTAGCGGATCTATTTTGAAAGTATGAATTGTAATACGTCTTGTTTGACGTTGGTATCTTTATAGTTTAGCTACGGATACTTCAAGACATGTCCTGTATTGTAAGAGTTTTCCTCTTTATTCATAAATGAGACTAAGATGAATTTTTCAAAAAAAAAAAAAATCAGAGAGTCGAGTCTCCAGTTGGGGCAAGCCAATTAAAGATTCTCTAATGCTTAAGTTAGTATCTTTAGTCAAATATAAATTAGTGTGTGAATGGTGTATAAAAGATATGTATTTATGAGGAGAGAGAAGGTTTAGAGAGAGAGAGTATATATATATTTGAAAGGAATTTTTTTCTTCACTTTATTAATAAAAACAACTTTCAACTGCTGAATTAACTTAGATTATTAGAAGCACATTAAGTTGAATTTCTACGTACCTTAGTTAATTTAAAGTGCTAACTTATTAATTAATAGGTACGTATATAGTTAAAAATTATGATTAATTGTTTGTACAAGTACTTTACAATTTAATTAGGTATATATATACATGAGGATTATCCTCACTTTAAAAGTATAAATTATAATTAGCTTCTAAATTTAAATAATAAATAAAATTTAAATAAGTCAGAATTGAGTATTTAACTAAACTATGGGTAAATATATAATAAATCTTTGGCAGTAAACACTCTTTTTGAGTCACTTAAACTTTTATTCTGAAAATTGGGAATGCTAAGGACCTTTTGACTATTATATATAGTTTGTACTCAATTTAACTTATTATTATTTTTAAAGAATGAAGCTAGTTATAACTTTAATTTATACAAATTATCAAATATGACCATTAACAAATCCGTAAAACCAAAATAAAACAAAAACAAAATAACAAAAACTATGCATGCATATGCTAATATGCAATAATGAAAACCAAACAAAATTGACCTGAACACTCCATCCCACATGTGTAATATTTGGGCCAGGTTGTATGAACCTGGCTCATTATAACTAGTTATATATAATCGACATCTTAATCAATTAAGAGATGTGTGCAAGACCATTATAATATATATATAGGTAGCTAGGTGGCTATTTCATCAACTATATATATAATTAGGTTAATTAATTATAATATATATGCATGCACATTAATTATATATATAATTAGCTAGGTTTTAATTTTAAATATTTTAAAAATCGATTTTTTTTTTGACCTTGCAAAAGTGCAAGGTTAGAAAAAATTAAGATTTAAAATAATTTTAAAATTATTGATTTTTTCTAACCTTGCACTTTTGCAAGGTCAGAATTTTCTGACCTTGCAAAAATGTATGGTAAAAAAAAAATCAATAATTTTAAAATTATTTTAATTCTAAATTTTGTCCGACCTTGCAAAGTTTAAGGTCAAAAATTTTCGATGTGGCGTTTGCAAGGTCAGAAAAGACAATTTTTTTTTGTAGTGATCAGTTTTTGCCAATAACCCCTAATCGTAACCGGGTTGTCACCCTTAGCACCAACCACCTCTGGAGTGGCTCGTGGGCCACCCCTTCCCCCCAAGTCTAGCTCCCGGTTTGCTGCTGGCATCCACATGTGTGTGTGTGTGTGTTTTTCTTTTTTTTTTAAAAAAAAAAAAATGTTTTGTTTGTGGGTAAGAGTGTAAATTTTTTGAAGTTTTGAGTGTGGATAGTTGTTTTAAACGCAAACTTCGAGCACTACTATTTTCAAATTTTGAGACGTGTTATGTGGCATTCAAAATTAGAATTGATTTAAAAATATTATTGTGGTTCATCCAAATTTAATGATGATTTTAGATGCTACATCGAAGAGTATACATTTAGAAGTAGAGAATGAGAGTGAGTATAATATTTCTCCTCTTCTTCTTCTTCTTCTTTTTCTTTTCTTTTCTTTTCTTTCTTTTTTTTTTTTTAATTCATTTGTAACTAACTGTGCTGTGATTCCTTCCACTCTTCTTCTTTGTTACTACTTTTGTTTAAGACTTGACAACCTTATTAACAAAGAAAGAAAAAAAAAAAAACCGTGTGACCTCATCATGTCCCAAGAGTGCTTCCATCCTTTCCCTATTCTTCCTTTGTTCTTACTTCTTTTTAAGACTACACAACCACACTTACTTCTTGTTTAAGACTACAAAAAACAAAAAACAAAAAAAAGAGGGGTGGGGTGGAAGCCATGACAACGTGATATCTTGTCCCGAATGTCATAGAAACCGTTGAGATATGTCTCGATGTCATAAATTATCAAAATAAAAATTGAAACAAGCTTTGAATTTTAATGGGTCTTATGTAAAACCTTAAGTTTAATTTTGGCAACAAGTCCTAGTTTAAGACTTTTTTGTCGTCATGACGGCTACACTGGACTTACATCGGGGCATTGGTAGCCATTTTATTTTGGACACCCATAGTGATTTGGCACATTTTGAATCCCTTTTGCTCAACCGAACATGTAGCCAACACTTAAAACTTACAATATCCCACCGAAAAAATAAATAAATAAATAAAAAGAACACTATTTATAGTCAGTGTAATTTCACTACCGCATTATGATTACAAGACTTTTGTTCATGAACTTGGCACCTCCACCTTTCATGAATCTCATGAGGTAGAAGAATGACATGTCTTTGGCACCCAGCTTTCACCAGTAACTCGGATCCACCCCTGTACTACACAGGTCAAAAATAATAATGTCAATCATATGTTAGATTCTAGAAACTGATTATTAAAAAAAAAGCTTAACGCACAGAACGATGGATGTCATGGGGATGACTTCAAAAAAAAAAAAAACTCAATGCACAGAACGATTGAGATTGAATTCAATTCATCATAAGTTGTAAATACAATAGAAAGTTAAAGAGGGAGTAAGCATGGTGATTCTATGAGATTGAATTCAAACTAAAGAAGCTATGACTTTGATGTGTTTGTATCTCGTATGATAAAATGCACATCCAATTTAAACAATTTTAAATTTATCTTAAATGATTCATTCTTTCAAATATTCAATTAAAGAAGTTAGTCTATTGGCCAGGTAGGATTATAGAACCTTTTTTTTTTTTTCGACATGTTTGCACAAGAGAAGAGAGGGGGATTCAAACTAATGACTTTCGCTTCATTAGATGTGATCTCGGCCGATTGAGCTACCCGTTACGAATAGGATTATTGAGCTGGGAGTTGTCAAGATGACAATGTGAATAAATAATGGGAAAAGTTGAGCATAAAGATATGAGTGACCAAAAACCCTAAATGAAAGCAACAAAACCACGTGTCCAAATGGACGATTTTCCTCCAAACACATATAAGTGACCAAAATATCAAACTTTTCGAGCTACTCAGAGAGTTAAATTCGAAATTCCGGCCATTTCTGGGTAGCGAAAAGGCGAAATTTTGTTGAAACCCTAAGCTGTTGAAACCCTATATGAACATCTATTTTGTAGATGCAAATAAGAATATCTCTTTTTTTTGTCATGCTTAGAAAGCCAAATATTTATCCCACTTGGGTTAGATTAGTTAAAACCAAAAACATTCGTCGCAACACCATTGAAATCTCAAATGAAACCTTGTTGAAACCCCAAACAAACATTCCTATTTTTGTCTATCTTAGAAAGATAAATATTTATCCCCCTCTGGTTCGTTCGGCCGAAAATGAATCACTCGTTAAAAACTCTACGAAATTTGAAATGAATCTCGATGAAACACCAAACAAAACCTAAATGAACTTTCTAATTTCTTGACCTAGAAATAGCTGAAATTTAGATTGTCTATCATAGAAATTAAGGAAATTCGAATTTCCGGCCGTTCAAGGTATCGAAAATATAAAGCATTTGTTCTTCTAGCATGTAGGAAAGCAAAAAAACCACAAGTCCAAATGGATGATTTTCCTCCAAATTCATGAGTGACCAAAATATCAAACACTTCGAGCTACTCAGGGACTTAAATTCAAAATTCTAGCCGTTTCTGGTTAGCGAAAAGGCAAAATTCTGTTAAAAACCCTGTATAAACATTTCCATTTTTGTGACTAATGCAAATAAGAATATCTCTTCTTTTTTGGTCATACTTAGAAAGAATAATATTTATCCCATTTGGGTTCGTTCGGTTAAAACCAAACATTCGTCGCAACAACATTGAAATCTCAAATGAAACCTCGTTCAAACCCCAAACGAACATTCCTATTTTTGTGATGGTTGAGAATTAGAATATCGTTTTTATTTTTTACTTTTTTGTCTATCTTAGAAAGTCAAATATTTATCCCCCTTTTGTTCATTCAGCGGAAAATGAATCATTCGTCAAAACTCTGTCGAAATCTCAAATGAATCCTCGTTGAAACACTAAACGAAACCCAAAATGGACTTTCTAATTTCATGACCCAGAAATAGCTGAAATTTCGATTGTCCATTTTTTTTGTCTAGCTGAGAAAGTTGATTATTTATCATAGAAATTAAGGAAATTAGCATTTCTTCTTCTAGCATGTTGGAAATCAAAAAAACCATGTGTCCAAATGGACGATTTTCCTCCAAATTCATATGAGTGACCAAAATATCAAACTTTTCGAGCTACTCGGAGAATTAAATTCAAAATTCCATTCATTTCTGGGTAGCGAAAAGGAGAAATTTTGTTGAAACCCTAAGCTATTGAAACCCTGTATGAACATTTCTTTTTTTTGGTCATGCTTATAAAGTCAAATATTTATTATCCCAATTGGGTTCGTTCGGCTAAAACCAAACATTCACCGCAACACCGTTGAAATCTCAAATGAAACCTTGTTGAAACCCCAAACGAACATTCCTATTTTTTTTACGGTTAAGCGTTAGATTATCGTTTTTGTTTTTTTATTTTTTGTCTATCTTAGAAAGAAAAATATTTATCCCCCTCATTGGTTCGTTCAGCAGAAAATGAATCATTCGTCAAAACTCTGTCGAGATCTGAAATGAATCCTCATTAAAACACCAAACGTTTCCGAAATGAACTTTCTAATTTCTTGACCCAGAAATAGCTGAAATTTCGATTGTCTATCATAGAAAGCAAAAAGGGTTTAAGCTATCGAAAATATATAAAGCATTTGTTCTTCTAGCATGTAGGAAAGCAAAAAAAAACCACGAGTCCAAATGGACGATTTTCCTCCAAATTCATATGTGTGACCAAATATCAAACTTTTAGCTACTCGAGAATTAAATTTGAAATTTCGGCCGTTTCGGGAAGCGAAAAGGCAAAATTTTATTTGAAACCCTTTGTATGAACATTTCTATTTTTGCGACTGATGCAAATAAGAATATCTCTTTTATTGGGTCATGCTTAGAAAGCCAAATATTTAACCCATTTGGGTTCATTCGGTTAAAACCAAACATTCGTCGCAACACCATTGAAATCTCAAATGAAACCTCGTTGAAACCCCAAAAGAACATTCCAATTTTTGTGACGGTTGAAAATTGGAATATCATTTTTATTTTTTTATTTTTTGTCTATCTTACAAAGAGAAATATTTATCCCCCATTGGTTCGTTCGGCCGAAAATGAATCATTCGTCAAAACTATGTCGAAATCTGAAATGAATCCTCGTTGAAACACCAAACAAAACCCGAAATGAACTTTCTAATTTCTTGACCCAGAAATAGCTGAAATTTCTATTGTCTATTTTTTTTTTTTGTCTAGCTGAGAAAGTCGATTATTCGTCATAGAAATTAAGAAAATTTGAATTTCCAGCAGTTCAAGGTAACGAAAATACAAAGCATTTGTTCTTCTATCATGTTGGAAAGCAAAAAATCCACGTGTCCAAATGGACGATTTTCCACCAAATTCATATGACTGACCAAAATATCAAACTTTTCAAGCTACTTTGAGAATTAAATTCGAAATTCGTCAAGCTTTTCGGGTGGCGAAAAAGACGAAATTTTGTTAAAACCCTAAGCTGTTGGAACCCTGTATGAACATTTCCATTTTTGTGACTGAAGCAAATAAGAATATCTCTTTTTTTTTTTGTCATGCTTAGAAAGCCAAATATTCATCCCAATTGGGTTCGTTCCATTAAAACCAAACATTCGCCGCAACACCGTTGAAATCTCAAATGAAACCTCATTGAAAACCCAAACGAACATTCCTATTTTTGTGACGGTTGAGAATTAGAATATCGTTTTTATTTTTTTATTTTTTGTCTATCTTAGAAAGACAAATATTTATCCCCATTTGGTTCGTTCGGCCAAAAATGAATCATTCGTCAAAACTCTGTCGAAATCTAAAATGAATCCACGTTGCAACACCAAACGAAACCCGAAATGAACTTTCTAATTTCTTGACCCAGGAATAGCTAAAATTTCGATTGTCTATTTTTTTTCTTTTTGTCTAGCTTAGAAAGTTGATGTTGATTATTTATGATAGAAATTATGGAAATTCGAATTTCTTGACGTTCAAGGTAACGACAATATAAAGCATTTGTTCTTCTAGCATGTAGGAAAGCAAAAAATCCACGAGTCCAAACGGACGATTTTCATCCAAATTCATATGAGTGACCAAAATATCAAACCTTCTGACCTACTCAGAGAGTTAAATTTGAAATTCCGGCCGTTTCTGTGTGGTGAAATGGCGAAATTTTGTTGAAACCCTAAGCCGTTGAAACCCTGTATGAACATTTCTATTTTTGTGATTGATGCAAAATAAGAATATCTCTGTTTTTTGGTCATGCTTTAGAAAGCAAAATATTTATCCCATTTGGGTTTGTTCGATTAAAACTAAACATTCGTCAATAACACCATTGAAATCTCAAATGAAACCTCGTTGAAACCCCAAACGAACATTCTTATTTTTGTGACGGTTGAGAATTAGAATATCGTTTTTATTTCTTTTAGAATATTGTTTTTATTTTTAATTTTTTTGTCTATCTCAGAAAGTCAAATATTTATCCCCTTTGTTCATTCGGCTGAAAATGAATCATTCGTCAAAACTTTCGAAATCTCAAATGAATCCTCATTGAAACACTAATCCAAACCTGAAATGGACTTTCTAATTTCTGTTTTTTGGTCATGCTTAGAAAGCAAAATATTTATCCCATTTGGTTTGTTCGATTAAAACTAAACATTCGTCGCAAATACAATCGTTGAAATCTCAAATGAAACCTCGTTGAAACCCCAAACCGAACATTCTTATTTTTTGACGGTTGAGAATTAGAATATCGTTTTATTTCTTTTAGAATATTGTTTTTATTTTTTATTTTTTTGTCTATCTCAGAAAGTCAAATATTTATCCCCCTTTTGTTCATTCGGCTGAAAATGAATCATTCGTCAAAACTTTGTCGAAATCTCAAATGAATCCTCATTGAAACACTAATCCAAACCTGAAATGGACTTTCTAATTTCTTGACCCAAAAATAGCTGAAATTTCGATTGTCTATTTTTTTTGTCTAGCCGAGAAAGTTGATTATTTATCATAGAAATTAAGGAGATTAGAATTTCCGGCTATTCAAGGTAATGAAAATACAAAGCATTTGTTCTTCTAGCATGTTAGAAATAAAAAAAATAAAAAAAATACGTGTCCAAATAGATGATTTTCCTCCAAATTCATATGAGTGACCAAAATATCAAACTTCTCGAGCTACTCTGGGAATTAAATTCAAAATTCCGGTCATTTCTGGCTACCGAAAAGGAGAAATTTTGTTGAAACCCTAAGCTATTGAAACCCTGTATGAACATTTCTATTTTTGTGGATCACAAATAAGAATATTTCTTTTTTTGGTCATGCTTAGAAAGCCAAATATTTATCCCAATTGGGTTCATTCGACTAAAACCAAACATTCGCCATAGAACACCGTTGAAATCCCAAATGAAACCTTTTGAAACCCTAACGAACATTCCTATTTTTTTTACGTTGAGAATTAGATTATCGCTTTTATTTTTTTATTTTTTGTCTATCTTAGAAAGAAAAATATTTATCCCCCATTGGTTCGTTCATTCGTCAAAACTCCGTCGAGAACTGAAATGAATCCTCGTTGAAACACCAAACAAAACCCGAAATCAACTTTCTAATTTCTTGACCCAGAAATAGCTGAAATTTCGATTGTCTATCATAGAAAGCAAAAAGGGTTTTAAGCTATCGAAAATATAAAGCATTTGTTCTTCTAGCATGAGTCCAAATGGACTATTTTCCTCCAAATTCATATGAGTGACCAAAATATCAAACTTTTCGAGCTACTCAGAGAATTAAATTCGAAATTCTGGCCGTTTCTGGGTTCGTTCGGTTAAAACCAAACATTCGTCGCAACACCGTTGAAATCTCAAATGAAACCTCGTCGAAACCCCAAATGAACATTCCTATTTTTGTGACCGTTGAGAATTAGAATATTGTTTTTATTTCTTTATTTTGTCTATCTTAGAAAGACAAATATTTATCTCCCCATTGGTTAGTTCTCGTCAAAATGAATCATTAAGCCAAAACTCATAAATCAAATGAATCCTCGTTGAAACACCAAACAAAACCCGAAATGAACTTTCTAATTTCTTGACACAGAAATAGCTGAAATTTTGATTGCCTTTTTTTTTTTTTTGTCTAGTTGAGAAAGTTGATTATTTATCATAGAAATTAACGAAATTCGAATTTTCGCCGTTCAAGGTAGAACGAAAATATAAAGCGTTGTTCTTCTAGCATGTAGGAAAGCGAAAAATCCACGAGTCCAAATGGACGGTTTTCCTCCAAATTCATATGAGTGGAAATTAAGGAAATTCTGGCCGTTTCTGTGTAGTGAAAATGCAAAATTTTGTTGAAACCCTATGTCTTTGAAACCTTGTATGAACATTTCTATTTTGTGATTGATGCAAATAAGAATATCTCTTCTTCTTTTTTTTTGTCACGCTTTGAAAGCAAAATATTTATCCCATTTGGATTCATTCGGTTAAAACCAAACATTCGTCGCAACACCGTTGAAATCTCAAATGAAACCTCGTTGAAACCTCAAATGAACATTCCTATTTTTGTGACGGTTGAGAATTAGAATATTGTTTTATTTTTATTTTCCTCTATCTTAGAAAGACAAATATTTATTCCCCCTTTGGTTCGTTTGGCCGAAAATGAATCATTCGTCAAAACTCTGTCGAAATCTGAAATGAATCCTCGTTGAAACACCAAACAAAACCCGAAATGAACTTTCTAATTTCTTGACCCAGAAATAGCTGAAATTTCGGTTGTCTAATTTTTTTGTCTAGCTGAGAAAGTTGATTATTTATCATAGAAATTAACGAAATTCAAATTTCCGTCCGTTCAAGGTAACGAAAATATAAAGCATTTGTTCTTCTAGCATGTTGGAAATAAAAAAAACCACGTGTCTAAATGGACAATTTTCCTCCAAATTCATATGAGTGACCAAAATATCAAACTTTTCGAGCTACTCTGAGAATTAAATTCAAAATTCCGGTCGTTTCTGGGTAGCGAATAGGTGAAATTTTGTTGAAACCCTGTATGAACATTTCTATTTTGTGGTGAATCAAATAAGAAGATTTCTTTTTGGTCATGCTTAGAAAGCCAAATATTTATCCCAATTGGGTTAGCTCGCTAAAACCAAACATTCGCCAACAACAGTTGAAATCTCAAATGAAACCTCTTTTAAACCCAAATGAACTTTCCTATTTTTGTGTCATTGAAAATTAGAATTTCTTCTTTTCTTTTTTTTTCTTTTGTCTAGCTTAGAAATTCAAATATTATCCCATTTAGGTTCGTTTGGCCAAAAATCAAACACTCGTCAAAACTCTATCAAAATCTGAAATGAATCCTCGTTAAAACCCCAAATGAACTTCTATTTTCGTGATGCAGAACAGTAATGTGAAAACTCGAATGTCTTTTTTTCCATCTAGTTTAGAAAGTCAAATATTTATCTTATTCACATTTGTTCGGCTAAAAATGAAACATTTGTTGAAACTCCAACCCTAAACAAGTTGAAACCTAATAAATGTCAAAATATTCATATTGTAGTCCTTAATTATATTTGTAAGTTTCTTACTTTTTGTTATTTTGTTCTATTTTATTTCTTTTTGGTTTTCTGTTTTCCTAGGTTTTCGTGTTTCCTTAAAGGACAAAAATTGAGGCTAGAAGTTTGGATGGTAATGCGATTGATCTCACTATGCTTGTGCTCGAGCCCACCAATGCCTTCAAGTGCCCAAGCATAGAAAAAAGCGTGGACTGTGCTCAGACGCAAGAGGAAGGATCAATCGCAGTGCAATTGAGCGCATTCACACGTGCGTGGTGCGTGAAGTGAAAAGTGTGGTATGCTGGTCCTATTTTCGTGACCGAACTAAAATTCAAATGTCTTTTTTTTTCTAGCTTGGAAGGTCAAATATTTATCCCATTTAGGTTCGTTTACGAAAATCAAACTTTCATCAAACTCATGTTGAAATCTCAAATGAAACCTTGCTTTTAACAAAAATTAAACCCTAAATGAACTTTCTTGTTTTTGTGACCCAAAATGAATGAAAAATTGAATGTCTATTTTTTTTTGTCTAGCTTAGAAAGTGAAATATTTATCTCATTCGAACGTCGCCTAAAATAAAACATTTGAAACTGAAACCCCAACCCTAATCCATTGAAACCACAAATGAACTTTCCTATTTTGTAACGGTTGAAAATAAGAATGTCTTCTCTTTTTTTTTTTTTCTTTTTTTAGAAAGTCTAATGTTTTATATCCCCATTTAGGTTAGTTCGGCTGAAAATCAAACATTTGTCAAGACTCCATTGAAAACTCAAATGAAACCTCGTGGAAACCCTAAATGAAACCCCGTTGAAACCTTAAATGAACTTTCCTATTTTAGTGACCTAAAAGGGATGCAAATTCGAATGTCTTTTTATTTATTTATTTTTTTTAGCTTAGAAAGTAAAATATTTATCTCATTCAGGTTCATTCGGCCGAAAATGAAACATCTCGATGAAACCCCAAAATGAACTTTCTTATTTTTCCGATTGAAAATTAGAATATCTTCTCTTATTCTTTTTTTTTTTTCTTGTCCGCTTAGAAAGTCAAATATTTATCCCATTTAGGTTAGATTCCGAAAATCAAACATTCATCAAACTTTGTTGAAATCTCAAATGAAACCTTGTTGAAACCCCAAATGAACGCTCTATTTTTGTGACCCGCAATTGGAAATTGAAAAGTCATTTTTTTTTGTCTATCTTATAAAGTCAAATATTAATCTCATTCACATTCATTCGCCAAAATGAAACATTCGTTGAAACCCCAACCCTAAACATTCCTATTTTGTGACGAATTTAAAATTAGATTTTTTTTTTTTTTGGTCTAGCTTAGAAAAATGCTAACTATTACAATAGATCTCAACAGAAATGGATGGCCAAATATAAACAGATATTTCTACTTGAAACAATGCCTGATGGCCGCCATAAACATAATATATATAAGAAAGAACTAAACTACCATGAAGCCGTAAATAGACAATTGTGTTTTGTAATTCAATAAATAGTCATTGTCTTACATTATTTTGGGCAATTCAATAAATGGGGTTGTCCTAGAATATTTTAGCTAAATCAATAAATAGGTGTTGACGCCTCAAGAGTTAACTCTTCTAAAACTCACTAATATCTCCCTTCTTGTATAAACATGTCAAAAATAAATAAATAAATAGGTGTTGACATATGAGTCTACTTAGACTAAAATTGAAAATTGATTATTCTCTCTTTCTTCCCCTTTTCTCCTCTCTTTTCTCTTCTCCCCTTCAACTTCCTCTGGCTTCTCTTCTCTTCCTTTCTCTTTTCCCTCCCTTAGCTTCTTGCTCTTCTCTGTCTTAATTTTGCCGATATTTTTGTCATTATCGTTTGTCCTGCATCAATTTTAGTATTCAGAGCCTATGTGATTGTTCTATATCACCACTGCGTGATCCAATACACTCTGCGCCAATCACAACCCTACACCACCTTTCTTCCCCTTTATCTCCTCTCTTCTCTCTTTCTCCCCTTCCTCTTCCTTGGCTTCTCTCTCTCCCCTTCTATTCTTGCTCGTCCCCTTCCCTAGCTTCTTCCTCCTCTTTTGTCATAATTTTGCCATGTATTTTTGTGATTATCGTTTGTCCCGCATCACTCTCCCTTTCTCCCTCCTATAGCGCATTAAAACAGGACACCAGCACACCTCCTGAACAGCGAGCAAGGTTGGCGGTATTTCAACTTTTGTTTTATTATTTAGATTTAAGGTGCTTACTCCTGTCCCAATTTCGATGTTTGGATTTGATATGACACAACTAGTAATAATAAACTAAAGATATGATGATCTCTTAAAATGTCTTTTAACATAATCGTTTATTAAAACGGACGAGAGGCATGTAAAAAAAATGGACAAGAGGCACGTGACCACATGTGGGTATTTGGTAAATGCTTTAAGTTTTGATGAAATAGAGAGAGAGCAACAGATTACCAACCTAGCTCACCTTCCTTCCTTCCTTACCCCTTTGAGACAAAGTTTGAGATACTTCTACTTTTCACCGTCAAATTATTGTGAGTTTCAGGTATCCACTTTGCATGGGTACAAACCTAAACGAAAAGAAAAAAAAAAAAAAGAATTGAGTGGAGAGTTCAACCGATTATATTTTTGGAAAAAGTATTCAAATCCTACAATAATATCTCGTCGATGTTGGCAACCACCATGGGATAGAGACAATAGCAATGGTACCTTCTCACCGCCTTTGGGCAATTCCAAAGATTCATCCAACCAAAATGACTCTTAACTCTAAGAAGACTCTTAAGAAAATGCGAAAAGCATGAATAAAATTATATACTTAAGTAACAAATAAAATAGTTGAGAAAAAAGTCAATACCTTGTTTTCCATTATGGGTCAGACCAAACATTAATGAATTCCTGCAAAACAATCTCCACGTGCATAATTAGTAAAGATTTGTTCATAAGCCTGCACATATTAATATAAACAATTAAACACCTACACACTATTGATTACAACTTGTTTTAATAATTTTCATACCAATCACTTAAAAAAACAATTAAATCACAACAAAGCGATGATTCTGAAGAGCAGCGTTACTCCAAAGAAAAACAATGAGATGCAACCAAGAGAGAATACTTGTATATTCTGGAATGCCATTTGCAAAGGCATATTCCTGATGTATCCCTTTGCTCATAGTTTTCAACGAGGTGTATAAATATTCCAAGACAGTGCAAGCTGTGGATTCTCACTAACACGTTTGCATGCGCAGAACTGTGCATATGTCTTCCTCCCAAGAACCCATGCAAATGAAAGAAGAGAGGAAGAGAGAAGAAGTGGAGGAAAAGAAGGAGATCGTCACTAAAGCTTTGCCATTTTATAAGCTGCTGAGCTATGCGGATGCATTGATTGGAGTCTGATGGCCCTGGGGACCTTGGGTTCCATTGTCCACGGCATGGCTCAACCTATTGGATATCTGCTGCTTGGCAAAGCCCTCAATGCGTTTGGAGACAACCTCAACGATACTGACGCCACGGTTAAAGCCATCAAAAAGGTATCACAAGCAATTATGTCTCCCTATAGCTATTTACCTTACTCCTCGTTAATAACTTTAAAATATTCAAGAGAACCATAAGTGTGTTAATTTATATGTGCACTAGAGATTAGTTATATGACTGGCCTGCCTTCCTTATCACATCCGCAACGACTTCTAACGGGATTCTTCTTGTTTGTCCAGGTTGTTCCATTTGTGTGGTACATGGCCTTCGCCACATTTCCAGCTGGAATACTTGGTAGCTTTCCTTACAAGTCAATTCACACATACCTATTGAGAAATCAATACTTTATTTTCGATCCCTTGCACCAATTAAATATCGCTCCCACATTTAGTTCTCACATCGAAGGCGGCAAAAATCAATTATATATATATAGTGACTAGAACGTCCTGGAAACATGCAGTATTAGATCCTCTCAAAAACACTAAGGTCTACACAAGCCTGAAAATACCATGTCCAATATTGAATAGACTATATATATACACGGAATCATTCCTCAAATTATCACAGTACCTTGTAGGATCTAGCTAGGAAAGAGCTCGGCTGCTTCTCTCCACACTTATCTTTCAAAGTTGATGGGCAAATGGAAATTTTAACATGAGAATTTGGATCAGATTTCATAATTTTGTACTCGAGTGCAGTAATGTTCCACCTATTTGTTTAAAGTATTGGGATCTCAATTCTCAAAAGAGCCTGTTGTCACTCGAGAAGGGTAAGGGAGAGAGAGAAACAAGTAATTGACAACAGTTATTTATATACGTACACTAGGAGATCATTTTCCGGCACTTACGTGCTATATTGTACAATGATTGTTCTCTATACTGGTAGGCTTGTTTATCTGTTTTGGCTGTGTTTTTTTTTTTTTTTTTCTTGGTTTAAAAGTGTTTTGACTTGACCAAAAGTTGAAAATAGTTTTAAATATTTTGTATTTTGAGATGATTGTTAATATTTTTGTTTTGAGGAAAGAAAAATTAACAAATATTAAATACTGTGTGTTTTCTTTTCACCCTTTTTACTTATGACAATCTCTTCGCCCTCACTTTTCGATTTATAGAGGTTGGATGCTGGATGTATGCAAGCGAAGGGCAGTTAGCTAGCGCGCCTAAGATTAGCATTCCTAAGAGCAGTTCTTAGCCAGGAGATTGGGGCTTTTGATACAGATTTAACAAGTGGAAAAATCATTGATGGAATTAGTAACCACATGAGTATCATACAAGATGCCATTGGCGAAAAGGTATGCAATTAATTTATGCTCAAATGTTTCATGCACGTCACTTAGGCATTCATAATCACAAAAGATATTAATGCTAACAAAGTTTCTCTCGGTCACGTACAGTTGGGTCACTTCCTGTCAAGCTTCGCAACTTTCTTATCCGGAATACTGATTGCTGCTATATGCTGTTGGGAAGTAGCACTGCTTACCTTGTTGGTTGTTCCATTAATTCTTGCAATCGGAGCCACATACACAAACAAAATGAACACTATTACAGCTGGCAAAATGCTTTTCCAGTCGGAAGCTACGTGTATGGTAGAACAAGTAAGAGTCTCGAAAGCACAATTAATTGCATATTTCCCCACTTATTTACACAATAATTTTTATTTTCTTCTTTAACTTTTCGGGAAACTACATTTTGTCCCATGAACTACAACGCATTATCACTTTTCTCCCATGAAATCGCCAATATACTACTTTGTCCCCACAAAATACCATTTGTGCTCAAAAGGCCAAATTTTGTTGAAACCCTAAGTTGAAACCCTATATGAACATTTCCATTTTGTGGACTAAGCAAATAAGAATATCTTTTTTTGTCATGCTTAGAAAGCCAAATATTTATCCCAATTGGGTTCGTTCCGTTAAAACCAAACATTCCCGCAACACCGTTGAAATCTCAAATGAAACCTCGTTCAAAACCCAAACGAGCATTCCTATTTTTGTGACAGTTGAGAATTAGAATATCGTTTTTATTTTTTTTTATTTTTTGTCTATCTTAGAAAGACAAATATTTATCCCCCCCTTTGGATCGTTCGGCAGAAAATGAATCATTCGTCAAAACTCTGTCGAAATCTAAAATGAATCCACGTTGAAACACCAAACGAAACCCGAAATGAACTTTCTTGACCCAGGAATAGCTGAAATTTCGATTGTCATTTTTTTTTTTTTTTTTGTCCAACTTAGAAAGTTCATGTTGATTATTTATGACAGAAATTATGGAAATTTGAATTTCCAGACGTTCAAGGTAACGAAAATATACAGCATTTGTTCTTCTAGCATGTAGGAAAGCAAAAAATCCACGAGTCCAAATGGATGGTTTTCCACCAAATTCATATGAGTGACCAAAATATCAAACATTTTGAGCTACTCAGAGAGTTAAAGTCGAAATTCCAGCCGTTTCTGTGTGGTGAAAAGGTGAAATTTTGTTGAAACCCTAAGCCGTTGAAACCCTGTATGAACATTTCTATTTTTGTGACTGATGCAAATAAGTATATCTCTTTTTTTTTTGTCATGCTTAGAAAGCAAAATATTTATCCCATTTGGGTTCGTTCGGTTAAACCAAACATTCATCGCAACACCGTTGAAATCTCAAATGAAACCTCATTGAAACCCTAAACGAACATTCCTATTTTTGTGACGGTTGAGAATTAGAATATTGTTTTTATTTTTTGTCTATCTTAGAAAGACAAATATTTATTCCCCTTTCGTTCGTTCGGCCGAAAATGAATCATTCGTCAAAACTCTGTCGAAATCTGAAATGAATCCACGTTGAAACACCAAACGAAACCCAAAATGAACTTTCTAATTTCTTGACCCAGAAATAGCTGAAATTTCGATTGTCTATTTTTTTGTCTAGCTGAGAAAGTTGATTATTTATCATAGAAATTAAGGAAATTCGAATTTCCGCCGTTCAAGGTAACGAAAATATAAAGCATTTGCTCTTCTAGCATGTTGGAAATCAAAAAAACCACATGTCCAAATGGACGATTTTCCTCCAAATTCATATGACTGACCAAAATATCAAACTTTTCGAGCTACTCGGAGAATTAAATTCAGAATTCCGGTCGTTTTTGGGTAGCGAAAAGGCGAAATTTTATTGAAACCCTAAGCTATTGAAACCCTGTATGAACATTTCTATTTTTGTGACTGAAGCAAATAAGAATATTTCTTTTTTTTGGTCATGCTTAGAAAGCCAAATATTTATCCCAATTGGGTTTGTTCGGCCAAAACCAAACATTCGCTGCAACACTGTTGAAATCTCAAATGAAACCTCTTTGAAAACCCAAACGAACATTCCTATTTTTGTGACGGTTGAGAATTAGAATATCGCTTTTGTTTTTTTATTTTTTGTCTATCTTAGAAAGACAAATAATTATCCCCCTTTGGTTCGTTCAGCCGAAAATGAATCATTCGTCAAAACTCTGTCGAAATCTGAAATGAATCCTCGTTGAAACACCAAACAAAACCCGAAGTGAACTTTCAAATTTCTTGACCCAGAAATAGCTGAAATTTCGATTGTCTATCATAGAAAGCAAAAAAGGTTTAAGCTATCGAAAATATAAAGCATTTTGTTCTTCTAGCATGTAGGAAAGCAAAAAAACCACGAGTCCAAATGGATGATTGTCCTCCAAATTCATATGTGTGACCAAAATATCAAACTTTTCGAGCTACTAAGAGAATTAAATTTGAAATTCCGGCCGTTTCTATGTAGCGAAAAGGCGAAATTTTGTTGAAACCTAAGCTGTTGAAACCTTGTATGAACATTTCTATTTTTGCGACTGATGCAAATAAGAATACCTCTTTTTTTTGGTCATGCTTATTAGAAAGCCAAATAACCCATATGTTCGGTTAAAACCAAACATTCGTCGCAACACCGTTGAAATCTCAAATGAAACCTTGTTGAAACCCCAAACAAACATTCCTATTTTTGTGACGGTTGAGAATTAGAATATCGTTTTTATTTTTTTATTTTTTGTCTATCTTAGAAAGACAAATATTTATCCCCATTGGTCTGCTCGTCAAAATGAATCATTCACAAAACTCGTCAAATTTGAAATGAATCCTCGTTGAAACACCAAACAAAACCCGAAATGAACTTTCTAATTTCTTGACACAGAAATAGCTGAAATTTCAATTGTCTTTTTTTTTTTTGTCTAGCTGAGAAAGTTGATTATTTATCATAGAAATTAAGGAAATTCAAATTTCCGACCGTTCAAGGTAGCGAAAATATAAAGCATTTGTTCTTCTAGGATGTAGGAAAGCAAAAAATCCATGAGTCCAAATGGACGGTTTTCCTCCAAATTCATATGAGTGACCAAAATAACAAACTTTTTGAGCTACTCAGAGTGTTAAATTCGAAATTCTGGCCGTTTCTGTTTAGTGAATATGCGAAATTTTGTTGAAACCCTAAGCCGTTGAAACCCTGTATGAACATTTCTATTTTTGTGACTGATCCAAATAACAATATCTCTTTTTTTTTGTCACGCTTAGAAAGCAAAATATTTATCCCATTTGGGTTCGTTCGGTTAAAACCAAACATTCGTCACAACACCGTTGAAATCTCAAATGAAATCTCGTTGAAACCCCAAACGAACATTCCTATTTTTGTGACGGTTGAGAATTAGAATATCGTTTTTATTTTTTTATTTTTTGTCTATCTTAGAAAGACAAATATTTATTCCCCTTTGGTTCGTTCAGCTGAAAATGAATCATCCATCAAAACTTTGTCGAAATCTGAAATGAATCCTCGTTGAAACACCATACAAAACCCGAAATGAACTTTCTAATTTCTTGACCCAAAAATTGCTGAAATTTCGATTGTCTAATTTTTTTGTCTAGCTAAGAAAGTTGATTATTTATCATAGAAATTAAGGAAATTCGAATTTCCGGCCGTCCAAGGTAACGAAAATATAAAGCATTTGTTCTTCTAACATGTTGGAAATCAAAAAAACCACGTGTCTAAATGGACAATTTTCCTCCATATTCATATGACTAACCAAAATATCAAACTTTTCGAGCTACTCGGAGAATTAAATTCGAAATTCCAGTCGTTTCTGGGTAGCGAAAAGGCGAAATTTTGTTGAAACCCTAAGCTGTTGAAACCCTGTATGAACATTTCTATTTTTGTGACTGAAGCAAATAAGAATAATTCATGCTTAGAAAGCCAAATATTTATCCCAATTGGGTTCGTTTGGCTAAAACCAAACAATCGCCGCAACATCGTTGAAATCTCAAATGAAGCCTCTTTGAAAACCCAAATGAACTTTCCTATTTTTGTGTCATTGAAAATTAGAATTTCTTCTTTTCTTTTCTTTTCTTTGGTCTAGCTTAGAATGTCAAATATTATCCCATTTAGGTTCGTTCGGCCAAAAATCAAACACTCGTCAAAACTCTGTCAAAATCTGAAATGAATCCTTGTTAAAACCCCAAACGAACTTCTATTTTCGTGACGCAGAACAGTTGAAAACTCGAATGTCTTTTTTTTCGTCTAGCTTACAAAGTCAAATATTTATCTTATTCACATTCGTTTGGCTAAAAATGAAACATTTGTTGAAACTCCAACCCTAAACAAGTTGAAACCTAATAAGTGTCAAAATATTCATATTTAGCCCTTAATTACATTTGTAAATTTCTTACTTTTTGTTATTTTGTTCTATTTTATTTCCTTTTTTGGTTTTCTGTGTTTTCCTAGGTTTTTGGAGAAAATGAAGCAATTCTGAAAATACTGAGCTTAAAGGACAAAAATTGGAGGCTAGAAGTTTTGGATGGTAATGCGATTAATCTCACTATGCTTGTGCTTGAGCCCACCAATGCCTTCAAGTGCCCAAGCATAGAAAAAAGCGCAGGACTGTGCTCACACGTGCAAGAGGAAGGATCAATCGCAGAAGTGCGATTGAGCGCACCACATGATGCAGTCGTGCGTAAGTGAACAATGTGAGGACTGGTCCTATTTTCATGACCCAGAACACTAAAAATTCAAATGTCTTTTTTTTTCTAGCTTGGAAGGTCAAATATTTATCTCATTTTAGGTTCATTTCACCGAAAATCAAACTTTCTTCGAAACTTTGTTGAAATCTCAAATGAAACCTTGCTTTAACAAAAAATTAAACCCTAAATGAACTTTCTTGTTTTTGTGACCCAAAATGATGAAAAATTGAATGTCTATTTTTTTTTTTTGTCTAGCTTAGAAAGTGAAATATTTATCTCATTCAGGAACGTTCAGCCTAAAACAAAATATTTGAAACTGAAACCCCAACCCTAATCCCGTTGAAACCACAAATGAACTTTCCTATTTTTGTAACGGTTGAAAATAAGAATGTCTTCTTTTTCTTTTTTTTTTCTTTTTTTTTGGCTTAGAAAGTCTAATGTTTTATTCCCATTTAGGTTAGTTCGGCCAAAAATCAAACATTTGTCAAGACTCCGTTGAAAACTCAAATGAAACCTTGTGGAAACCCCAAATGAAACCCCATTGAAACCTCAAATGAACTTTCCTATTTTCGTGACCCAAAAGGGCTGCAAATTCGAATGTCTTTTTATTTATTTATTTATTTTTTAGCTTAGAAAGTAAAATATTTATCTCATTCAGGTTCGTTCGGCCGAAAATGAAACATTCGTTGAAACCCCAAATGAACTTTCTTATTTTTGTGACGGCTGAAAATTAGAATATCTTCTCTTATTCTTTTTTTTTTTCTTCTTCTCTGGCTTAGAAAGTCAAATATTTATCCCATTTAGGTTCGTTTAAATCAAACATTCATCGAAACTTTGTTGAAATCTCAAATGAAACCTCGTTGAAACCCCCAAATGAACGTTCTATTTTTGTGACCCAGAATAGCTGGAAATTCGAATATCATTTTTTTTTTTTTTTTTTGTCTATCTTAGAAAGTCAAATATTTATCTCATTCACATTCATTCAGCCAAAAATGAAACATTCGTTGAAACCCCAACCCTAAACATTCCTATTTTTGTGACGACTAAAATTAGATTTTTTTTTTGGTCTAGCTTTAAAAATGCTAACTATATTACAATAGATCTCAACAGAAATGGATGGCCAAATATAAACAGATATTTCTACTTGAAACAATGCCTGATGGCTGCCATAAACATAAGATATAAGAAAGAACTAAACTACCATGAAGCCGTAAATAGACAATTGTGTTTTTGTAATTCAATAAATAGTCATTGTCTTACATTATTTTGGGCAATTCAATAAATGGGGTTGTCCTAGAATATTTTAGCTAAATCAATAAATAGGTGTTGACGTCCCAAGAGTTAACTCAATCCATGAACCACGCCTTACGGTTGGAGTCACTAGCTCAATCTCATCTCCCCTTCTTGTATAGACATGTTAAAAATAAATAAATAAATAGGTGTTGACATATGAGTCTACTTAGACTAAAATTGAAAATTTGATTATTCTCTCTTTCTTCCCCTTTTCTCCTCTCTTTCTCTCTTCTCCCCCTTCAACTTCCTCTGGCTTCTCTCTTTCTCTTCCTTTCTCTTTTCCCCCTCCCTTAGCTTCTTGCTCTTCTCTGTCTTAATTTTGCCGTATATTTTTGTCATTATCGTTTGTCCTGCATCAATTTTAGTATTCAGAGCCTATGTGATTGTTCTATATCACCACTCGCGTGATCCAATACACTCTGCGCCAATCGCAACCCTACACCACCTTTCTTCCCCCTTTATCTCCTCTCTTTCTCTCTTTCTCTCTTTCTCCCCCTTCCTCTTCCCTTGGCTTCTCTCTCTCCCCTTCTATTCTTGCTCGTCCCCCTTCCCCTAGCTTCTTCCTCCTCTTTTTGTCATAATTTTGCCATGTATTTTTGTGATTATCGTTTGTCCCGCATCACTCTCCCTTTCTCCCTCCTATAGCGCATTAAAACAGGAATACACCAGCACACCTCCTGAACAGCGAGCAAGGTTGGCGGTATTTCAACTTCTGTTTTATTATTTAGATTTAAGGTTCTTACTCCTGTCCCAATTTCGATGTTTGGATTTGATATGACACAACTAGTAATAATAAACTAAAGATATGATGATCTCTTAAAATGTCTTTTAACATAATCGTTTATTAAAAATGGACGAGAGGCATGTAAAAAAAAATGGACAAGAGGCACGTGACCACATGTGGGTAAATGCTTTAAGTTTTGATGAAATAGAGAGCAACAGATTACCAACCTAGCTCACCTTCCTTCCTTCCTTACCCCCTTTTGAGACAAAGTTTGAGATACTTCTACTTTTTCACCGTCGAATTATTGTGAGTTTCCAGGTATCCACTTTGCATGGGTACAAACCTAAACAAAAAGAAAAAAAAAAAAAAAAAAGAATTGAGTGGAGAGTTCAACCGATTATATTTTTGGAAAAAGTATTCAAATCCTACAATAATATCTCGTCGACGTTGGCAACCACCATGGATAGAGACAATGGCACTGGTACCTTCTCACAGCCATTGGGCAATTCCGAAGATTCATCCAACCAAAATGACTCTTAACTCTAAGAAGACTGTTAAGAAAATGCGAAAAGGCATGAAGAAAATTATATATGTAACAAATAAAATAGTTGAGAAAAAGTCAATACCTTGTTTTCCATTATGGGTCAGACCAAACATTAATGAATTCCTGCAAAACAATCTCCACGTGCATAATTAGTAAAGATTTGTTCATAAGCCTGCACATATTAATATAAACAATTAAACACCTACACACTATTGATTACAACTTGTTTTAATAATTTTCATACCAATCACTTAAAAAAACAATTAAATCACAACAAAGCGATGATTCTGAAGAGCAGCGTTACTCCAAAGAAAAACAATGAGATGCAACCAAGAGAGAATACTTGTATATTCTGGAATGCCATTTGCAAAGGCATATTCCTGATGTATCCCTTTTGCTCATAGCTTTCAACGAGGTGTATAAATATTCCAAGACAGTGCAAGCTGTGGATTCTCACTAACACGTTTGCATGCGCAGAACTGTGCATATGTCTTCGATCCCCTCCCCAAGAACCCATGCAAATGAAAGAAGAGAGGAAGAGAGAAGAAGTGGAGGAAAAGAAGGAGATCGTCACTAAAGCTTTGCCATTTTATAAGCTGCTGAGCTATGCGGATGCATTGGATTGGAGTCTGATGGCCCTGGGAACCTTGGGTTCCATTGTCCACGGCATGGCTCAACCTATTGGATATCTGCTGCTTGGCAAAGCCCTCAATGCGTTTGGAGACAACCTCAACGATACTGACGCCACGGTTAAAGCCATCAAAAAGGTATCACAAACAATTATGTCTCCCCATAGCTATTTACCTTACTCCTCGTTAATAACTTTAAAATATTCAAGAGAACCATAAGTGTGTTAATTTATATGTGCACTAGAGATTAGTTATATGACTGGCCTGCCTTCCTTATCACATCCGCAACAACTTCTAACGGGATTCTTCTTGTTTGTCCAGGTTGTTCCATTTGTGTGGTACAAGGCCTTCGCCACATTTCCAGCTGGAATACTTGGTAGCTTTCCTTACAAGTCAATTCACACATACCTATTGAGAAATCAATACTTTATTTTCGATCCCTTGCACCAATTAAATATCGCTCCCACATTTAGTTCTCACATCGAAGGCGGCAAAAAATCAATTAGGATATATATATAGTGACTAGAACGTCCTGGAAACATGCAGTATTAGATCCTCTCAAAAAACACTAAGGTCTACACAAGCCTGAAAATACCATGTCCAATATTGAATAGACTATATATATACACGGAATCATTCCTCAAATTATCACAGTACCTTGTAGGATCTAGCTAGGAAAGAGCTCGGCTGCTTCTCTCCACACTTATCTTTCAAAGTTGATGGACAAATGGAAATTTTAACATGAGAATTAGGATCAGATTTCATAATTTTGTACTCAAGTGCAGTAATGTTCCACCTCTTTGTTTAAAGTATTGGGATCTCAATTCTCAAAGAGCCTGTTGTCACTCGAGAAGGGTAAGGGAGAGAGAGAAACAAGTAATTGACAACAGTTATTTATATACGTACACGAGGAGATCATTTTCCGGCACTTACGTGCTATATTGTACAATGATTGTGCTTTATACTGGTAGGCTTGTTTATCTGTTTTGGCTGTGTTTTTTTTTTTTTTTTCTTGGTTTAAAAGTGTTTTGACTTGACCAAAAAGTTGAAAATAGTTTTAAATATTTTGTATTTTGAGATGATTGTTAATATTTTTGTTTTGAGGGAAAAAAAAAATTAACAAATATTAAATACTGTGTGTTTTCTTTTCACCCTTTTTTACTTATGACAATCTCTTCGCCCTCACTTTTTCGATTTATAGAGGTTGGATGCTGGATGTATGCAAGCGAAAGGCAGTTAGCTAGCGCACCTAAGATTAGCATTCCTAAGAGCAGTTCTTAGCCAGGAGATTGGGGCTTTTGATACAGATTTAACAAGTGGAAAAATCATTGATGGAATTAGTAACCACATGAGTATCATACAAGATGCCATTGGCGAAAAGGTATGCAATTAATTTATGCTCAAATGTTTCATGCACGTCACTTAGGCATTCATAATCACAAAAGATACTAATGCTAACAAAGTTTCACTCGGTCACGTACAGTTGGGTCACTTCCTGTCAAGCTTCGCAACTTTCTTATCCGGAATACTGATTGCTGCTATATGCTGTGCTGTTGGTTGTTCCATTAATTCTTGCAATCGGAGCCACATACACAAACAAAATGAACACTATTACAGCTGGCAAAATGCTTTTCCAGTCGGAAGCTACGTGGATGGTAGAACAAGTAAGAGTCTCGAAAGCACAATTAATTGCTAACCATCTCCACCGTGAACCTGTACCTGATCTAATTATTTGACTAATCTGCTCTCTGATTTCCCTATCGCAGACGATATCTCAAATTAAAACAGTGTATGCATTTGTTGGGGAGAGCTGTGCAATCAAGTCTTTCTCAGAGTGCATGGACAAACAGTTTTTGTTAAGCAAAGGAGAAGCACTACTAAAGGGCGTTGGAACAGGAATGTTTCACTGTGAGCTTCTGTTCTTGGGCTCTCATCGTATGGGTTGGAGCCATTGTAGTTACTGCCAAGAGGGCAAGTGGAGGAGATATTATAGCTGCAGTAATGAGCATTCTGTTCGGAGCTATGTAATGATCGAAGTAACATTCAGTAATTAAGAAGAAAAATAAAACTGAAAGCACACTAAATTCTATCACTTCGTGCATTAGAAAAACTTGCAGATCACTCACCCATGCTGCTCCAGACATGCAAGTCTTCAATCAGGCAAAGGCTGCGGGAAACCAAGTGTTCCAAGTGATTCACAGAAAGCCAAGTATAAGCTCTAGTTCACGAGGGAAGACGCTTGAGGGGGTTGATGGCAACATTGACATACGTGATGTATACTTTGCCTACCCATCTCGGCCAGAGAAATTGATCCTTCAAGGTTTTTCATTGTCAATCCCAGCAGGAAAGACAGTGGCTTTAGTGGGTGGCAGTGGATGTGGAAAGAGTACAGTCATCTCTCTAGTCGCAAGATTCTATGACCCCTCAAAAGGTTTGTGCAGCTCCTTACTCCTAATTAGTTGCTCAGCATTTTTTTTTCCTTCTTTTACTTTCAGCTCATAAGAACCCAAGCATTCAATGCAAAAAATTGACACCCGTATATTTATGTTTCAAGCGCTTGCCACGTCAAGCTCTCTCATATCCTTCTGTTTGAACGGAAATCCCTCATATTGTACTGCAATAGGTCAACCCATGCCGAAAGGTCGTTCTGATTCTACTTGTTCGAACTATCCGAGCAAGAATGACTTTGGCTACTCGAACGTACGTCTGTCCGTGCATGTTCAAACAGCCTTTTACATGGAACAACCCTATTTCTATTTGCAGTGTAATATGATAACTCTATTGCACGGAATCTAAATTTTTTCTGTTTAAGTTCATATTTGCAGATGCAAGTGTATAATTGATGATGAAGTATGCATATTTATGTCCAGGAGAGATTTTCGTTGACAAACACAACATCAAGGATCTCGATTTGAGGTTCCTCGGACAAAACATAGGAGCAGTTTCCCAAGAACCATCACTTTTTTCTGGCACCATCTTGGATAACATCAAAGTCGGAAATATAAATGCGGATGACCAAATGATCCAAAATTCAGCAAGAATGGCAAATGCACACTCCTTTATATCGCAGCTTCCAAATCAGTACCCGACAGAGGTTAGCTGACAAACCCCTACCTCTCCATTCACCTCACCACTTTTTCAAGCATTGTTAGTTCAACCAAACTACTTATCGCATCACAATTATATTAACCAATGAAAAACAGAAATGATCATGCAGATATCTGAAATAAAATTCTACTCAAAATCTAATATTAAATTTTTTTTATTTTTTTACTTTTTAAAAAAAAAAAAAGAGTTTTAAACAAGAATATGAGAAGGGAACAAACAGAAAACTAATCCATATGTTTGACATTCTAGTGAGTCTCCGACTATGCATTCAAAGTACAAACCTCGCAATCCTAATTCATAATATCAACCCTTTCCTGTTTTGCACACTATACAGAACTATGTTCTATGTGGCAATTCCTTGGAAATCACTTATTCACCATTCCATTCATTTTATATAAATATGAAGAATTTAAAAGAGGATGACCTCCTTAAACATTATTCTAATCCACCTAAAAACAAACTCTATTCACCATTCCGTTTTAATTGCAACAAAAATAATACTTTCAAACAGTATCTCGGACGTTTGCACAGTACCATAAATAGTAACCAAATGAATAATTAATATACGTCGCATCACATATTTATTGGACAAATCAGTCTGAAGGAAATATTCTCTAACCCGTTTAAAATACTGTAAAGTGTCTATAAACATTTATAGACACTTGATAATATTTTAAATGGATTGAAGTATATTTTCTCTAAACTAGTTTAAAAGAAATTTCCTTCGGACTAGTTTAGAGAAATTTCATTCCATATTTTAATACTAACATTTTGCTTCAATTCTATAGCCGCTCCGTACATCTTAATTGTTGTATACAGTCCATAGCTCTGAAATTGCAGAGCTAGCCAAAGGCAAGAAGAAAATAAGGGGAAAATTTCAATTTTAATCCCTGAAGTTTTAGTGGTTTTTCAATTTTATCCCCAAAGTTTAAAAGGTGGCAATGTAACTCCTGAAGTTTCAAAAATTGGTAATTTTAACCTCCCGTTAGTTTTTTTTTCCATCAAATTGGACAGAAAAGTATGAAATGACAAAACTATCCTCAGACTTTTTTTTTTTAAAAAAAAAAAGAAAATTTCCATCCATTTTAACAGAAAAAAATACTAACGGGAATTACCATTGCAAGTTTTTGAAACCTCAAGGAGGTGGATTGTAAATTTTTAAACTTTGAAGTTAAAATTGAAATACCATTAAAACTTTAGGGGTTAAACCACGAACATTTTAAGTCTATTTTCTTTTTGTCGTTGTTGCACTACTCTTCACCTCTTACAACAAATGTCATCTGTATATATTATAGTGCCTAATACTTGTTAACAGTTGTTAAATTTTAACCATTTAACATTTATGTGGAAATAATTAAGTGAAGGGAAATGATCTAACAAGAGAAAAAACAAAACACAGAAAAAAACAGAGGATATATGAGCCTTGCAATGAAGAATATTGTTCAAGTACCTTGATTCTAATGAGATATACCTTGTAGGTCAGGATTATTCAGTTATGGGAACAAAAATAAATAAATAAACCAAGCCTTCGCTTTCAAGACTGCAGGTCAATTACTTTAGTTCTCATGGGACGTCTAATAGGTCAGCTTTGTTAAGCTATGAAAACAGAATAGAGCAAATACAGAGCAACGGTGTCATTATAACTTAATATCCCAAGAGATTGATCCAACATTCACTCACTCAATGAGAGTATTAATTCTACACTAATTTGGAGTCCATGTAGGATAAAGGGAGTCCAGTTATCAGAAGGGCAAAACAGAGAATCGCAGTAGCAAGAGCCATTCTAAAAAACCCTCAAATTCTTTTGCTTGACGAGGCCACAAGCACACTTGATTTAGAGTCAGAGAAGCTGGTTCAAGACGCCCTTGAGATGGCCATGCAGGGGAGAACAGTCATCTGGATCGTGCACAGACTGTCTACGATTATTAATGCTGATATCATTGCGGTTGTAGAAAATGGTCAAGTTACAGAGACAGGAACACACCAGAGCTTGCTAGATACCAACGAAGTCTACAATAACCTATATAACATGCAGAACCTGAACCCAGTTCACGACTTGAGGTTAGTCACCCTCAATTCCCCCTTTCTTGACATGTTATTGAAATAATTGGAACAAAAACTCAACTTGTTTATAGTGATGATTGAATGCCAGAGCCACAAATTTCACTGAAGAACCTGCAAATATCAAGCAACAGGTTCCATCTCAAGAAATTGAACAAAATGAGGAATATATAGAGTCCAACAAATATACTGGAAACTTTACCAAGCAAGAAGACCATAGGGGAAGAAGAAATACAAGTATATTCCTAAGAATCTGGTTTGGCCTGAAAGACAGACCTTGTAAAGATTGCTATTGGCTCCTTTGCTGCAGCTTTCTCTGGCATCTCAAAGCCTGTTTTCGGATTTTCATCATTGCAATAGGAGTAGCGTACTACAACAAAGATGCAAAGAGGAAGTTGGATGGTATTCAATCATCTTTTCTCTAATTGGATTGCTTTCATTATTCAGTCACACCATACAACATTACTTTTTGGCATGGTTGGGGAGAAGGCTATATAAACCTCAAACAAGCTTTGTATTCAGGTATAACAGTACTCCCATCAAAATTTCTGCATCATCACATTACATTTTCTCTCTGGTAAATTACTCTATACACTTTAAGCAAATTATTTTATCATAAGTACGGGCTCCCATCCCAGTACAAAAGTGTAAATTGACATCTGCAGCATCACAATTTTGCAGGCATATTGCACAAATAGCTTGGTTTGAGAAATCTGAGAACAATGTTGGTTCACTTACTTCACGGATCATATATGATACCTCCATGGTTAAAACCATAATTGCTGATCGTATGTCTGTTATTGTACAATGCATCTCCTCCATATTGATTGCAACATTCGTCAGCATGGTTGTAAACTGGAGAATGGGCTTGGTAGCTTGGGCTGTGATGCCCTGCCACTTCATCGGTGGCCTGATTCAAGCCAAGTCAGCTAAAGGATTTTCAGGTGATGCAGCTGCTGCACATTATGAACTTATCACCCTAACTTCTGAATCTGCAACCAACATAAGAACCATAGCATCCTTTTGTCATGAAGAGCACATAATCAGGAAAGCCAGAATATATCTGGAAATCCCAAAGAGGAAGAGCAGGAGAGAGAGTATTAAGTACGGAATCATTCAAGGCTTCTCCCTTTGTTTATGGAACATTGCAAATGCTGTCGCTTTGTGGTACACAACAATTTTGGTTGATAAAAAGCAAGCCACCTTTGAAGACGGCATAAGAGCATACCAGATTTTCTCTCTCACAGTACCTTCAATCACTGAGTTATGGACATTGATCCCCACGGTCATCTCTGCCATCAGGATAGTAACTCCTGCATTCTATACCCACGACCAGAAAACTGAAATTGAACCAGATACACTGGAAAATTCACGTCTTGAGAGGATCAAGGGAATAATTGAATTTCAAAACGTCTAGTTTAACTACCCATTAAGACCAGCAGACTGTTCTCAACAACTTCAGTTTACAAATTGAAGCTGGATCAAAGGTGGCTCTCGTTGGGCAAAGCGGAGCAGGAAAATCCTCCGTTTTGGCCCTTTTGCTAAGATTTTATGATCCAAGGGAAGGAAAGATTCTTATTGATTGGAAAGACATAAGGGAGTACAACCTGAGAAGGCTGAGGACATAAATAGGATTGGTGCAACAAAAGCCACTTCTTTTTAGCTCGTCAATTAGAGACAATATCTGCTATGGAAATGATGTGGTTTCTGAAACCGAAATTGTGGAGGTATCAGTGGAAGCAAACATACATGAATTTATAAGTAATTTGCCTGATGGATATGATACAACTGTTGGAGAGAAAGGCTGCCAACTTTCAGGTGGACAAAAGCAAAGAATAGCCATTGCAAGAACCCTGCTAAAGAGGCCTGTAATTTTGCTCCTAGATGAGGCAACAAGTGCTCTTGATGCTGAGTCTGAAAGAACTGTAGTGAGCGCTTTGGAGTCACTTAATCTGAACAACAATGGTGGCTTGTTGTCAAGAACCACACAAATTACAGTTGCACACAGGCTTTCCACAGTGATAAACTCAGACACCATAGTTGTCATGGATAAAGGTGAAATTGTTGAGATGGGTTCTCACTCAACCCTAATAACATCCTCAGACGGAGTTTATTCAAGATTATTCCGGCTACAAAGTTTGGTAGAAAATTAATGGATTCCCCGTTCTGCTAAAGAGGCCTGTAATTTTGCTCCTAGATGAGGCAACAAGTGCTCTTGATGCTGAGTCTGAAAGAACTGTAGTGAGCGCTTTGGAGTCACTTAATCTGAACAACAATGGTGGCTTGTTGTCAAGAACCACACAAATTACAGTTGCACACAGGCTTTCCACAGTGATAAACTCAGACACCATAGTTGTCATGGATAAAGGTGAAATTGTTGAGATGGGTTCTCACTCAACCCTAATAACATCCTCAGACGGAGTTTATTCAAGATTATTCCGGCTACAAAGTTTGGTAGAAAATTAATGGATTCCCCGTTCCAAAAAGTTGGCTATAATTTACATGCCAAAGAAAATTACACTAAGCCATAAAACTATAATTTTATTCTGGTGTTTAAGTAATAGCTTTGTAATATTTGTTGTTGTGATGCAAGATTGTGAAAATGAAACGTTAATGACCCATGCTACATGTTCTCGACCATATGAAAGCAAAGTTGGAAATTAAATTGACCACTTCTTAAAAATAGACAAATAATAAATACAAATAAAATATTACAGGGCTCCTGCACCAAGATCAAAGAATATATGTCCAAAAAAAAGTACAGGAATGTTGCAACTACACTAGATATTTAAAATTTCATAACAAGATCCTGATCAAATGCTGAAAACACAAGGTTTAAACTTAATGTCCTTTCAACCACCGTAGGCGACAACTGAAACTGCTAAAGGTTATGAAGATTGAGTGGATAAAGTTCCTAAAAGTATCAAAATTAGAGATATTCCTGGGATACTGAGAAAACTATCGTGCATAACTAATTATTTTCAAATTCATGTTAATGAAGCCACAAAAGGGCCTTTCCCACACTTCTGGAGGTCTTAACATATTGAATTTCTTTGTCTCGTTAATTGCTATTGTTGTTAACATCATGAGATATTCATTTTTAGGGACAGAGCAACATACATCTAAGGGGCTTTACCATTGTTTGCTAATGGTACTATTCCTTGTGGAGCACTCTAACATGTTTGCAAAACTCAAGCTTATCCTTTCAGTCTCAAGCTAGTCTCTTGATAAAAACACATTCCTATATGGCGCAACTGTCTTTGAAGATTAGCTGCAGTCTAGCTATATAGTTTTGCTGTCCTAAGTTGAGTGGCTTTTATAGGTAGTATTCGTCAACCTCTATATGGACCTAAATATTAAAGAATGTTTTAAATATATATATATATATATATATGATTACCAAAAACAGAAAACCACCACATAGGTTATACACTTTGCCATCAAGAGAATATCAATTTCAATTACAACTGTAAGTCTAGGGTTGGGCTGGTGTTTATTGTATCTCAATCATTCACTAATATTCAATACAGAAATCCTAATAGTGTGTTCCATATGTTGTTATCAGTATTGCAGTTAGTCTACAGTATTCAATAACAAATGCAAAATAGAAGCCGCCAAAATAGCTCATAGATGGACACACATGAAGATAATTACATGAGCAGGATCAAAAATTAAGAGACTGTATTGTTGCATTCCATTCCGTTGATGTTTGACTTGAATCCCAACAATTGTTCTTGAATGTCCATCATGTTGGAAATACAAGGGCCTGATCATAAGATTGAAAAGTTAAAACACAATCAGAAACAAGTCCTTTGAATCTGCTAAGAAAGTTGTGTGAATCAAATGCATCCATGCGTTTCCCTACATTATAATCAACATTGCATATGAGGCTACAGTTACTATTTAATTAATCACTTACGATTTCTCACTGACAATAACACTAGGGCAGCCAGATTTGCTTAAGCTTTTATCAGAAAAATAATTCCACACCCAATCGATAAGGACTTGATGACCCTTGTCTTTCCTAGTACCTTTATTCAGAATACAATCACCACTTCCACCTCCTAAAGTGTTACCAAGCGAGATGCTAGAATATATAGACTTTCCATGCCCTCTAGAACCTGATAGGGGAACATCTTGATTACTTCGCAGAATATACTTATCCATTGGCCCATAAACCTGAAATGCCTTCCTCTTGCCTCTGTCATTTATTTTTAATACATGTGCCCCTAGACATGAATCAGGACCAGAAAGATAAAGTGATTCAAGTTCCTTTGGACCAAAATCCACTATCCTTGCCTGAAGCCCAAAAGAACGGAAGAGAGCAGCACACTCAGTAGTTCCAATCCAATTTGTTGAACCATAAATTTTATGATTGAAATGATCAGAGCCAAGTGCATCAAAACCCCTTTCCCAAGCAATCTCAAGCCATCTCTGGAGTGAGGCGATATCGGGAACAAATCCTGAACCACCAAACAAAACCTCTCTTGCTTCTTGTCTCTGCATAAGCAAGTGAGAGGTAAGCATTTGAATGTTACGCCACCCGCAACCCCACCCAATGTCCTCACATTCAGTGCACTGGAAATGATCGACATAACCTGATAATATACTTGTTGAATGTCCAGCTTCTAATTCCAAACATTTTTTCAACAAAGTCATCAAACCAGCTTCAACTTTGTCAAAAGTGCTCCTAATCTGTAAACCAATTAAGCAAGAGATATTTTCGTCAATGTTTGATTCTCCATAATGCCTAGTCGCATGATTACACCTGGGTTCAAACGGCATGTCAACAGGCACTACATTTTTCTGCAAAAAGATCAACAAGAATAAAAAAATCAATAGATTGAAAGGCGTTGATAAAAAATGAAAACAAGATGTGGTAAGTATGAAGAGGAAAGCAAATGATAGTCTTCCCATTTAATCATACATATAAGGATATCCAAGTTATAGGGTAGGGAAACAAATAGAAAAGAAAAATACACAAATCTCACATGTGACTATCATTCGATCAACAATAAGACTTCACCCCTTCAGAACCCAACTTTTTAGATGTCATTAGCCTTATGCTATCAAGGGATTGGACGTGATTAACAAAGAATATTTTAATGTAAGTTGGAATCTCGCAGATACTTCACAGAGAGATGCATTAGAAATCAATAAATGAATAAAAATAAGTGATCAGAGGCAGGGTTTATATAAGATGTGACTTTTTAAGGTGGAATAAAACAAAGCATAAGGAGAATAGCTGATGAAGATAAACTTACAAAGAGAGGTGGACTTGAAGAAGAAGAAGAACAAGGAGAATAAGGGGCAAGAGAAATCTGCTGGGCGAAATCCCTGTCCCTAGCGACTTCATGTTGCTGCTCATATTCATCTTCACATTCAAAGTGACTGTTGGCATGCCTGCGATTGTGTCGTAGAAAGTAAAAGATTCTCCAGTGAACCACTAGAAAGATTAATATTATTCTTGTAGGTGTGCGAAGCGCATTCAAATAATTGTGAGCGTGTTTGAGAGAGAGAAAGAAATACCTCTCGAGATCTGCTGACGGAACAGTCAGATGACAAAAGGGGCACGGAGCAGCGATCGATGAACTCATAATACACTGTCTTTTGTTTTGATAATGCTTCTACTTCGGATCGGTTGAGATAATTCACCACAAAGAAGCAGAAGATAATCTAATCCAGAATGCGTCCGCCATAGATTCGCGTTCTGGTTACTGTTACGAGCGCATTCTATTTGCACAACCGGGCACCAGTTTTGGGTTGCAATTTATACATCAATACATGCCACGGACCACGGGCCCATTTTGTAACTCTCCTCGCAAAAAGTTAAATACGAAAAGGACATAAATTAGAACTCGCAGTTATTATCCATTAAAATAATTACTCAATTTAATTAAAGTAGATTCTCAATCTAAAAAAGGAAAGATCAAATTAAACAAGAATTTTTTATCAAAGAAAAAATATTTTTCGTTGACTATTATTTTACATTACACTAAATATCATAAAATACGAAATTTTTTTTAAAAAAATTAATTTTACGTCGAAAGAAATGAGACCTTAATTTATAAGTATTCACAATAACAACAACAAAAAATAATTTAGGTGCTTTCAATTTTAAATAAATTATTTTGTCAACATATCATTCAATTAATTAATAAAGTGTCATATGTTAGATCAATCAATAGTGCTACATAATTTTCATCTGACATATCATGTACAGATTATATATACACATTGACGTATTTACTTTAAATAAAAATAAACCTTAAATAAAAGAAATTTAAGAAATGATGTGGGCAACAACCCTTAACTTGTACTTGTGAAGCAGTCCTCCAATCACCATGAGGATGGCAACCTCTCTCTCATATGAAGAAACGAACATTAAATGAATAATATTAATTTATTTGAAATTAAGTGGTTTCTTGTCACTCTATAAGGACAACCTCGCCTTACCGTGTATTGCCATCTATGTCTCGTGAGAGCCGAAGGGCGACCTTCAATTCCCTCTCCTGGCCGACAATGTATCTATTTGTATTAATTTTTACTATTTTGTTTAAGATAGATTTATAATTTAAAATAAATGTGTTTTTTTAAAAAAAATAAAATAAAATAAAATAAATGTGTTATGTACAGTGTAGTGCATATAGTTGACATATTGGGTGACAAATGAGAATCCTATGCCATTAATTGAGTAATTTGAGTGGTTTGATATGACAGATAAAGGAAAATTTAAATATTTAATTATGAAAATAAAAAAGAATCCAAATTTAAATCGCACAAAAATTTAGAGATTAAATTTGATTTTTTCTCGTACGGTTGTTGCCACTTGCCGCTGTTATTTGTCTTTTGATCTTAAGAAGCAGCAAAGCATAAAACAGAAGTTGGTGGGAGCGAACCGGTTAGCTCATGTTGCCTGTAATACATGAGAAAATACGATATGAATAGGCTGAATAGCCCGAAGAAAGAGGGGACCCTATAGCCTTAGGTTTAGTCTTTCTCTGCGACTTTTGCATTTCTTCTTCTTCATCATCGTCTCCCAAAAAAGACATACCATACAAATATTTACCACTCTGTGGAGCTTCCGGTGACTAGGATCTGCCGCACTCCTCATCAATTCATCTTTCTCTCCCTCGGTAAGTCTTATTCCTTCTGCTGCTTCTTGGTGTTTTTTTCTTTCTCAATTTCTTAATTCTCATATTCCCGGATGGAGTGGCCCTCGATCTGACCGATCCCCTTACATTTCTAGGCATCCCATTCTCACGTACCTTCATTCAATTTAATTTAATTTAATTTAATTATGTCTGGTACCCAATGGATAATGTTGTTGATTGATATATTATTCTCTTCTCTTTTTTCAAAAAAAAAAAAAAAAAAGAAAAAAGAATGTGAATTTGTGCAGGCTGATCTGATCTTTTATGCCATTGCTGGGTATCGTTTTCGGATTGTATAATTATCATCATCATCTACTTCTATCCAGCTCAAGCAATATATTTGTTCTCTGTTTGTCGGTAAGAACACGAATATAACACGAGCATAAGAGAGAAAGAGAGACAGATATGCAGAAGAGTGGGAGTCTTTCCAGGAATAGTATTAATACGCCGTCGGCTTTGAGACTGGTCACTCCTCAACAATCCCTGAGGCGCTTGGGTTTGTGTTCCCAAATCGCCACAGGGGTCAGCACTCCTCCCTATTGTCTTCCCTGAAAACGTAACAAGGCCAAGGCTTCTTCACGCCGCAGCAGCGAGATCGGTGCTCTCACCCCAGCAACTCCTACTGATGATCCGGACAAAGCCAAGACCTTCGAGCACAGGATTGACATGGGAGGACCAGCAGCTGCAGGGGAGATGAAAAGTCTGATTTGTTGGGATGTGTGGTCTTCTCAGGAAAGCTAGTTTGGGATAAGAGGAAGACCTCCAATAAGAATGCCACCGATGTACAGCAAACCTCTGCTACTGATATTACCAACCAAGAAGCAGTTGATGCTAAACTTACCAGCAGGGCTTTAGTTTGGGGTTTTCACATGCTGTCTCTTGACGATGTTGTCTCCGTAAGCTCTTTCTTCCATGCCAGTAGATGCTAGTAGAAAAGATTTTTATGACTGCTAGAGGTCTCTTTCAGCTTTGGCATTCAGGACTCAATAGTTTCCTTCAATGACTTTGACAGGTTTCTTACAATGTTGGTCTCAGACATTTTACTGTTCATTCATACCCATTAAAAAAAGGTTCATGTGGCCTCTCTTGTTTTATCAAACCTCGAAGAAGTCGCAAGGATTTTCGCTTCTTGGCTCCTACCACTGAAGAAGCAGTTCAGTGGGTTGGTGGATTTGCAGATCAACAGTGTTTCGTTAATTGTTTGCCTCACCCTTTGGTTTCTTCAAAGAAGCAGGCTTCTTCAGAATTACTTCCACCTGATACTCCTCCTGAACTACTCTTCAAATGTAAGAATCCACCAAAAATGCTCGTGATATTAAACCCACGGTCAGGACGTGGTCGTTCTAGTAAAGTTTTCGATGCCATTGTGGAACCAATATTTAAGGTATTTCACAAACCGATAATTAAGCTACACTTCCATCTGTAAATGCGGATTTTTCTGCTTATTGTTGAGATTGTTTAGTCATATTTTTATGCAAACTATCCACAAACAATTTGGGTGGGGGTGGGGGCAAGAAAGGAGTGCCTTCCTATCTATCTCCATGCGTGCAAAACCCTTAATTGCCTTGTATAAAAATGTATTATAGGACTTCTTCTCTTTTCTCTGAACTGCTATTGTTATTTTGGATTTCCTTTCTACTGTTCCACGCTTGATCAAAAGATGAAATAGCTCTTTGCGGATGGTTTCTTGTATATGCTTTTAACAATTGTTATCACATGATTTATTGCTTAAGAGGCAATGGTTTTACCTTCACTTGTGACTCAGTTGAGCCTAGCATGTCTTAGGAGCAAGCTCATGAGTTCTATATATAGTAAACTGAGTGAATATTTTGTGACAATATTTCCTTGTTATGGAGTAGATGACAGTGGATGACTCTGGGGTTCTTGGATTCTAGGAATGGGTTTTCAAGAATTATGTGAATGTGGGAACCAACATTTCAATGTTGTTTGAAGTGATGGAAATCGTTAAAGGATATTTTTTCAAATTTGTACCAATACCTTGGATAAGATTGCCTGAATACCTTAGTAGTTTTCCACATAAGATTCGAGGATTGCATGACTCCTTTCTGCATGATTATCTGGGAACGTGAGGCTGACTCACCCAGAGGTAATTGATGGTGTTTGGGAATAACCAAATCAGACCTTTAAAATTGAACAAAAGAACATGGTTTCTGTTGTAGCTTTAGTTTGTACTATGTTTCATCTTTGTTCTTTTTCCTTTTCAATGTCTTCAAATAAGTGAATTGCTTCATGAACTCCAGATAAGCGTTTCCTTGCTATGATCTTTCGGAGGTTTAGACTGTCTTCTACACTTGCCATTTTCACATGATTATCACTTTTTGAGAAAACATCTTAGGAACGCACCCTGCCTTGCCCTGCTCTAACTGGTGAGTCTGAGAAGGTTGTGAACCGGGTAGGATCAATTTTGGGGAGAAACCAAGTCAGGCTCCATTTGGGGCTGGTTTATGGTTGCCCTTCCCCATATGTTTATCTAAAGATAAATGAGAATACCCATGATATATACTAATATAGATTTGAAATACAAAATTGAATTTATTTTTAAGACTTCAAAATCTTTGTATTCAAATTTAACCTGTAAAATGACCAAAACTTTTTATTCAAAGAGGTCCAATCTGTCTCATTTCTCCCCCTACCCTAAGGAAGGCTAGTAGCTGGTTTTTGGGAAAAGTTTTAGTTGTTAGGGGCAGTGATGGAGAATTACTACCCAATCCTTTTGACATTTCTTTCTGTTCTATATACCGTCTTATAATTCCTCCTAAACAGATCAGAATCTTCATTACTTCACTGCAAAATTGCTAAGACACTTCCATGTTTAATAGAATCTCCTACAAAATCCAGCTAACGGGGGTATTCCTGCATTTGACATAATGTACCATCTATACACATACTCTGGAGAAAGATGCTTGGGAACACTATGCAGCACATCTAGGAAGTGTGAGACAGAAAGAGGAGAGAATAAAGAGGAAGTAGAATGAAGAAGATATAGAGATTGTTTTCATCATCCTCATACCTTGTCCATCTCCTTGTCATCATAATTGTCAGTCCGTGGGTCACATAGCGGAAAAAGGACCAACTTAGCACAAACATGTAGTGTGAAGGCCTTGCAAGCCTCAAGTATCTTGGATAGTGGCTCACTGGTAGCTCGTTACTCATCATGGCCTTGCCTGCCACTCATGCCTCATGACTCATTGAGTCCCTCTATCTTGACCAAAACCAGGCCATTAGAATGAAGGATATCCTACAATGAGATTGACAAACTCTGCTTGACAAAAAACCATAGCAGCAACATATGTATGTTGGGTTTCCTTATGGAAACAAGCACCAATGTTGATCCTTTAGTCCCCGCCCAATGGAGATATTTGACTCCAAAGTGGACACATGCCTGACTGCATAGGCTCACACCAAGGCCTAGAGATAGCTCACTTAATGCCTTGTTCACCGTGGCAATGGGGGATAGTGCAGAGCTGAAAACCATGCTCCCAACTAAAGTGTTTTCTGGGCAAAAACTGATTCTAGAGAAGAACATTAGTGTAGATTTATTATTCCTAATGGAAAAGCAAAGACCCTATCTTCTTTGAAAAAAGAAAACTAATGTATAAATAATAAATCCACACTAATGTTCTTCTCCTGCATCAAAAAATCAAGTGGCTAGACAATATGCTTGAGCAAAAACAAACCTTGTTTCGACCTAAAAGTTCTGCATCTGGATTCTGTTTATTCAGATCTAGGTCTAATACCTTGTTTTAAGATGTGCCTTCAAAGTCACTATAATTATGAAACTACCACTCGCAACACCAGAGGCTCCAACTCCAATGCTAGCTCCTAGTTAAGGAATGAGCTCATGACACTAGATAAAAATATGTTATGCTAGTAACACTCATGGTGTAAGATTGTGATGATAATCATCACCATTAGCATTCCTTCCTTTTCTCTAGATTTTTGTTCTCCTATATTTTTCTACTTGTGTTTTTTATAAAATTTAGAAACTGCAGAACCTGACCTTTATGGTTGAGGTTGCTATAATCCTATTATATTTAAGAAAAGATTCTTTAAATTTTTGTCTACATTCCTATTCATGTGGAGGTGGAAAATGTGACAGCTTGCAGGGTTTCAATTGAAGGTTATAAAAACAACATCTGCTGGTCATGCTAGGAAACTTGCATCCGGTGTTGACATCAGCACTTGTCCTGATGGTACTATCTTTTGACTAATCACATCATAGCATCTCTTTTATTTGCTTTTGCTTATGCATCTTGATTATGTTCATCATCTTGACTGTTTTCATAAATGTGTACATTTTACCTTCTTTTCTTTTTTCTTTTTCAGGAATCATATGTGTGGGAGGTGATGGGATTATTAATGAGGTAAGTTATTGGCAATGTTTGCTCTTCTTTCGTTCTATTGCATATTCCCATTTTCTTTTGCATTTATTACTATTTACAGTTCACTCATACAACTTCTAGTTTCCTGGAATTATTGAACCATATCAGGTCATTACCTTGGACCAATTGAAGAAGCTTAACTTTTTCCAAGCATGCTTGTACGAGTCATAAGCATTGTCGAACTATAAAATCAGTTGAGGGATTGATTATTCTTGAGCTCATAAAAAACAAATTGATGATTGGAGATTGATGTGGTGTTTTTGTGTGCAAAAGTATTAATAATAAAATTATCACTCGCAATAGAACGAATCCTTATAGGATAGGGCTATATTGAATGTGTTGAACCTCAAGGATTGCACGGGTGTTGTTATTAAGCTCTTCAAGATTTATTCTAACTTAATCTAAAGAAGATTATTTTTGTTGAAAACTAAATGCATAAACTAGATTGTTTTTGTGATGAGAGGAATAATAAGGGGTTGACTTCACCACTAACTATATAACAATGGTCAATCATATTGTAACAAGGATGGTGAAGATGGTGTCCGGTAGGTGGAGTTATGCGGAAGTGATGGGGTTATCGTCACAAATGGAGGAGGACTGCTTCACTGTGTATAAAGAGCCAATAGCTAAAGTGCCAAGGTGGTTGAAGGAGGCATCGGCAGAACTGGAAATGGCCCGAAAGAATGGAAAAATGCCGGTTTCACAAGCTCAGGCGGCTATTGGCGGTGTCCAAGAGAAGGCTCCAACAAAGTATCTAAGTCAGGTGAGTTACGCGTGCAATTCCATGGTGTTGGGGAAATGCAATGAGATACAGGGTAAGGCGATGAGGGAGGTGGGAGGAACGTCGGGGGAGTCACGGAAGGCAACGGCATTCAAACCTCAAGCGCTAGATTCTGCAGGGGTGGCGCGCTCCTTGGACCAGGGTCTGCCGAAGGGACTTGTGAGGGCTGTCAGTCTAGAAGGGGTGTCTGCATTTAATTCAATGTTGGAGCTACGGAGCATTAGGGAGTGGCTTTGTAGGCTTAGAGGTGAGGTGGATGCAGGTATGGAGAGGAGTACGATTCGTTTTCTCTAGGTATGGCCTATCAAATCTTTTAATAAGTTATACATAATCAATGAATAAGCATAACTATCTTCGGTTAGTACGAATTGTCTACCTAAATTACACTAAACTAGGGTGTAGACAAATTCGCTTTCCCTAGGCATGACCTATCAAATCCTATTGCTCATGTGTCAATTGAAACCGTTGTATAACAATAGTTAATATAATCACAGAAAATATGAATGATTGAGACTATGGAGGTAAGAGGTATTTTAAGTTTGAGAATATATGGTTGAAATAATGGTGGACTTCTTGCCACTTTCAAGGTTCTCTAAGTTTCATTTTGGCTTGCAAACTAAAGGCCTTGAAAGTAGATTTAAAAGTCTGGAACAGGGAGGTGTTTGGCAATGTAGAGAGAGAAAAATATATATATATTTAAAAAAAAAAAAAAAAATTCTTTTGGATGAAATTTGAGATCTTGATCTTCTAGAAGAAGAGATAGCTTTACATGATGAGGAGAAAGTGAGGAGGCTAAAGCTATAAATGATTTGTAGAGGTCTACTCTTATAGAGGAAGTGAGTTGGAGGCAGAAATTGAGAGTTTTGTGGCAAAAAGGGTGACAAGTGCATGGAATGTTTTTTTTCACCGAGTGGCAAACTCGATAGAAGAAATAATTACATTGAATTTTTTATGGTTAATGGTTTAGTTTCTATAGATCATGCTAAGATCAGAGAACACATTGTTCGATTCTAAGATAGTTTGTGTATTGAATAGTATAGTTGGTGACCCAAATTGGATGGCCTTTCTTTTGATTTGATTGGTTAGGTTGAGGCTAATTAGTTGGAGAGGGTGTTCGATGACAACAAGGTCTTTAAGGTGGTGAAAGCCTTAATGAATGGCTTTCTTCCAAGCTTGTTGGAAAGTCATAAAAGAAGATATAATGAATGTTTTCCAAGATTTCCATGCTAGATTAAATATTAACTTGGCTAAATCAGAATTGGGACCTGTTGGTAATGTCCATAATGTAGAAGATGTGGCGCGCATTCTAGGATGCATGATGTCTTCCTTGCCTATGAAGCATCTAAGTCTTCCCCTAGGAGCTTTTTATTTTTTGATTAAGTAATGTTGTATATATCAAAAGTGCAAAGGGCGCAACCCTAGTACACAAGGAGTATACAAGAGAACGCCTAATTAAAAAGAGAAAAGAATAGGAAATTTAGAAAAACTAATCACTAGCGTGGCAAGCTGCTGCTATCCAAGTGAAAAGAGTAAAAAAGAAAAGAGCAACTCCTCCACATTCCTTCGAGTCCTCAAAATATCTTGCATTCCGTTCGCTCCATACACGCCATATAAGGTATAACGGAACCATCTTCCAAACAACAACACTCTGAGGCGACCTCCCTTCCACCAACATGCAAAAGATCCATCATTCCGTGTGGCATAACCCAAGACATTTATTGTGAAGATAGTCTATTTGGGATGTCATTTATTGAGAAGATAGAGTGTTGTATGGCTGACTTGAAGTGGCTGTACTTGTCGAGGGTGGAAGATTACATTGGTTGAGAGCACACTCTAAATTGCCTACTTTTTTCTTCTTTTCTTTTTGTCTCTTTTCCCCTTTAAATGGCGTTGCCAATCGTATCTGAGTAAGCTTTAGCAAGATTTCTTGTGGGATGGTAATGACAAAGAGATCAAATTTTATTTGGTAGGTTGGAACAAGGTTTGTTCTCTAATTTCTAAGGGGGGTTGGAGTTCTTTTCTTTGTTCTTCGATCAGCTGTATTCCATCAAATTGAAACAAGATGGTGTAGAGCAGGTTTATGGGATCCCTTCCAAGAGGGGGCGGTTTGAGGTTAGAACGTTCTATAATGTTTTAATCCCTCATGATAGCACTCCTTTTCCTTGGAGGTATATTTGGCGGAGTAAGGCCCATTTAAGAGTGACATTCCTTGCTTGGTTGACCACTTTAGGTAAGATCCTCACTTTAGATAATTTAAGAAAGCGGCATATCATTGTGGTTGATTGGTACTGCTTGTGTAAGAAAAGTGGGGAAACCATTGATCATCTTTTACTCCATTGCAGTTAGCCAGTGGCTTATGGAACTCTATCTTTGGCTTTGTTCAGCCTAGCTTGGGTGATGCCTCGTTGAGTGAGAATTCTCTTCATTTGTTGGAAAGGGAGGTTTGGTAGCCCTCAAAGTAAATGTTGTTTGGAAGATGCTTCCGCATTACTTGATATGGTATATTTGAAGAGAAAGAAATGACCAAAGCATTGAAGGCAGAAAGAGAGTAGCGGTGTTAAAGGCCTTCTTCAATTCCCCTACCAGTGGATAAGTACCTATGATTGTTTTCATATTTGTAGTTTCCATGACTTTTTTTTATTATCTTTTATCTTTTTTTGGTTAGGTGTTTCTCTTGTACACGTCCTCTGTACTTAGGTGAGCCCTTTTGTTTTTAATGAAACTTGATTTCTTGTTGAAAAAAAAAATGGAGAGAAAGAAACAATCTTAAGTTTTTAATATTGTGAGAGGACGGTGATGGAGTTAAAGTTCTTCAATAACTCTTTACTGTCAGCTGCTTATGATTGTTTACATATTTCTCATTTTCCTGATGTTTTTGATCTTTTTTCTTTCTGGTTTGGTCTTTCTCTTGTATATTTTCTGTGTATTTGGATTGCGCTCTTTTGCTCTTAATAAATTTCAATTAAAAAGAAAAGAAGGTTCTTACAGTTCTGGGCCTTGATGTATAGAAATAGAATATCTAAGCCTATAATACAATATACTTTTGCATTCTTCCTAGTGCTTAAGACCGTGCAGTAGTTTTCCTCTTGTTTCTATCTGAGAAATTTAAGCAATTATTTCTCCTAGTTTCATAATGTTAATATTCAGATTAAGGTGTCCTAAAGTTGATGTTTTTCTAGACAAATTGTGTCAAGGACCCTTTTTCGTGTATATGTGCTTCTCAAAAAATTTGTATGCTTATCAGGCTGCTAGTTCTTAATACTTTCCTAGTGTAGATACCATGTCCATAATGTTTTCTTTATTATGCAGGTTCTAAACGGTCTACTAAGTAGGGACAACCAGAAAGAGGGAATTTCTATACCAATTGGAATTATACCTGCTGGTTCGGACAATTCATTAGTTTGGACTGTTCTTGGAGTCAGAGATGCTGTTTCTGCTGCTATGGCTATTGTGAAGGTAACTCTTTTCATTGAATTGGATGGTATCTGTTTAGAACTTGCTAGTTAATCTAAATAATTTTCTTATGACAGATATGACAACCCGGCAATTCACTTTAATGCAATCCTCTTTAATTATTCGTTTGGTTGTCATTTGTCAAACAATGCCATTATAGTGATTATAGTGGCTGCTATTATCACTGTTTAAATTTTATTAATTTTTTTTCAGTTTGATTGATGAGTTACATACGCATCCAGTTGGTCTTTAACCCACAATTCCAACCTCCACCCTGTTCTTACCAGGGCAGGATGTGCCAATTGAGCTACAGCTCATTGGCGTGGTTTTATCTTTGTTATCGTCATTCATCATTTCATGGTATGGGTCCTTTAACATTATTTGTATGTTGTCCTCACTTGTTAGGGTGGAGATAGCCCTAATAAATGGAGAAACATGTTTGAAATGACAATATTTTTAACAAACATCTAACTACACCTATGCTAAGACACGGTGAAAATAAAATACAAAAATAGAAAGAATCTAGGTGCCTGGGAAAGCCAAGACAGAAAGTATAACATAACCTTGTCAGATTCTATAAATGCATAATTATCATAAGTCCAACCTGGAGTTTTTACACAACTAATGTAGTAACAACTGCCATAAACCATTGTTTGGCACTCATTATTGATCATTCTGCATTAATAATCAACTGTGAGAATGATGGGAGAGGGTAGTAGTATAGAATTGACAATCAACAAGAGTCTTGATAATCTTTCTTTTTGTACTTCCATTGTTTGAGAACGGATAAAATTCTGATCAAGCACCACTACTCCAATATTATTTTTGATATTTTCCTTATTTTTGTTTTTACCGAAAATATAGGTAAATATCGTCTTACATCACTACTGCACATTAAATATGACCTTTGACGTAATTGAGAATGTAAAAGCCACTTAAAAGTTATGTATGAAGAGAGAGAGAGAACAGCTGCAGCCAAATCCAAGCACATTGATTCTCACTTGCTGGACAAGAGCCAAACAGAATTTTGGGTAATGTTCTAACAATGGCACCACCTGAATCTACAATGTAACTGTTATTTTTTTGTTAGTGTGGAAGTATCCTTTGTTAGATGGCCCAAATGAAGCCCTTTCTAGGTCTTTCTGTGAATTGGAAATTATTCATGATATTGTTGATCTACTATGAGAAACAAAGTGTGCTAGTGTGCTGGGCAATTCTTAGCATAAACTTCAAAGATTTTTATGAGGACATAAACTTGTTTCTACCTGAAGTTTTTATAAATGATTGGAACTGATTTCATCTCTACTTGGAAAGAATAATCTTGCCCAGCTGGTTTTATTCTGTGCAAAAGTGTGAAAAATATTGAACTTCATAAGAATTTTGCTGACTTGTGTTGATGTAGCAACTTCTTCTTTCCCATTTGCTGATGTTTTTGCTGCTTTATAGTTCGATAGACTGTGCGTCACTGATGAATATCAATATCAAAATGGCTTGAATTTCAGTGATTTATGATAATTGATGATCAGTTTCAATTTTGGTCGCATCATTTTAACCTTTCATACCTATAGTTACTTAAAAATTGGGGGAAAATTCACTTTACCCCCTGAAGTTTGATGTGTTTTTCAATTTGAACATCAATGTTTAAAAATTTGCAATGTACCCCCTAATGTTTCAAAAATTTGCAATTAACATCCTTTATGTTACTATTTTCGTCTAAGTAGATGGAAATGACATCACGTGAGATATGAGATTTTTATAGTGTGCCTTCCAATTTTGCACCCAACCTAGCTAGTGAAATGACGTAATTGCCCCTCATTAAAACTCAACGTCTGTTTTGATTTTTTTTCTCATCAACCCCTTTTGGGTGTCGTGTGGGTGTTGGAGTGAAAAAGAAAAGAAGCATATGCCTCTCACCTGCTCTTATGCTGGCAATTTCCATATACTTAGATGGCAATTAGTAACGGAGGGTGTTAATTGAAAATTTTTTAAACATTAGGGGGGTACATTGTAAATTTTTAAACATTGAGATTCAAATTGAAAAAAACTCAAACTTGAAGGGAGTAAAGTGAATTTTTCCCTAAAAATTGGAAACTACCTTATTATTAGATTTTTTTTTTTTTTTCCTTCAAATTCTGAGCTTTTAGAGATTTGGATTATTAACTTCTTACCTGTAATGTTGTTTTAGACCTTTAGTGAAAATGCATTAAACCTTCTTAGTGAATTTCTTTTGTTGGTCTCAGGGAGGTCTTACCGCTACAGATGTTTTTGCTGTTGAGTGGATTCAGAGGGGTGTTATTCACTTTGGGATGACAGTCTCATACTTTGGCTTTGTTAGTGATGGTAAATCATGATACTTGGAATGGCATTGTTTTAGATCTTGACTTGTATTGCGGTCAATTAATTTCCCATTTCCCCCATATTCCAAGTAGCAAACTAAGTGAAATAAAGCACATTCACTATTTTGGCTATAGAATTACTTGCCTTTTGTTTTCTTATCTTTCTGGATGACCTGTATTTGGATTTTCATGTTCGTTGCTTGCTTTCTAGTGAAGTTTGTGAAGAAATGCTTTATCGCTCATGCTTTTGAAGTTTCAGATGTGTAAGCATGTCTCACACTTGAGGTTGCTTATGTCAGGCATTTACCTTATGAGTATTCATAAGCTTGCTTTATTTTGTTGCAAAAAGAATTGGTGAATCAATTATGTGGTTATATTTCACATTATGCTTAATTAGGTGCCAAGATAAGGTAAGAAAAGGAGATATTGATTGTTTATATCCTAGACAATGACCTTTCAATAATGCTAAAATGAACCTATTAGAGTGATGATTAATTTTGATGCTGTTCCATTTGGGAGCTTGAGATCTTGTGATTTTTGCTTTAAATCTAGTCAATGGTATGAAACAATGTCTAAGCTACTTTTGTTTTTGTAATGTTGCATGTAAGACCTGCGTTCATCCTATTTAAAATAAAATGTTAAGTTTAATTGCTGTTTCCTGTATTATCTAGATGGTTATACTTTTATCAAAATATTTATTAAAAATGAACATATATAATCTTTTGATATGAACAAAATTAGACATAAGATTACGCTTTTATATTTGTGTATCCTGATATCCTGATGCCTGGCCTAATAAATGCATGTGTCTTTTTATTTTTCATAATTAATAGAATTCATTAAAAAGTGTAAAGGTGTAACTCAAGTATACAAGAGAAACACTTAACTAGAAAAAGAAAAAAATCTATAAAATCATGAAAGCTAGAAAAATGAAAGCAATCAATAGCAATTGTCCAGTGGTAGAGGGTATTGATAAAAAAAAGGCCCATAATTCCGCCAATGTTCTCTCACTTTCTTCAAAACTACAATCATTTCTCTCTCCAGATACATCACATTAAGCAGGACAACCATCTTCCACAACTGCACAATGAGAACTGCCAAACTGCCCTCTCCAACAGGCAAGGCCATCTACCACTCTTCTAGGCATGACCTAATCTAACTCAAACATGCTGAAAATAATATTCCATAAGCACTAGCAATCTCACAGTGGAGCAAGAGATGATCGATGGATGTCTCACTCTTCTTGCTCATAAAACACCAATCTACCACCAGGATGCAGGATATGCCTCTTTCTTAGGCTATCCATAGTGGGGATCTTCCCCAATGCTGTCAAATAACCTTATTCAGTCAAATACTCTTCCAAGAGAAAGGAATGGCATGGGGAAGTAGGACATTGTAGGATGATTGACATCAAACAACCCTATCTTGGAACAGACCCAACAAAGATAATATCGCTTCTCTCTCCAAATTATGTGTATTGTTCCTAATTCTGGTCACTTTACATCTTCTATTGTCTACTAAATCATACAACACATCATGTTTGTGACCTTTGTACACGGTGACGTGTTTCTTCTTTTTCCTCTTCTTCTGTTAGTGTAAAAAGCTGTTACTTCTTAACAGTCATGACAGCCTTCTGTTTTCCAAGTAATTTTAATTTTCTATTTATTAAACATGTAAACATAATTGAAATTCTATTTTAGCATAGTTCCCAGACCTGATATTTTATACTGGCCTTTTTACATGTAGGCATACTCCCTTGTTACACTAACCCATTTAATCGATGTCTCCGAGATGGGAGACTTATTCCTACTGTAATTTACCAATTTTTGTTTGGCGTGCAATGCTTGTAATTAATGCAATAAGTTGGTGTTGTCAAGAACATGCCACCATGTGTTCTCCTTTGATATTATTTAATTAGCTTGAGTGCATTTTGATCCGTTAGTTTAGGTTTAATGATAGACATAGAGGAGAAACTGCAATATGATTACCAATTAAATATTTGTTGGAATGAGTTACAGTTCATGATGATGCATTATATGTATGGTACAATATATTCAATTGCTGGTGGAGTATTTATTGTTCATTTGTCTGTATTTCCAAATTTTTGCAGTGTTGGAACTTTCTGATAAATATCAGAAGCGATTTGGTCCTTTCGTTATTTTGTTGGGATTTCTCAAGTTTTATGCTTACCAAAGTACAGCTATGAATTGGAATATCTTCCAGCATCAAAAGAGGACCGGAGGGAAACTTATCAGCTGAGCGGGAAGTAGTTGACATGTCAGAACTGTACACAGACATTATGAGGAGATCAAGCAAGGATGGCATCCCCAGAGCCTCTAGTTTATCTAGTATCGACTCAATAATGACCCCTAGTCGAATGTCTGGAGGAGACTTGGATACAACCTGTAGTAGCACTCATGCCAGCACTGAACCATCTGAGTATGTGCGTGGCCTAGATCCAAAAGCGAAAACGCCTGTCATCTGGGAGAAGCAATGTAACAGCAGAGCCAGTAATTCATCCTCCGATTCCTCTATCAGCGACTCCAAACTGGCCAAGGACCAGGTCAAAGTCGAGGACCGATAAAGGATGGACTGCATTGACTGCCACAAATGACGCCTCTAGATGTTCTTGGGCCAATGCTGCAACAAATGATAAGGAGGATATTTCATCAACACTATCTGATCCAGGTCCAATATGGGACGCTGAACCAAAGTGGGATAGTGTGCCTAATTGGGACGTAGAAAATCCAATTGAATTGCCTGGACCATCTGATGATGTAGAAACAGGAATGAAAAGGAAGTCATGCCTCGATATGAAGACAAATGGGTTGTTACAAGGGCAATTTCTTGGCATTCTGGTTTGCAACCATGCATGCAGAACTGTTCAAAGTTCTCAGGTGGTGGCACCAAAAGCTGAGCATGATGACAACACCATGGATATGCTATTGGTTCATGGGAGGGCGACTGAGGCTGTTGAGATTTTCATACTGCTGCAGATGGGTCGTCACCTTTCATTGCCATATGTTGAATATGTAAAGGTATAAGCATTACTCCAGCAGTGCTTTTGGTCTTCTTTTTTTTTGAGGGAGATTTTAAATCAGAAAAATGAAAAAATGATTATGACATTCTATCAAGCTGCATTTCTTAAATTCTACTTTCCAGTTGAAGCAGACTGCTAGCAACACAGTTGTCAGTAGTTTAAATGGAGTAGATTAAGTTGGGTGTAGACCTGTATGGTGCAGTTGCATGTTGGCAGATTTTTCCAGTTCCCCTTAAGATCCAAGACCTCAGCCAAGCCTTCTCCCTTTGCATGTTCTGTCGTTGCATAAAGTACTGCACGACATGTACACTGGGGGAGGGGGTGAACTGGGGATTTTATGCGTATTCCTTGTGTACAAGCGTGATCCTTAGCAGTACATCAATTTGGATTGGCACGATATAACTCAAGTTTCCATTTGATTGCAGGTAAAGTCGGTGAAGATTAAACCGGGAAAGCACACTCACAATGGCTGTGGCATTGATGGTGAGCTTTTTCCCCTTAATGAGCAAGTAATTTCTTCTTTGCTTCCCGAACAGTGCAGACTTATTGGTCGCTTTCCTGGCCATCATGTATAAAAAAATTGTGCCTTTTTGAATTCTTTGATGGCTTCTTGGGACGTCATTGCTTTGTCAATTGTGGTTGTGGAATATAGAGAAAGCACCCATATAGCAGATTAGAATACCTTTCGCTGTATTTTGTTAGCCTGCTCGCTATTGCACCATTGAACAGCTGAGGTCCTTGTAAATTTTTTCTTCGGTTATGTGGTTGTTCATTTGTTTCATCCTTCTACTCTCATGTATCTTTGCCCTTTGTTTGCTGCCTTGTGGAAGCAGCTCAATGTGTTGCAACTTCTGGGGTTTTTTTTTTTTATCTTCTCATTTTCCCCCCTGTGATCGTCTTCAAAATGATCTGGACATATTTGTTTTGTAAAGCATTTGGTTATTGATTCACTACTTTCTCTCTATCTGCTTCTTCAAGATGTCGTAGCTATCTGTCAATTTATATATAGATACACGGAGTAATGCTATGTACCAACTTTTCATCTGGTCCCTCTGTCCACTATTTGTAAAAACTTTCATCCGGATGGAAAATTGGCATAGCATTACTCAAATACGCGTGCGCAGTTGAAGGGTTTCACTTCTTGCTGGAGCTCTTTCTTTTCTTTTTTTCTTATTTTCGGGGGTACTAGCCGTTTAGGGTTTAACTTTCCGGTATCTTCTTGTTTTTTAATTTGTCAATAGAAAGAAGAAAAATATATATATATATGTATATATTTTTTCAACTTCTTTTGATTTTTTTTTTAATTTTTTATTTTTATCCCTGCTATATAAGTAATTAGTCATAGTTTTTCAGCTCGCGTGGTAACAATGCCAGAAAAAAATAGTGTGTTTTGTTTTCATCCACTATCCATAAGAGTTGGAGAAAGAGGGACGACTTCTGGCTTTCACTCATCTACTAAGATTTTTATCGAATGTTTACTTCTTTTTTCTTCTTTTTTTTTTTCTTTTTTTTTGGGCATGTCCACATAAGAAGGAAAATGTGGATTCGAGTTAATGATCTCCGTTTTATTAGGTGTGGTCTCAGCCAATTGTTTACTGTTACTAAAAGAGAATAATAAAACTAAAATGTACCGAGATGATCATCAACACTAAATTTTAGAATTTGAAGTTTTAAGGCACTGTACTTTTTTCTTTTCTTTTTTTAGTTTTATGTGGAACATTCATATTTAAGGGAACTCAACTATTCTTATTATTATAATCTTTAAATAAGAAGAGAATAATAAGATCTTGAGCCAGGTGTAGAAAATCCAGTGAAGAAAAAATGGATGAGATTTATAAACTTGAAGATAGTATTCAAAGGAAAATGATCTAGATATTTATAATAGAGATTTATGAAAATAACATTTTACCATAGAACATATGATTCTCATAATAAAATTACGCATTTTAAAGATAAATAACAGCTTAAAAACTGAATTAGATATTTTTATGTATCTTAATCTAGAGAAAAAAAAAAAACAAAACAAAAACAAAACTTGAAAACATCTCTTGCATAAGAGGTGTTGCTGGACGTGGGCGTGGGACCATATAAAATGATACTTATTTTTGTTTAATCATAGGATAAAGAAGGGGATATATGAGGAGAGGAAATATAAGAAAGAAACATGTGATGATCACATAGTCACGTGTCCTCGCAGATAGGAACGAGGTTGAGGTGGGATTGTTCCTACTTGCTCGCTAGACTCATGGCAGATATATAGATATATAGATAGATAGATCATAAAGAGAGGAGAAAAAGGAGTTAGTAGAACCATATTTCTCTACTCATTATTCTAGTTTACTCGAAGAGGTATGACTACACCCATACCAATTACAGCAGCAGTAACGCCCATCATCTCTTCTTCTTTATCGTCGTCGTCGTCGTCATCGTCATCATCCATACACATTAATAGAACCGGCAATGTTTCGATCAAGTCTTCGCTTTCGTTTGCAGTTTCATATTCATTTTCACCTTGTGTCACTGTTTCCCACCTCAACCGCCAAATAAGAAGAAGAACAAGGATGATTTCTTGCGAGGTCGCCCTCAAATCAGATTCCACGGCCTCTTCCTCCTCCTCCGTTGACAAAGACGATTCATCATCAGCATCAGCAGCGCTACCTGATGAGGCCAAGAAGATCGGAGCCAGGGTTAGGGTTAAGGTGCCTTTGAAAGTGTACCATGTTCCCAGGCTGCCGGAGGTGGATCTGACTGGTATGGAAGGCCAGCTCAAGCAGTACGTTGGGCTCTGGAAGGGGAAGAGAATCTCCGCCAATTTTCCTTACAAGGTCGAGTTCCGTACTGAAATCGAAGGCCGCGGCCCTGTCAAGTTCTTTGCCCATCTCAAGGAGGACGAGTTCGAATATCTCTGAACAGAAAGTCTAGTCGGGCAGTCAAAATTATTGCACTCTTCTATGTAATCTCCCCGACAACCCCTTTTTTTTAATTTTATTTTTAAAATCCTATTATTATGTTTTGTTATAATAATTACTCCTACTTATTAAAGTTGTTGCGCATTTTCGCTTGTTTTGAGAACCAATCTTTGCATAATTAACCTCATTGTTGTTGTTCTTGCAAGTAGATTTCGAGTGCTCTAATTAAGAATTACTCCACCTTCACCCATTGCATTCTAATTTCTCATTTCTAGATAGACAGCACTCTGCTTGTACCGCTTTCGCTTTGGGAATTGTATGGTTTTACAAGTTTGCTGATTCTGCTTCGGACAATACCATGTTTCCTTTGGGTGGATGCCTCTTTGCTTATTGGCTGTGCTTCTATCAATTGAATTTCTTTTCCTTAATTAATGTAAGCTTGTGTGATCAATACATTTGAGTTGCGGAATTCTGTCAAACAATTTCATGGATGTGAGCCATGATACTCCAAATAGACGGAAAATACTTTAACCCGTAGTGGCTAAAGGCATGGAAATAGAACGATGGAAACTCCACGTCTTTTCAGTTATTTGGGTACAAAACTCGAGCCTGGTGGCTGAAGGTACGAATTAACAAATAGGAGAGACTATATTTTGCTTCAAGAATAATCATTTCTTTAGTGTTACGCAGAGAGTTTGTTGGGTCTGAGTCGTCTGATGCAGTAGGTTTCTTGTATAGACCAAGGTTAACTCTGCCGCCCTGTGACTCCTATTGGGTTTTTGGAATTTGATGTAATATTTGATTGCTCTTGGTTGTACCTTAATGCAACATCTAGAAAAGCTTTAATTCACCCTCCTTTTTCCATGGGATGAACTTGTTCATAAGATCAAGACTCTAATGATCTTTTCGGGATTTCATAACAGGTTGGCTGAGTCGCTGACCATGGAATGCCCTAGTATTTCCCAAGTTCTTTAAGAGATTATTTGTAGCAACATAAGAAAAACATTAATCACATCTGCGGTATTAACCCAAAAAAACTAGTTAATTTGGAGCTTTCTTAAAATTACTTATAAAGCTTAGTTTCATCTAGTAAGTAACGAGGGGACTTAGCACTCATGCATGTCTTTTTATAAACCATCCACTATATGTGGGCTACTCATCTTCCTAATATGGGGAATAAGGTGTTACATTATTGATACATCATCATAATGAATTGAAGCAGTAGTTTTTAAGCTCTATTCTTTGGCTATTGAATTTTCTATAACTTATCATGTACATTAAAATTGCCCACAGTAATGTTTGTTTTATTTAGCTACTGAAATAGATTCATGATAATTGGCTTTCCATCTTTGGGGTTTACTGTAACATACAATTTCAGTTTCCTTTTAAAGATATAAAGCTGCACTTTGAAGGTTAGATTTGGAGTAACCTTGAAACATAGTTGTTATGTTGTGGGCCATGGGAACAATTTATCTGTTATCTTTTAGTATCATTTTCTGCAATAAGCTACCATTCTTTGATGAGCTTAATCCAGCCGCTCCAATATTCAGTCTTTCAAAGCACTAATGAGTCAAACAGGGTTTGAAGTATCGGTGTTATTGAATTTTCTGCCATTCTTAATGCTAGACAGTGTGCTATTATTCGTTCCTAGAAGATGCTCTTATCCAAATTAAAGATAATCTCCTGCAATTGTACCTGCATTTTTCTTTGTTATGAATAGCTTCAGCAGAAATGAAGCTTATCATATTTATTGCATTTATTGGGATTTGTTGTCGAATGGAGGCAGGATGTTGACATTCATGCTTAGCATATATTGTTGCGACTATGTTTTACGAAACATTGTATCTTTGGACGGCGGCGTTTGTATCTCCTCTATTGATTAGTTATAGTGACTTCCTTGTTTGTTTTGCTCTTTCTAGTTAGGAGGTTTTTTTTTGTATATTTTCGATGTACTTGAGGCGCCTTAACGCTTTCAATGAAATTGGTTTATTACTTGTAAAAAAAATTGTTAGAACTTTATTGATTTGGGGGCAAAGGGCACAGCTATGATTTACTCTGATTATATGGTGTATTTCCTACTAGGGTTGTGCCCTCCAAATCACCAATGAGATCATTTGATTGGTGATGTTGGACATAACATAATGTATTGTATAACTTTAATTCATAATGATCCGAAAAGCTTGCAACTTTGCCTGAAGACATATAGGTATATGATTGGGCCATGCAGCAACCTTAGAGCATTTTCACCAGCTTCTTTGTCATTTTTCTTAAATTTAAGGACCAAAACAACTTTTTACTTCCCAATTTCAATATACTCCATAATACATTTCCCTAATATTTCCATATACCATTCAAACATTAATTTTTATTTTCTTTTACTTTATTTTATTCATTTAATTTATTGAACCTAAAAAAATCAACTTCTTCTTCAAGTTTGCGTGTACGCATTCTAGGTTTTACTCGGAATGCCCCATTCAATTTCTCGTTTATATCTAAGATTCAAAGTTACAGACCAAGATGCAGAAAACCCAAACTTTCAACCCTTCCGTTTCCACCTCATGAACATCACGTTCTCTTTCCACCAAGCCAGATGCAGAAAACCCAAACTTTCAACCCTTCCGTTTCCACCTCATGAACATCACGTTCTCTCCACCAAGCCAGATGCAGAAAACCCAAGCCCTATCCCATCCATTTCTCCTTCTGAACATCACATCAAGCAAGATGCAGCAAATCCCTATATTTCATTCCTTCACCAGGTGTGGTTGATAAAGAGAGCGGATGAGAGGGTGAGAGAGGGATTGAGCTGTGAAAGAGAGAGAGAGAGTACGAACAAGAAAGAGAGAGGCTGGGGTTGGGTGCTGTGTAACTCTGGCATGGTGGCCAGCATCCATTGGGTGGGTCGCGATTGAAAAGGCAGATCGGGTAGTGGGGTCTCTGTTGGTCAGGTGGAGCTTCCTTCAACATATGGGTTTTGGTTGAATTCTCCATTGAAGGCTAGTTCGAAGAATGAACGAAGAAGAAGAGGGGAGATACAGGCTGTGTGCATGGAGAAGCATGAGAAAAATGTACTTTTATGAATATAATTAGGGGTGTTCTGCTTATAACCGCTTTTTAATAACCGCTAACCGCTTTGTAAAGCGGTTATTAAAAACCGCTAACCGCCTAGGACGCAGTTAAGTTAGCGGTTTTAGTATGAAAAGCGTTATAACCGCTAACCGCTTTTATTTATATATAATTATATAAAAATATATATTAATTATTTATATTAGTTAAATAACTTAAATATATAAAAAAATACAAAACAACAATGCTTGAGGATTTTGTGCATAAACTATGTTTGGTGGGATTTTGGGTGCCATCTATGATCAGTTGAAGGCTTGTAATATTTGCTTTCATTTGCTTTGGCTCAAGGATTTTGTGCCATGTGTTGAAGGCTTGTAATATTTGCTTCCATTTGCTTTGACTCAAGGATTTTGTGCCATGTGTTGAAGGCTTGTAATATCTATTTTGTTTACATTTGCTGGTTTCAGACTTTCAATAGTTTGTAACTTTATAGTATGTTTTGAACCTTTTGGTTTTTGTTTCAGACTTTCAATGTATTATGTTTTGGTTTTGGTTTGTAGTATGTTTTGGTTTTGGCTTTGGTTGTAGTATATTTTAATTTTGGTTTCAAACTTTTGGTGAGTGGTTTGTAGTGTGAAATAAGCCCAAAATATATGAAAAATGAAGGCTCAAAATATTAAAAAGCCCATTTTTAAAAAGCGGTTATAACCGCTTGTTAATGGTTTGAATAACCGCTAACCGTGGTTATAAAATAACCGCTAACCGCCTAGGCGGAGGCGTTCTTGATGTTATTACAAATAACCGTTATAAAATAACACTTTGAACACCTAAATATAATAATGATTTGGATTGCTATAGTTGAACCCAATATGTTTATGGCATATTTAGAGCATTTCCAACATATGCTTCAAACTAGCTTTATAATTAAATTTAACACTTTTGTTTCATTTTCTTGCTTCAGCAGACATGCTATTCTGAAGACTCTCTCAAAATATGCTACAGTGAACTTTCATATAAGTTCATTGTAGCGGCTTCTACGATTATTTTATCATTCTTTCTCTCTCCTCTTTCTTTCTCTCTCTCTCTAGTTCGTCTTCTCCGTAGCACACATTTTTTTTTCCTCTTCTTCTCTTTCTCTCCCACTTTCTCTTCTTCATAGACTCCAATTCCGGACCTAGACTCCAATTCCGATGAAACAAGAAGTCAAACGAGATCAAGAACGAGAAGGCTGGGTTTCGTCAAAGTCGAAGTCGAAGGCGAACGAGAAGTCGAAGTTAGACCCATTCCAGTGAAGATCAGCGCCTCCAATTGAAGATTATTTGGCGAAACCCATTTTGATGAAACCCATTGGAACCTATTTCGACAAAACCGAAAGGAAGAGAAGAGGAAGAGAGAGATGGGGAAGAAAAGGGGTGAAGAAAGTGATATGCAGTGAAGAGGAAAAGAAGAGGAAGAGAGAGTGGGGAAGAAAATGGGTGAAGAAAGTGATCTGTAGTGAAGAAAGTGATATGCGGGTTAGAAAGTGATTTGTGGTTAAAATAATAAAATAATATTAAAAAATGATATTTAATTAGGAGGGATAGTTAAAATAGATGCTCTACTAGAGTGTATAATAAAAAACTAATAGTTAAAATGAAAAAAATTTAGGAAAAAAAATATAGTTAAAATGAAAAAATGTGTATAGTGAGTGGCTAAAATAGCCACTATTGCTGGAAATTCTTTTAGAGAATATGTTGTTGGTGATTTTTTGTAACTTTTTTGATATTTTTCCTAAATTTAGGAAAGATAACTACTTATAGAGGAGCTGTTGCTAATGCTCTAGTAGAGAGATTGATAAGTTTATGCCTGTTCCATGCGATTCAATTCGATTAATGTTCTTCCTCAAGTAAAAAATTGATTTTTTGTTCGTAATGTTGCCCTCCAGTCAAACATGTTGCCAACTTGTTTAATTTTCTCCTACTTGTTGTATACTCTCTCAATAGCCTCATGTGTTAGAGCCCGAATCAAATTGTGCTGGAGTTTTGACACGTCTTGGCTACTGTGTATTACGAATTATTTGGTGGTGATGGTACAAACTAGGTAAAATTAAAAGGGTTTTAATCCAGGGGAGAAATAATGGTTAAAACTTGTTTGTGTTCTTTTCACTATAAAATCAAACATGTTAATGAGCACCAGATCGTTTCCACAACAGAACAACAAACCACGCCAGTAATATATGCTTTTAGTGAAAGTGCAAGAGTATTAATCGGTGATTGACTACTTGAGAATTGCAAGAGTCTCATAGAGAAGAATCAGTTATGAGTAATGATAATTTTTACATTTATTTATTTTACATTCGATTGATGTGATGTAAAATGAGTGTGATCAATACATGAAGACTAGCATTGCAAATAAATTATATTAGACGCACGTTGACAAAATAATCTATTAAGAAAAAATATATAACTATTTATGAATTGGACCCCTATGAGAAAAATCTTAACTCTGCCATTGTTTGTTGCTGTGTCATGGTGCCGAGTGTCCATATGAGTGGAAAGCTAGAATTTGGTTGGACTTGGTTTTGATTTGGGTTGTGAGGCTCCCCACTAGGTATAAAGAAGAAAAATAAACAATTGCTTGTTTAAAATTAAATAAATAAAAGAAGTTTATAGAAAAGAAAAGAAAGAAAAAAAGGTAAGGATAGTGAAAAGAGAAGTTAATGACTCACAAAAAAAAAAAAGTTAATGTGGTGAGGTGAGGTGGTGGGGTATGTGTGGAGTCTTTTTCTGGAATTTGATTTGGCGGAGGAGGGAGAGTATTGAGTAACAACAAGATTTGCACTTGGGATTGGTTCAATTCAAAGGGAAGGTGGGGGGTGGGACGTAATTTTCCTCACGGGACATATGGCTTCTGTTTCAAAATCTCATTTTACATTTATTTATATTTAGGGGGCAGGAGTTGGAGTATAATTTTTCCTTCCCCCCTCTTTTTAGATTAGATTAATTTGAACATAAGCCATTATTATTGTCAATTATTACAATACGTCGATAATTTAATTGCCCAGGAGGCAGGAGAGGACTGAGGAACAAAACCAAGTCGTGAAAGCGCCTTCTTTTAAAATATCTCTTCTCGCGCAGAAGCAGTGTTGTTGTTGGCATCAAACAAAGCTCATAACCGTAATTTCTACCAATGTATCTGAAAGACTGAAATAGCTTCTTTCACTCTCAGTAACTAGTGTAGCAGCAGTAGGCTTAGGTACCGAGATTGTCTTGTATGATTATGATGTGCACTCTCTCATATATTTGAGTGTGAAGAAAGCAGAGCAAGAAGAAGAACAAGGGGTTACCTTGTTGGTAGCTCCAAGGAACCTCCAACTGCCCAGTTTTTAATACAAGGTGACTTCAATCTGTCCTTTCCTTGTCGTTTTTCAGATTCACGACTTCATCTCCTAACGTCTTTCAGTCATTCAAATTCTTCTTTTATTATTATTATTATTTCTTTTTTTTATACTGATTCTTGAAATTAATTATACAATGGAGTCATTGAAAGGCCGAAGATTGGGCGTGGGTCGTCGAGATCTGGGACTGTACAACGAGATCTTTTTACTCTGAATAAGATCATTCCTCATTTCTCATCACCATCGGATTTCTTGCTTCCAATGTCTGTGTTGGGGAGCTCCTATCGCTGCTATTCATTTTGCAATTGCGATTGCTAGGGTTTCTGTCTGTTTGCTTTACTTTAATGCCAAAATGACCACCAAACGCGCCTACAAGCTACGTATCCTTTACGTCTTCCTCCTCCTATAATTTGGGTTGTTATTTAGGGTTTCATTCTGGTCATGAATATACCCATATATTTTGTCGGTCTGCTGTCTTTTCGGGCAGATCTCTTGTGTCTTTATTTTTCTTTTCTAATGAACCTTATTTTATATATATATATATATATATATATATATATATATATATATGTTTTGTTCGTCCTTGCATCCGAATCTCTGTCTAGCTTTTTCAAGATTAGTTAGCCTTAACCACTCTCTGAAACAGAGGAATTTGTAGCACATTCTTCCGCTGTCAATTGCCTCAAGATTGGCAGGAAGTCGTCCAGGGTTCTAGTCACCGGAGGAGAGGATCACAAGGTCAATCTATGGGCTATTGGCAAACCCAACGCCATCCTGGTTGGTTGCTTCCCTACTCTTTCCTGTAACCTTTATCATTTTGTCCAATCTTTCTTTATTTAGTGTCAAAATATACTTCATCAAATAATGTTTTTGATTGCCCATTTTTACTTCACAATGTTTTCCTGACAAGTTGAGGTATCTTTTCATATATACTCTTACATCTCTTAGCTTAATATTTTTGAAATCCGTTTCTTTCCAACTTCACACAGTATGTGAACATGCTTCTGAGTGCATCCATCACTTGATGTTTGTACTTGTTTTGTTTTGCATCTGATATAACAGCAATGAGTTTTGCATCTAATTTTACATCAATGACTAGAGAGAGACTTATAACCTCCAAGCATGACTAGTTATATATTCAGATGGCTTCCCATGTAACGTCAACTTAAAGGTTGGGAGTTCTACCCTGCCATGCTAGAATACCATTTAATTTTAATGTGTTAAAGTAGTTTTAGTTCCAATGTGTTTTTAACTGATGGTAATGAACATTTACTGATTAAATGAGTCTGGGGTTCTTATGTTTATGATCTAATATTTTTGCCTTCATACCCAGAGTTTGTCTGGACATACAAGTGGAATTGATTCCGTAAGCTTTGATTCTTCAGAGGTGTTAGTTCGCAGGAGCTGCAAGCGTACAATCAAGCTTTGGGATTTAGAGGAGGCTAAGAGTATGCTTTTATTTCTATATGCCATTTTCATTGCCCTATACAAAACATATCTTCAACCCTGGTTTTGTTTAACTGTATCCTTATTAAATCTCATTAACTTTGTTGATTCTATCTATATTATGTTGTCATTGCAATGTGATTTTGTGTGCAGTTGTTCGTACACTTACTGGTCACAGATCTAATTGCATATCTGTGGACTTTCATCCCTTTGGAGAGTTCTTTGCATCTGGCTCTTTGGATTTAATCTTAAGATATGGGATATCAGAAAGAAAGGGTGTATCCACACATACAAGGGCCACACTCGAGGGGTGAATGCAATCAGATTTACCCCAGATGGCCGTTGGGTTGTATCTGGAGGAGAGGACAACACAGTGAAGGTTAGAACTGCTTTCCTCTTAGTTCAAGGTGTTTGTAGAATTTAACTAGCATAGAAAAATCTAAATTAATTTATCCATTATTCACTGTCTTCTGATGAGAATGAAAAAAAAAAAAAAGAAGAAGTCATCCCCCCACCACACCCCACCCCCTTTTTTCTCTAGAGACTTGTTTGTGAAGAAATGTTTTTAATATTTTATTCAGCTGGATGCACACTAACATTTATGCTTGTTTCTTGTGCATGTTGGTGTGTTTGTGCAATACAGTCCTTATAGTTTTTAACGGCAATATTATGCGCTTTCTACATCTTTAATGAGATTGAATTACTTATCCAAAAAAGCATTATGCACATTGTTGCATCCCAATAAGCAGATTTGTTCCGTGCACCATTTTTGAAGTCTGGCATGTGTTGCTGATGCACGGACTCCTTTTCTTATGGTTCTTGTCAATATTAGCCACCAAGTTAGAGCCAACTTGAATATTTGTTTGGGCATCAGCTCTTTGCCGGTGCTTGGTTGTCTGGCTAGAGTTGACACTTTATAAGGTGATTTTTGGGAAGCTCCAAATTGATTAATCATTTTGGGGTAATAGCAAAGATGTAGCTCACTCTTTCCCTGGGTCATGATAGATATGCATATCTTACATGCCAAAACATATGTCAATAGTGGAATTTGACTGCTAGAAAGCTATTTCATGATCATGTATAAGGTCTAAGTTTAGTGCATTGATTTGTATTATATCAACGTATTCACATAGATAAAGACAAATAAATAAACACATATATACTTTTGTAAATACCGTGGATTTTTTTTTTCTTTTGTTTTTAAGTGGACTTCATGATATGCACTTTTTTAACAGTTGTGGGATCTGACTGCTGGAAAGCTTTTGCATGATTTCAAGTGTCATGAGGGTCAAGTTCAGTGCATAGACTTTCATCCACATGAGTTTTTGCTGGCAACAGGTTAGTTGCTCATTGTTTGTATATGACAATGTCATTGTCCTCTGCATATGATGTGTTCTTTTTTACCTTGATATTAATAGTGATTGATTTGTTCATTTACTTTTTTGCTGGCAATTAATTATTCTCTGTTTTTTTTTCCTGGTCACCCCATTGGTAAAGTTTAATTCCTTGTTAAATTCCATGCCTTGGAGACTGACAAAAACTGTGAATTTGATACATCACATGCAAGGATAAGCCAAGAGAGAAATGTATGGCAACCTAATATTTTCTTTGAAAAGTTCCATGAACTTGATTCTGATTTACTAACGAAAAGTGTAAACCAAGTTTAAGGCACCAAACAAAGTTTGATGAAGTTACATATGTTATTGTCATTGTAACCGATAAAAAAATGTTATTGTCATTGTAATCGCCCAGGGTTTGGCAAGAATTTATTTGGGTTGAAGCGAAATAATATTGTCATTATCTGAAGCAACTTTTATGCACCATATCAAGATTTTGGAATGCTTTTGCATGGCAGAAGTCGTACATCATTCTTATGTATATATTTTCAAAGCAAGTATCTTGAATGGGTCCATTGGATCTTTAGGCCGTTTGGTATATTTCTAGATGTTCATGAATTTAACAAGCTGGAGTTATTGTATGAGCTGTTGACCAGAAACATCCAGCTTATTATGTTGAGGATAATGATCCAACATTTGATACTTTATAGTATTTTGGTGGTGCATAATTTTACTTTTTTAAAGTTATATACATAGGTGATAAAGATCCAAAACTATCCAGTCATTCCTAAAACAAAATTCTAGTTATCCTAGTCTTTTACTTGTTTCCACACCCACTCAATGTTGACATCAGATAATTTTCTTTATATTTACGTTTGTGTGCATGGCCCTCTTAATCAAATAACATTTGTAATCCTTGAAAGCTGCAAAATGCTTCTGAATGACGCGTTTTAGTATTATTTTCTTATTTTGTTTTTTCCCTTGCCTAGGTTCAGCGGATAGGACTGTTAAATTTTGGGACCTTGAAACCTTTGAGCTTATTGGTTCAGCAGGACCTGAGGTATTTTTATGTCTTATGTCATTAGTGCTAGTAGAATCAAAGGTTGAAATTGATAGTTTTAAAGTTTTGGATTCTTCGTATGGGATAATTTATCTGTATGATTTATTATTCCTTGCTATTGCAGACAACTGGAGTTCGTTGTATCACTTTTAATCCTGATGGGAGGACCCTACTATGTGGATTGCATGAAAGCTTGAAGGTAAGCTCTAGTAATGGTTCATCCATTTAGAAAGGTGATGTATAAAACTAACGGTAGGCTATTTATATATTTTGCTTTATAGGTTTTCTCGTGGGAGCCAATAAGATGCCATGATGGTGTGGATGTGGGATGGTCTAGATTATCAGATCTTAATGTTCATGAGGGAAAGCTTCTTGGCTGTTCATACAATCAGAGTTGTGTTGGAGTATGGGTTGTAGACATCTTGGTATTACTCAAATTATCCTCATTTCTACCTATGAATGGGTCATTTCTTGTCTTCCAAATGACGGATGTATTAAATCTTAATTTTGAACTGATTTGTTGCTTGCAAATTCTTACCTTGCACAGCATAGAACCATATGCAATTAGTAATGTTCACGAGATCAAATGGCCTTTCAGAATCTAAATCTTCTTCAAGTGGAGTCTGTCAGTACTAAATGAGAACACTGCTAAGGCCAGTTTGGGCTATCTGTTTCCCAAAATTCAGATCCTTTAGTGAATGAGACAAAATCTCTTGGAAGGTTGTCAGTTTCCCAAAATTCAGATCCTATTAAGGAGCCAAAAGTTTTGGCATGTATGTAACAATTTTTTTCCCCTTAATGCTTGCCAGTCATTGCTTTTAGTTGAGTATGCCTTTTGTTTCTTCTTTGAAATTTTAACTGTTGAAATCTTTTACTTGGTATAAAACTTCTAATTATCTTCAAATTTTCTCTTTCCTGGTTATTTGTTATGGTTGAAGCCACAGGAAATGTACCTGGTACTCCTCAGAGGATTGGTTTGAATGCCAGTCCAAAAATAATTCCAGCTAGTTCTATGGCAATTCCTAGTGGAACAGCTTCAAAGAGGAGTTCCGCAAAGGCCCAGTCAACATCCGGTGTTCCCATTCTTAACAAATTGGATGTGATACCTGTAATTGTTCCCAGGACCAATATGAGGTCAGAGCAAGCAGCTGAGTCCAGAAAAGAAGTTGGTATAGCTGGAAGAACAATGCCGTTCTCTCTGCAGTCAAAGGCTACTGATTTCCGAAAGTTTCCAAATAGCAGAGATGAAGTGGATAAGCCAATTGTCTCTGCCCTGCCTGAACTCACAGGTTCGAAGGCTCCCGAATTGAGCAGTGGTGCAGATAGGAATATCTTTCCTGCAGTTAAAAGCTCAATTCAAGGAATATCTGCTGCTGAGAAGAGCATTAAGGATGACAGGTTTATTGGATCTGGCAAGCATGAAATGAATTCAACTACTGAGCCAGCTAGCTACCAGCTTGAAAGTTGTATGTATTTAAATCTGCACAATCATACCTTCAAATTGTTTGATTTATATTCCATTCTCGCTGCTTGCTTGTCAGCAATATGTTGCTAACTATTCTTGTCTTTTTGGTTTGAACTTTGATTTTTCTTCTACTTTTTGCAATTTTCATGGTTAAAAGTTGAAATTTTCTATCTAAATTTCATGTGAATAGGAGGGTGTTTGATAAACCCCATCACATTCCCCAACAAAGAATAACAATGCACTGTTCATGGATTAAAAAAATAAAAAATAAATGATTGGTATGGAAAATGAAAAAGTGGTATTGGAAAGTGGAAATATTTGTTTTGTAGTGATTTTTTTATTTGAATAGTAAATGATGTGATATAAAAAGTGAATGATTTGATATGTTTTTTAGGAAAAAATGAAGTGAATAGTGTGGTGGAATTTGAGGGAATGTGTTATAATGGGGTGTAAGTTAACAAACAAGGCCTAGGCCTGATGGCCACCATGAGGTTTTGAGTACAGATAGGGGCATCTCTTTTTCTCACAAACTACAAAAAATAGATAGCCCATTACAAACGGAACTGACAATACGTAGTCACTTAAATAATAGGCATTACCTGACTTATATGAAAGCAAATCCAAAGAAATATGGAGCATATTTAGACAAATTGAAGAATAAACTACTTCTTGGACTGAAAGACGATGATTTTCAAGTTGCAACTAGAGGGGTGAGGGGAAAACTTTAAATTGGAGATGAAATTGCATGTCTGCAGAAACTAATGGCAGGTTAAGGATATTTGTTTGTTTGACCATTAATTGCAGTCATGTTCCCAAGCCCCTCTGATGTTTTTCTGCTGCCCAAGTCTTTGTTTTGTTGGGATGATTGGTGACCCTCACTGAGCGTGGTTTTGGATCTGTCCTGTGTTAACTTTTACATCTGTCACTTGAGATTGAGTTGTGCATTTATTTCTTAAACTCCAATTTTATATTCAGATGATACTGGGACATAAGGTGAGCAGAGATGCATGTTCTATTGAAAGTAAAAAAGGAGGTAAAAGCTATTCTTATACTTGATGTTTGTCAGTGATCATATGAAGTTCACTCATGTACTTTCTGCAAAATATTCAGGCAAAACTCGCTCTCTTGTTGTGAATTGGGAGAAAGAGAAAGATCTCCTACTTATGAGGGATCTACTTCCAGTATTCCTCCTGGCACTGTGTCTGCAGCTAACATGCTCCCTTTCAATGCAGTATGAGCACTATGAATTGTGTTATATCTTTTCCTTTCATCTCTTCTTCTTTTATGCTTTTGACTAGGATCACAATATTTGTATGTAGTTTTAGAAGTAAATGCTGCATTATTGAGCTTCCTGATGAATGCCATTTTACTAGGGAAAAGAAAGAAGAAATTGTGTTTCATTTTTCTTGTAAGAAAGCACATGCTTTATTTTTCTTGTAATTGGTATTTATTATTCTGTTTTGCTTCTGTTAAGGAAACTATAATTACTTGGACAATTGCAATTCACAGACCATACTGACCTATCAACCACAATTCAATGGTCTTAACAATTCTTATTGCTGGGTTTGGAATTTCAACCTCACATGTCATTGCTCTGTTCCCAATTTGATGAATATATATGATGTAGAATGTAATTGTGTTAACATTCTTCACTTCTTATTGTTGCTGCATGCATTGACGTCATGTGTGATCCCTATGATCTCAATTCAAAGATCAGTCTGCTCCATGTTAGTATCAAGTCTTTTCCCTGTTAGTTACAAGTCTTTTTCCTTTTCTATTGAAAATGTTTATTTCTTTCCTGATATCATAATTGTGTAACGTGAATTCAATTGAAAAATCAGAAAAAAAATGTATTTATTGCATATGTGTGTGTGTGTATACGTGTATATATATTTCACTTAAAAGTTCTCTAGTAAATAGTATGAAAGTGGCATAACTTTAGAGCCAAATAGAAATCCAATGGCACATAAATTAACATAGAACATGTACCAGCATGATTAGCCTTGTATTTTTCACTATTCCGTTCCTATTGCTAAAAGTTCAGCAAGTGATTGGTAGTATGCTATGCCATCTTCATCATAACTTGTAGTGAAATAGTTTTTTTTTTTTTATTGATGAATAATAATTTATTAAAGAAGGAGAAAAGCTTGTGTACATGGAAAGTATACCGAAGAAGCAACCACCCTAATGGGGTAAAAAATCTAAAAAGTTAACAAGATCTACAAGCCTAGAGGAAGAGAAATTAGGAACAAAAGGAAACTCAAGAAGGATTTTACTTGTAGCAGATTAGACTTGCGGTTTTTGAAAAGACGTTGATTTCTTTCTCTCCAATTGCTGCACATAAATAATGTAGGGATGACTTTCCATATGGCCTCTTTGGATTGTCTCTTCCCTTGCATCTTCCATCATTGAAGTAGCTCTAGTTTTGGTGGTTTTATAGTTGTGTTTGGTATATCTTTTTGCTAATTAGTGCAATCTAATTCGTGTTTACAGTTTAAACATAGAGGGTATCCTCCATCTACCGAGAAAGAAACAGTATCTGCTAGTGATGAGGATGCTATTGCAGATGTAATGGAACAACATGACCAATTTGTCAGTTCTATGCAGTCTCGTTCAGCCAAGTTACAGGTGATCATGAAAGAAGTTATGCTTGTGGTTAATTGGATGCGTTTGTTACTTATTTATGTATTTATTCTTCATAGAATTTTCTTATAAGAATTTTCTTATAGTTACTTATAAAAAAAAAAAAGAATTTTCTTATAGTTATATTGTTTTTTGTCAAATGCCCCGGCAAACTTCTTAAGCAGGGTTATGAGAATATATTTCAGTATATATGGACCATGTTGCATTTACAGTTGGACCCACTAATTATCAACATTTTTTAACTAAAGCATCCTTAATAGTTGATTTTTTCCATGGGGAACTGACTTTGTTAATGGCGGATACTTTATAACTCTATTACTTAATAACTGATGATCTTTCAAGAAAATATTTACTGTTATTAATGAAGCTTCTCTCCTTGTAATGTGCAGGTATATATAAAATTCTCCATTAGAGTTAAATTATCTGATAATAGATTATGAATTATTGTTTTATGGTTTGATATTAGGCGTTGGTTGAAAGTAATTGATTGGGGGGAAATTACCTAATAAACTCTGTGTTTGGTCTTTTTTCCAATTAAACCTAAAGTTTCACTTCGGTGTTAATCCTATAGTTTCAAAATCATTGCAATCTAGACTGTCGCTGAGTCTTTGTTAAGAAACAATAATGAAAATCAAGGAACTTGCACTTGGGACTTATTTGGGCACCATAAATCTTTCAATGTGAATGTATTTTGGTATCAAAAAAGTTCACTCAATGAGTTATTCATATGTAAAAATTCTTCCAAGAAATAAAGTTTAATGAATATTTTGTGGATTTTTGGCACTAAAATACCATTTGGTATTCATGTGAAGGGTTTTAAGTGTCCACATAGGCTTTTCTTTCTTTGGATGAATAAAACTTAAGCATGTCAACACAAGCACTAGGTTAGCCAGGAATTCAAACCTCAGCCAACAATGTAGGGAAGTATACCTATTTGCCAATTGAGGCAACCTCGTGTCTATATAGAAACTAACAAACAAGGAATTGTTTGTGGCATGTATAGAGCACGTCCATGGGTGCTTGTGAGAGTAAAATGTATATTTATGTGTGTGGATATAGGATAAATAAATATATGGGAAATATGTTTTCATGCTATGCTTGTCTATTCTTGAAGTTGTATGATAGTAAAGGTTTGTTATTGCTGATGATTAAGGGTTGATTTTATATCATCAAGCAAAGCATCATAGTATGCACCATTGAAGATGCCTTTGATTTTGTTAGAAATGGGTCTTAGGCCTAACTCAACTCAAAAGTTAGCTCAAGAGTTAAAGTTTTCCCTCGCTCTTACAAATGGCTAATCTCCTTAATACCCAAGCAATGTTGGACTTTCTCAACACGCCTCACATGTGGTGGGAACATCCAAGCCAACACATGAACACAAATGGGAGACGTTGGGCCAAGCTAAACACATGTTGCAACAGGCTAACATGTGCAGCAATGGGAAACAATTGGCCAAGCCAATTGAGAACCTGGTTTTGATACCATGTTAGAAATGGATATTGGGCCTAACTCAACTCAAAAGCTAGCTCAAGAGTTGAGGTTTTTCCTCGCTCTTACAAATGGCCAATCTTCTTAATATCCAAGCAATGTGGGACTTTCCCAATAGATTTGTCCAAATTCTTAAAATTCTCTCAAAAAAAAAAGAAAGAAAAAAGCTTTTTATGTCATTGGCATCACCTATGAGCACGTCTATGGGGGCTGGTGAGAGTAAAATGTATCTAACGGAAAGTATACATAAAGTACTACCACTCAATTGCTAATGTCCCCTCCAAACTACTGATAGAGTCAATGTCTCTCTCTCTCTCTCTCCCTCCCCACCCCCCCCAACCAAAAAAAAAACCAGTAAAAAAAAAAAAAATCCTTATAAATTCTTTAAAAAAAACAATTTTTTATTTGAAAAACGAAAATAAATAAATAAAAACCAAGGGGGTGGCTCGGCCAAATAGGGGGTGTTTCTAATGTATGTGTAATTACATATTTCTGTGATACTTTGCCTGTATCATATTTCTAGAAAATTGGTGTGCTGATGTGTTTGTTTTGCATATAGTTAGTATTTCATGCATTTATTATGCAACATAGTTTTGTGCCTAGGTGCTTCGTTCAAGTCAATATATGTTAGATGGCAATTTTGCCGTGTCTTTACTTGATCAGTTGTTTGGGTGAAAAATGGGAAGTTGACCTAATGTGTAACTTTAGTTTGCTAGAAGCTATACTGTATTTCTTTCCTTACGGTTAAATTTACTCCGTTTGTATTCCATTGTATTAATGAGTTTTGGCTTTATATTTTTCTATTCTTTCTTCTTGATAGTTTTTACTGCCAGGCTTTTTCCAAT
>CP054674.1:37951685-38184695 GCA_013348765.1 Carpinus viminea | reverse complement strand
AATCAATGATGGGAAGCTTGAGATTTTCTTGAATTCCTTTGCTGCCCCATCATTCACATTGGGTCGGTCAGGCAGGCCATATGTACTTGTTGGGAACTTGGTTTATGCCACTATCACATAGGTGCTTCACTCCTTTCTGGTACTGGCTTTCAACCTCCTCCTTTGTCTCAGTTTTCAGCGCCATTGCAGGAGACATGGAGTAATAATTATAACCTGAAGTGCACAATTAAGGAAGATTGTTATATATGTTATACGAGAGAGAGAGCTTATGGATTAGATATATATATACCAAATTTGAAGGGCTGAAGGGGATGAAAGGGATAGTGAGAGAAAAACAGGATATGAATAAGTAGTGTGGAATAATGAGGATTTTGGATGTTTATATAGTAGAGAGGGAAGGGGATTTTCGTTTAGAACAGTAGCAAGGTTTTGTGAAACCGTTCAATTAATTACCAGCTTCGGGTTTGTGAATCCATATATATAACGAATCGTTGACAAAAGTCCAGTCAGACCACGAGATGGGTAGGAACCAAATTAAACGAAACCCCCATAGGCTCCATGCCATCACCAAGAACTTCGACTGTAACTCTTTGTCTTCTTCCTTTGCTACCAACTACCCTTCGTTATAGTTGAAGCTCTCTCTCTCTCTCTCAGGAATATTATAAATAGAGAAAATGTCATAAATGGCGCGCAGAAAATCATGGCTGACTTTTTCCATGCAACTCATTCTAAGCTGAAGCTCTTTTTTTTTTCATTTCATTTTAGAAATTATAAAAAGATTTTAAAAAATACTATTTAGTAGATTAATAATAAAACAATGAAACTAAGTATTATTATTATTATTTTTTTTTACGGGTTCTTGTTGATTCAAAGACCAATTTTGACTACAGCCAATACTTCTAAATGATACAACAATCGCATAATTATATTATATTGAATAGTATTACTCAAATACTTTTAGTTTCTATAAATTTTACAAATCTCCCTTAAACATGATAATTTTCAATAATTAATTAAGACTCGCAAATATGGATTATCACCCGCTAAATTCTCATCATTTTTTTTTTCATTTCGTTAGCTATGTCTGTAAATATTCACCAACAATAAGGGTCAAACACATGGCAAATTGTTGTTTCATAAATGCCAATTTTGACTGTCTATTATGGAATAATTAATATAGTACCTAGCTAGCTAGTGGAGAATTAGCCTTATTCGACGAGGCATCTTAATTGAATGGCTACAATTAAATGGGAATATATAGGTCAGAGATATATATTGTTTATTTGCATCAGCTTTCGAGGGGCCAGGCTACGTTGTCACGAGAAACTTTTTCTAATTAATATCTTGTTTTGTCGCGGAAAAAAAACTTTATATGTATCATGCACGGTTTAATTTACTCAGTCTTATGCTGTAATAGTGTGATTTGTCGCATTATTTATTGACATTATGTGCGTAGTACTTAAGTTGTATATATGGTATGAAATCGTCTATATGAATGGTTGCTTTCCCTTTCTTATGTGTGGAGTGCTTTTATGGTACGGCCTTAGCAAATGTTCTTTGATAGGGCACAATACTGACCAAGCATGGCATTTAATTCACGTCCTTTAGTAAGGTATCCCTCTATCAAGTATCGTCGGTGCGTGTTTTGACAAAGTAGTGACACTGAATTCTTTGTTTCTTATCATGTTATGTGTCATATATAGTATTGAGTAGTGATTATTGTAACATCGACGTGAGTGAACAGTAACTCACGCCATTGTTAAAAAAAATATAAAATGTTATTTTAAAAATAAACAGCAATTTAAAAAAAAAATTTAATCTTGGCGTAAGTTACTATTCACTACTACAATAAACATTACCTATAGTATTTGACATCCGCTAAGGCGCATTGCATGATTCTTTATTAATTAGGTGTTAAGAAGAAAAATATAAAGAAAGTTAAACAGAGTAAGTTAATATATGCATATATATATATATATTAGGACACCACTTTTAACTAAAAAGCCTAAGCTAAGGTTTGGATCTACTAATGTATATTAACCACTTTTTTATTTTTATATTTTCTCTGCAAATTTTAGAAGTGCATATACAACATTAGGAATAATAGGACTGTTAAAATAAGGTAGTAGAGCAATTATCCTTTGCATTTGAAGAGCCCAGAGCAATCTTCAAAGTGCTGATTGGAGAGGAGAACTCTTACTGCATAGAATTTGCAAGCAGCTAGCTGTAAGTTTATTGCTTCAGTAAATTTGTTTTATGTGCTTGTGCCTGCGTTGGACCAACCGACCAACCAATAATCTTTGTTTACATGGAGAAAACTTATGCACGTTTGGTGAGGAAATAATATTGATACCCCTCCTTAACATGACCCAATTAGGAAATAGGAACCGAAAAGTATTTATCATCAAGGGGGGGCAAAGTATATGAATAATCAATGAAGGGTTAAGTCTAGTTTTAAAAGAAGTCAAAAGACTCAAAATCGGAGGGTCATGGCCCTCCTAGCCAAATCTACATTTTTAACAATTAGCTATTCAAATTATAAGTAATCTGAATAGTTAATTGTAAAATAACTCTTTATAAAGTTCACTTTCCTAAACATCTGTTTGGACAAGTAAACTTCGTAGAAGTATCCTCACACTTGCTTTACCGGGTTATTAGCAATCCAAATAGACAAATACACTCGATCTCGATCCTTCTCGAGCCTTCTATTTCGTCCCTTGCTTGAATTTGTAATCATCTACTCACTCAATGGTTTTTTTAAGTGTTATGATGTGCATATATGTGGATGATGAAGAGGATAAAGTTACAAACTATAATAATCCTATCTTGAGAATGATTAATTAATTAACTGGTGTTTACTGTTACTAGGATTAAAAAGTAAAACAAGAGCTACCTTAATTAGCACTTATTGTTATTGTGCCTCTTCATCTCAAAATCACACACACACACACACATATATATATATATATATATATATATGGAAAGCCCTACAGACCCAATTAATTTACAACCTGTCATGATCGATCACATTGACATTTTAGTACGTGGATTAATTGTTTGATTAAACATTACTTAATTGTACTTATACAACGCCACGTGGCCAAAAATGGAATCAAGCTAATATATCCTCTGAGAGAAGCCCTGCATGTTGACATATTAATGCACCAAATGGTACGTCTTGGCACAATACTCTGACAACAAATATTTAATTCATCCCAATATTTTATATATGTTGTAAATAATAAAGATCCCCTTTCAGCCAAGAAAATTAATCATAATTATATTCATATTTTGGCATGATTATCACTAGATATTTAATTATTTGAAATATACCCTCGTTCCGAGAAACCGCAATAAAAAAAAAAAAAAGAAAGGGATAAAAATGAGACATGTGATGGCATTCATCCTACTCACACCAATTTAATTAATCTTATCCTGGATTACATTTACAGCTGTTGACCTCTTAAGTTTTGTACTTTTATGAATCTAACTTATGTGCGTTATATGACGATGTCTCTCTACGTACGGTCTATTGCTTCTCTATTTATAAACCAAATTATTTTTAATTGAATTATTTTTACTTAGATTTTTATCAAATTTGAATTTAATACTTATGTTTTTATTTCAAGCAATAAGGTCTCCTATGTTTTGCTCAAGTTTAAAATAAGTCTTTACGTCGCTTTACCATCAAAATAAGAAGTTTTCCATCTGCCCCATATAATGTTTTATTTAATACATTAACATCCATCTCAACATTTCAATGCAATAACATTACAATAAAATCAAAGTCTTTTGTAATTGTGGGTTTGTTCTTTGGGTTAATATTAGGTTTATAGTTCTCTAAGTTTTGCGTTTATGTCATATCAATTATTATTATTATTTTTGTGTGTGGGTATTTTGTTTTTTTATTGACTTAATATCGTGTTTAGGTATTCATAACGTGTCAAAGAAAATATATGACAAACTATTAAAATTGACAGATGACCTAATATATAGATCGATCAATATTCACGTTACTCCTCGTATGTAGAAGACCAATCAAGTTTGGGTCTTATGGGTCTATGTTCCTTGGCCAATTCCTTCAACTTTCAAGTTTCAACGCTGTTTACTTATTCAAAACACAGGAAAAAGCAAAGGTTTCAACGCTGTTTTTCTAAGGTCAGTTGGTCCCTAAACAAATGGTCTGGAGCACGAGTGAGATAAAGTCAAATCGATGGAGCCCTAGCTATAAACGTCCCTAGAAACAGTGGCCGGCCTTTTTGTGTGGTCAGGGCGGTGCCAAGCTGAGGCCCTCCTCCATGTCTTCCGCTCGCCACTAAAGCTTTTCCTTTTTTTGTCCTTTTATTCCCGATTCGTTGCATGCTTTTTGGTCACCACGTCAGCTCCTCATTATTGTATGTGATGTACATGTAATGCACCCAATATTTTATATCATATCCTTTTAAAAAAAAAAAAATTTATATCATATCATCCTTCAATACATCTCACGGGCTCTTCTTCTTCTTCTTCTTCTTCCTAGATCTTTCCATTTTATTTTTATTTATTTTTCTGTTTGACTCATGTAATATATTCAATTATTTGAGTTTGGGTTATTAATTATTTGAAAATTCATTTATATATTAAAAGTAAGATTTGCATTAATGTTGTTTTTTTTTAATGATAACAGCGGACTTTGGCTGTAATATACCATTCTACACTGACATGTCGTCCACCACTAAATTAATACTAATTCATGCAAAATGTGTAATAATACTTGTACCGAACATAACATTTATGGATTAAAATTTCTTATAATTAAATAGTTTAAATTTTATTGTAATTTAATTAAGCAATTCATATATATAGATCCATATATTGAATAAAGAAGAGTGGCAACAACATATATATTGTCCTGTAGCTATATATATGGGTTTTTTATGTATATATTTTTTGCACTCAGAGTTGGTTGGAGGTCCTTGGCATTTTAGCAGATCGACGAAATGAATGCCATGGAAGTTCTTGTTTTTATCCATTGTACTACAAACTTCATTATATAATAAATAAACATGAATTAATCCTCTTTTCTTTTTTGTTTATTTTATTTTTTATTATGCTACTGACTTCAGTATATAAATAATTAAACATGCATGAATACATCACATTGAAGTCAACCTTTCATTGGGTTAGATAAATATCGCATGATTCCTCCCCTATTGGATATATATTAATGTACAATACTTTATGTACTTACAAACTCAATCAAACTACCTATATATCTTGAGCATCCCGGCCTCTTTTTCTTGGATAGCTAATAAAGTTAATAGAAATATAAGTTTTGCATCCACAATATGACAAAATGGATCGCTTCTTGATTCTATTAAAAAAAAATTCTCTTCTGTTTTGCATTACGGTTATCGATTTGGCTTTAAGTGGAAAAAGAAAAAAAGAGAAATGTTAGGCTTTTCAAGAAAAAATTCTTTCAAAAATCCAGTTATCAAATGATGTGTCATCGTCCTTTCACCTTATACATTTATTTACTAAAACAATAGATTACATTAGATGGTGACATGTCATTTAGAAATTAATTTTTTTTTTTCAAAAATAATAATAATAATAATTAAGAAACTTGGCATTTCTCAGGAGAAAAACCAACTTGAGAGTATAATAATAATAATAATTATTATTATTATTATTATTAAAAAAAACCATTCCATGAGAGTTTCATTATGAAGCGATTAAAGAAATTAAACAAGTAACCCCAACACAACTCTTGATTTCGCTACATAAAAAACGACTTTTTATTCATCACTTGAGTTGTTTCTTGGTGAGATCAAGACATGGCCTACCAAGCATCCAACCAAATAAAAAGGTCCACAGGATAGAAAAAGAAAAAGAAAAGAAAAGCCCTCTTCTACTTCCTTGCAAGTTGCAAATGCATCCAAAAGCCATGCCCAGTCAACTTCATGAGTGCCCATTAAGCCCTCTTAACGTGTCCAATTAGGCTCTGTTTAACATAACGAACGTTCCTCATATATTAGTAGATCATGTATGCAAACAAATTAGCTGCTGGTAATAGATAAGTGGAAAAGTCTTTTGCAATCATGGATTTGCGAATTTAAGGGAAGGAAGATGGTACTTGTGTTTGTTAGTTAATGAAATCATAAAGAGAGTACTTTCTTTTTGTCAGTTAATGTGTTTTGGAGGTATCTTTTGTTTTTTGTTTGAAAAATTATTCTGAAGTAAATATAAATGTGAGATTTATTTTTATATTTTAAGAAATTTTCGTTTTGAGAACAAAAACCAAAAGACAGAAAACCGGGCTTGACAAACATGCAATTGATGCACAATTAAACTTGATAAACAAGCTAGATCGAATGCAGTAATCAAAGTATAAACATCACAATGTTAATTTATTTACACGCCATATTGTAAGAACTACAATTACAGAAATATTAAGTCGAAATATAATGATCGAAATCTTTACAACATAATCAAGGAACAAATAATATCTTTGAACTGATCGAGCTGTGCATTGAGGCTTCATGGTTGCTGAATCTCTAGATCTTCTATCTTGAAGTCATGCCATGGAAGCTGCAAATATATGTCTATAGACATATAAACTTAAGATGAGAGAACAAAACAAGCGAAAAATACAGATTACAAAAGAGAATAAATAAACAAATATTACTTTAATAAACAATTGTATTGAAATGTTAATATAAAGAACACAATCTTACCAGCTAAACCTCAGCTAATTTTCTCACCAATACGGAGTTTTTGGTAGCTATACTTCGGGAAACAAAGGGTGGAGTACTCTTGCATTAAAACTTCTACTCTACTTGGCCACTAGCTAGCACCGAAGAAGCTGCTTATAGTTTTTTGTTTTTTGTTTTTTGTTTTTTTTCAATATGGGAAGGGGGGTTCGTACGCAAGATTTTCGGTTACATCCTAATTAACGAATATGTGTGAAATTTTAAAAATGTCCTTTTTAAAAAAAAAAAAAAAAATGGTACAGGTGAGTCTAAACCACCCATCTTGTGACCCGTGTGGACTTTTTTTTTTTTTTTGATATATTGAGGAAAATTTGAGCTAATAACTTTCACTTTATAAGACGTAATCCACAACTGATTGAGTTACCCTTAGAAACTAACCCGTGGACTCTTGATTGATGTACGTAAGACAACTTGAGAGCACCACTTGCATAGCATTTGAGCAGCGGCACATACAAATACAATGGTCAATTCAGCATTTTGGCCAGCCAAAAAAAGCAATGAAATAATTGGGCATACAGATAGGACACAATGTAAAAATTGGGCTTAGATAGACAGGATAGCAAGCAAATTAATTCAAGAGGAAGTAAATTCCCCAAGAGGTGTCTCGAGGTGATTCAATGGTGACAGGCATTCACTCATGGAGGTCATTAGTTGATTATCCTCACCCTCTTGTGTGGATATGTCAAAAAAAAATCCCAACCAAGGAAAAAAAATGGCTTACACAAAGGACACAATTTTTTTAAAAAATTAATTGAGCCCAATCTATAAAATTGTCATATATTGCTTAGAATTTGAGTTGCATATTTTTTTAATATACGTGAAATAAATGCTTTTTAATAAAACTTCTGCAAACTTTATTAATGCTATTGAAAACAATAATGTATATCTTACGTACTAATGTCAATTTTATACATAAGTTGGAGAAACGAGAAAACTCTTTCCTTATGGACAAAGGACTCAAATCAAGATGGAAATCCAATTACGTACTATTTCATGGAATTATAGCAACTGGACCCAACTTCTATCGGACGCACAGATATGCAGATGGAGCCAGTGTCTTCATAGATGGATCCAAAGCCCGTTAGAAGCCCACGGCTACTTCCTTGCAAATACATCCAAAAGCCAGGCCCAATCAATTTTATACATCGGGATTAATGGAACTAACAGGATAACATTGGCAGCAACAACTGTACGTGGCAATCCCTTGCCACCAGGCGATGCCAAGATCGACGAGGCTGCCGGCAAGATAATATGTTGGAACACCCACAACAAGACCATTTCCAACCAGGAGAAAGGGCTGTTGTTGACTTGAGATCATCACAGGTAAGACTGGGAGTGGTATGGGCTTCAAATTCATCAAACACTGACGCCATGGAGGTGAAAATGGAGCGTCTGGGTCCATCTTGGTGATGGGTGACAGTAAATTTGGTAGGTGAGAGGGGCTCGGATTTTGGAAAATGGCAGAGGTGATCGATCGGTGAAGAGTGAGGATGGGCATGGAAATATGGAGGCTGAAACATTTGTTATCTCTTATACGGTGAATTTGTTCCTCTTCCTCACAAATGCAACCCCTTTGACTGAACATCTCCAGCTAAAATATTCAAAATAACAACAAAGAAAAAGAAAAGATACCAAATTTAATATAGTTCTAACGCTTACAGAAATATGGATAAAGTTTTCTTTCAAACTGGGTTGGAAGAATTGCCTTCAACCTATTCTATAAAAATGACATGTGTCACTTAAGTATGTGAGATGCACATGTTTTTTGAATAGTAAGGACAAAATTGAAATAAATTTTATTAAAAACTCATGTGCATCTCAAATGTTATTAAAAAAAGGGATACGTGTTACTTTTATAGACTAGGTTAAAAGAAATTTCTCCAACCCAATTTGGAGGAAAACTTTATCCCAAAAATATTTAGGTGTTTACATCAATTAATACAAATTCTAATTATCGAAATGTTTACAACATAAAGAACAAATATCTTTGAACTGAGATGCATTAAGGCTTGCTGAAGTCACGCCGTGGAAGCTGCAAATATGTATAGACATGTCAACTTAAGATGAGAAAAAAACAAGTGAAAAACGCTAAGAGAAACTCTATACCTTTACCATGCGTTTTGAGAAGACTTCTATAAATTTTTAAAACTCTTAATTTAACTCTCTAAACTTTCAATTTGATCCAATTGACCCACTCCATTAGATTTAACCATTAACTTCTAACAAAAATGTTTAAAATGACCAAATTACCTTTCTATTTTTTATGCTCTTTAAAAAATAAAAAAAATAAAAAATAAATAAAAAGTTTCGAGGTGACCCTACCGTGGGTCACCTTGTGATCAACCCTTGGGTCAAGCCAAATCCATGCGGGTCTAGCCATGACCCACAGTTGGGTCATGGCTAGACCCAATGTGGCTCACAACCTAACCCACACAGGTCACAGTTGCAACTCAGTGTAGGTCAAGAGACCCACATGGGTTTAGCCACGACCAGTGTGGATCTGCTAACCCACAAGTCTGTTGACCCATGGTGGGTCTCTGGCTAAGACTCGCCTGGGTCACCATGGTTTTTTTTTTTTTTTTTTAATAACTTTATTTTTTTAATTTTTAATTTGAAACGAGCTTATAATCCACACTATGCGCAAGATTATTCATTATAAAAATACATACTTATAAAGAATAAATATATATTTTCATTATAAGTTAAAAGATGTATAAAAATATATCTCATATCTTTAAATGAAAAAATGAAATATTTGTTCCTACAAGTATTTATGATTTAAAATGAATAACATAAAGAAAAAAAAAAATAGCAAGAATAATATATAGATTATGGAAAAGGATCCTCTCCATTTCAAAATCCCTCCATTTCCTCCATATAGTGCATTTTGAAGGATAATGTATTTAATGCACTACCCTCATTAAAACTCTTTGACAATACTACCCTTCAAAATACACTAAATAGAGAAAATAGAGGAATTTTGAAATGGAGAGGATTCTAATACATAGATTATAATATAGTTAACATAATTAATAACACTACTTAATGACATATGAATCATATTGAAATATAATTAATGCAATTAATGACACATATACATATATATGACATCTTTTCTTTTCCTTTTTTTGAGAATTCTAAACGTATATAACTCTATTAATATACATATTAAATTGACTAAATATATTAATACATAATAATTTGAATTTATTATTTGTTTCCTTATTTGATTCAGACATTAATAATACTTAATTTATTGAATAATTTATATATAAAAAACTTTTGAAATATAATTAATGCAATTAATGACGCTAATTAATGACCAATTTTTTATTTTAAAAAACCGGTTCATAAATTATGCCTTAAAAATTCGATTCAACATTAAAATAAAAAAAGTTCATGTCACATGTCGCAATATTAAAGCACTTCTGAAAGTGATTTGGCTTTTATATATACGAGCTTATAACTCGAGTAATGCACGGGATCCTTCATTATAATTTAATTTTAAAATTTAAGCACATCATTTTTCATAATAAGATAAAAAGACATAAGTATATATGATTTAAAATAAAAAGTATAAAAAAATAGTAAGAAGAATACATAGATTATAATATAATTAACGCAACTAATGACATATTAATTATATTGAAATATAATTAATATTATTAGATAATAATTTGATTTATATTATTTGTTTCCTTATTTGATTGGGACATTAATCATATTTGATTTATTGAATAATTTAAATATGAAAAACTCTTAAAATATAATTAATGTAATTAATGATCCTAATTAATGACAGAGTTTTTAAGAAAAAACCGGTTCACTCTTAAAAAACCGGTTAAAAATGATATCTTAAAAAACCAGTTTAGCGGACATTAATCATATTTGATTTACTGAATAATTTAAATATGGAAAACTCTTAAAATATAATTAATGTAATTAATGATCCTAATTAATGACTGGGTTTTTAAGAAAAAACCGGTTCATTTTTAAAAAACTAGTTAAAAAATTATATCTTAAAAACCCAGTTTAGCCTTTAAAAAAATTGGTTCATGCCACATGTCGCAATATTAAGACACTTCTGAGAATGATTTAGCTTTTATATATATATATATATATATGAATATATGATATATGATATGATATATGATTTGAAATTAAAGGTAAATTTAGAATTTTATAAAAAAATTATGGTATAAACATCATTTTATCACTTTTAACAATTAAAATTTGATAAAGAGGGGTTAATTGAATCAAATTGAAAATTCAAAGGGTTAAATTGAAAATTTTTGAAATTTATGGAGATATTTCAAAACGCGTGATAGTTCAAGAGTGTAAAATAAAATTTCTCAAAAAATAAATAAATAAACAAATAGTATTAATGATTGATAGTGACCAAATGTTAGAGAATGCAATTACCAGTTACGTCTTCATCTTATGGCTCATCTTCTATCAGTAGTATCGTTGGTATATGAGCAATCTTGGACCAATCTTCCTCTTTGCATTTCCTAATCAATTCAGGACATGATACAATCTTCAATTCTTTTAAGGCAGTGAGACGATCCATCCCCTCCGGAAGAGATGACAACTTGGAACAATTAAGAATCTCAAGTGTGTGAAGTGATTTTAGAATTGGCAGCCACCTCGGTAAGGCCCTGAAGTTCTCACAATTTTCAATACTTACGAACTGTAAAGTGTCAGGAAACCAAGACGGTAAAACCTCCAACTTCGGTAAATCACAAATCTTCAAATTTTTAAGCCTCGGGAAGTAACTTCCACGATATTCATCTCCCGTCAAACTAAGCACACCACAATTCAAAATTACTAGGTTCTCTAAACTGAGTAGGCGCTGCCTATAACGTCCCAAAGAGGTCAACTTTTTACAATCTGCAATAACCAATGTTCGAAGCTTCCCCAACGCTCTTATCCCGTCATGGTTATCCCGTTCAAACAATACTTCTAGTCTCGAACAGTAATACATACGCAAAACCCGAAGATCAGGAAAGATCATCGTATTACCCTCAAACAAGCGTGTGGAAGTTGTTGTAACCGTCAAATACCTAAGCTTCTTCATATCCCTTATGTCTTTGGGCAGCAGCTCAAGACTCCGACATTCATGAAGCAGTAAAGTTTGCAAATTGTACAGCTTGCAAATGGAATCAGGAAGTTTCTCAATTCTGTCATTCCCAGCTAGGTCCAAATATTTCAAATGCTTCGAAGTAGTACCAATAGAGTTTGGCAACACCTCAAAAGATGAATTACTTAAGCTAAGTACCCGCAAGTACTTGAACCTCGAGATGCATGCTTGAACTAAGGCAGGTTCTTGTTGCTCAGTTGGGAACAAAGTGGTCCGCACACCACTACTTAACGTGTCGAAGTATTGTGGAACTTGGCCATTGTGTGAAAATGACATATGACGAACTGTTCCAACAACTGTTTGGGTCTGACAATCAACTATTGAACAATCATCCTGTGCAACCTTACGTGCAAGATCATGGAAGAGATCATGCATTTTAAACCAATACCTGAAGTCCCAGAAGGAATTATGAACATCTTGGAAGAAAGATCCAGACAACAATTCCTTGATATACATGTCACCAATATCTTCCAATTCTCCAAATACAAAATGATCACACGTTCTAGATAGGAGTCCGTGCGTCATCCAAAATGCAATCAACTCATCACTCTTAAATACATAATCCTTTGGGAAAAGAGAACATAAAGCAAAGCATTGCCGCAAGTGACTTGGAAGTTGAACATAACTTATTTCTAATGCAGGTAAAATATCATTCTCCTTTTGTTCGAATTTCCATATCTCATTATCTCTCACAGATTTCCATTGATGTTCATTAACATTAGAGAAAAGTAGGCTGCCTAAACTTCTTATTGCCAATGGAACTCCTTTACATTTTTCCACAATTTCTTTTCCAATTTCTAAAAGATTTGGATATTGTTTGTCTTCCCCTTCCTTAAATGCCCATTTCACAAATAAAGACAAACAATCATTATCGGATAAACCTCCTAAAATGTATGTGGAAACAGTTCCCACAATGATGGCAACCTTGTGACTGCGTGTTGTCACCACAATTCCACTTCCCTCTAAACCGCCGCTTAACAATTCTATCAACTCAAACCATTTACTGCGATCCTCATTCCAAACATCATCCAAAATAAGTAGAAACTTCTTGTTCTTTAACTTTTCTCTCAATTTGGTTTGCAACTCATTTAGAGTACTCAACCTTTCATCAATTCTAAAACCTGATTCTTTAAGGATTTCTCTTATTAATCTAGGAACATCAAAATCCTCAGACACACAAACCCACATTCTCAAATCGAAATGATCAGTCACACGTTCATCATCATACACCAACTTGGAAACTGTGGTCTTACCCAACCCTCCTAATCCAACAATAGGAATTACATTCACATTTCTCAGAGCATTTGGGCCCATCAAAAGATCTATTATATTTTTTTTATCATCATTCCTACCGATGACATTAGAAGAAGACACAAATGAGTGGGTCATGTCCCTCCTCCCGCGCATTACATACCTATGATCTTCAAGTCGTGCAGTGAGATAATTGAATTGATCCTTATCCGCTGCAATCTCACCTAACGTTTTCCTAATGTTCTTGATTTTTTGACTCAGTTGACGGCGCAATGCAAGGGCGCTACAACATGGAAAGAGATCACGTAACTCTCTACTAATGAGCCCAAATCTTCTAACAGGGGTGCAACAGCATGGAAAGAAATCATATACCTCTTCACTAGGGAGCCCAGAACGGGCCGAACGGTGGACTGCTTCCTTCCTTAGAGCTTCGTACTCAACTTCACATAGCACATCCTCGGCATCATAAAAAACATCTTTGAGCTGCCTTAGCCATCCGCTCAGCAAGCGATCGCTAGCTTGCTTCTCTTCAACGTCCAAGAGCACGTCTTTAATGATTGACATGGTGCTTTCAAGCTTTATCAACTCATTTTTTATGTCAAATACCAAGTACTTGAACTCTGAGTAAACAAGGGATCCTAGCTTCTCCAAGATATTTGCTGCGATGTTAGAGGCAAGTTCAGCCATGTTGTTGACTTGGGATGTTCAGGACACCGAAGATTCAGCCGTAAATCAAGGATGATGGGTGTGGCCTGTGATAATCAAGGGTAGATCTGTAATGACTCTTAAAGAAAATGAGAAACAAACAAAAAAGTTTATGGGTTATTTACATACCTGGATGGTCGTCGTCGATCTTTGGTAGTCAAGGGTAGATCTGTAATGAGCAACAGGGCAACTGACGAAAAAAAGTATAAGATCTGAAAAATAGTTGATGGGTATGCGATCTGAAAAAGCCAAACTTGAAAGATAAAAGATGAAGAGTGTGTGTGGCAGATGGAAGAGAAAACAATGTTTTAGGAGTAGTTTGGGTATGAGATTTTCTTTTGTATTCTTCTCAACTTCATTTTTTTTTTAATTGTGATTATCAAAAACAAAATTTAATGCTGTGGTCGACAAGGGTTTGATTTTTCTGACTGTTCTAGACTTCCACCAATTGAACGCGTTGATGGGAGCCACAGCCAGGCACGTCGTAACCACTTGCATTCAAACTTCTACTACTTGGTCACTTGCACCAAAGTTGCTTATATATATCAATTCAATATGGGGGAGGGGGAAAGCGGAATGAAGCTGATTATAGTTGATCATCGATCAAAGATAATTGTTATTAAAATATTAATTAATTGAAAAACTTTACTTAATCTCACTAAACTTCCATCATTTTTGTAATGTCACTTCTTCGTTAAATTTTTATGTTAAATCCTAACGAAAATGTGTGAAATTCTCAAAATGTCTTTTTTTGTTTCAAAAAGAAATGGTATGAAGGAGGGACATTGTTATCAATTAGTCTTCAAGGCTATTGGATATTGATTTGGTTAAACCCTTATTCTTTAGAATTGTAATAGATTCAATCTCCCAGCCAAATGTTTTCAGCTGCAATACGCTTCGTTACATTTTGTTTTCCTAAATGTTTTCAGCCAAAAGTCTCTTGGTCTGAACTTTGTTTTCCTAAAAAAAGGGAGGTTTGGGGTTGAAAAAGCTGGAAGTTTGGAATCAATCCTCTATGCTTAGGCATATTTGGAGCTTATTTGCAAAATCTGGTTCTATTTGGGTAGCCTGGGTGAAAATTAACATCTTGAAAAAGAAGAGTTTTTGGAGTGTAGGTATTCCACAGAATTGTTCTTGGAGTTGGAGAAAAATTTTAAAGCTGAGGGATGTTGCTAAACGTTTCTTGAGGTTTGAAGTTGGGAATGGAGATAATATCCATTTGTGGTTGGATTGGTGGCACCCTGCAGGGATCTTGATTGAGCAGTATGGTTTTAGAACTGTTTATGATGCTCATAGTCATATTGAAGCAAAACTTTCCACTGTCATATGCAATGGGGAATGGCATTGGGGACCAGCTAGATCAGATGATATGGTTGGGATACAAACTAGACTCCCTGAAGTTAAATTGGGGACTTGTGATAAACCAATATGGACTGCCTCTAAAAGGGGTTCCTATGTCAGCTCTGAAACTTGGGAGGTACTTAGAGAAAAAAGAGATGAAGCTATTTGGTGGAAAATGGTTTGGTTTCCCTTTGCTGTTCCTAAACATGCTTTTATTATGTGGCTTGCTATGAAAGATAGGCTTCTTACAGGGGAAAGGTTGATCAAAATGGGCTATAAGGGTGAGGTGCAGTGCAGTTTCTGTCATGGCTGTATGGAGACCCGTGATCATCTTTTCTTTGAGTGTAGTTTCAGCTCCAGAATTTGGAAATTCTGCATGCTCAAGTGCAGAATTGAGCAGCCTCCTATTATTTGGAATGATATTTTGCAGCTTGGATGTAAAAGTTGGGGAAGGAAATCTCTTCACGTTTTTCTTTGTCGTCTGGTTCTTGGGGCTGTTGTTTATAACCTTTGGCAAACCAGGAATGAGATTAGACATGCTGGTTCTCCAAATACTGAAGAGCAAATTTTGAAAAAAGTCATTTGGGAAGTTCGTACTAGATTGGCTGGAAAAGGAAAATTCCCTAGAACGAGAGAAAATATTTTCTTGAGTTCATTATGGAATTTACCTAATGAGATGCTTGTTTGATGCTGGTAGGAGGTTTTTTGCTGTGTTGTTTGCTTTCCTCTTCTGGTTTAAGGAGTACAGAATGATTTCTGTAAGTTGTTATGCTGGTATGATTGGATTGTGGCCTATTTCAGCTGCTGGTGAGCTGTTATGGTCTATGATGTAGAGTACAAGTTTCAGAACAGAGAAGGAAGAAGGAATGCAGATGATGTACTGTGATTGAGGTGAATGAATGCAATTTGTAAAAGTGTTGTTTTCTTTGTTTTGGTTGCTGAGTAGGCCTCTGTGAGGTTTCTCTAGCCTTTGTGGAAAGGCTTGTAATGATAACAATTTGTAGTTTGGTTGTGTTTGCTTATAATATATCTTATTCATCTAAAAAAAAAAAACGCTTCGTTACATTTTGCAGACTTTAAGCATTCCCACAAGGAGATGAAATTGGGTAGCTAGAGCGCAGCATGGCCATGTAATTTCAGATGAGAACATATCGACAACTTAGGGAAGAAGATATCATAAAAACACTAACACTCCAGGATGGAAATTACACACAAAGTATATGCAAATTTATTATGTTCCCAAAAGGGTGGTACAAATACAATAATTAATATTTATTTTGCAGAAGGCAAAAGAGGATCTACAGGTAAAGACTTATCTTGTTTTCCTGTCAAGCATGCATGAATATAAATAATTAAACATGCATGAATACATCACATTGGAAGTCAACCTTTCATTGGCTTAGGTAAATATATATCGCATGATTCCTCCTCTATAGGATGTACAATAATTTATGTACTTACAAACTCAATCAAACTACCTATATATCTTCAGCACCCCGGCCTCTTCTTCTTCTAGGAAAGTTAATAGAAATATAAGTTTTTGCATCCACAATATGACAGAATGGATCACCTTCTGATCCTATTAAGAAAATATTCCTATCTCCTCTGCATTGCAGTTATCGATTTTGCTCAACAGGATCAAATTAAGATAAATGCTAGGCTTTTAATTTAATTTAATTTTTTTTAATTTAGTTCCCAAATAATATGTCACCATCCTTTAACCTTATACCTATATTTACTAAAACGGTAGATTATATGATGTGTTGGAATATTATTTGGGAACTAAATTTTTCAAAAGAAAAAAAATAATAATTGAGAAACCTGCATTTCTGATGAAAAAACCTCATTTGGAGTAAAAATAATAATAATAATAATAATAATAATAAAATTACCCCCAACCCTTGATTTTTTTTATTTATTTTTTTTAATTTTTTGTGTTTTTTTAGGGAACTCTTGATTTCGCTACATTAAAAAACGACTTTTTATTTATCAATTGAGTTGTTTCTTGGTGAGATATCAAGATATGGCCTGCCAAGCAGCCAACCAAATAAAAAAGCCCACGGCTACTTCCTTGCAAATGCATCCAAAAGCCAGGCCCAATCAGCTTTTATATATCATTGCCCATTAATCCATATATTTATCTGCTTCCAGATCTAAACGTGTCCAGCTAGTCTCTGTTTAAGGGAAGTAAGATGGTTAACAAGAGACAGTTCTGTTTGTTAATTAATGTGTTTTGGGGGTGTTTTTGTTTTTTTTTGAAAAGCATTATGATGTAACATAATAAATATGAGATATATGTTTATATTTTTGTTAGTACAATGTTTTTATCAAAATTTTTTGTTTTGAGAACAAAAAAAACAAGTTCTAACATATAGAGCAATTAATTTATGTTAGCATCTGGAAAACTTATGAGGTGTTTAGGTGCAATTGGAATTAAGCTTGATAAACAAGCTAGAATGCAGATCATGAAAGTAAAAGCATCATGACCATGTTAATTTATTTACATGCCATATTGTAATAATTAAGAACTACAATTACAAAAATATTTATTTGTTTACATCTCCAAATTCAAAATATAATGATCGAAATGTTTACAACATAATCAAGGAACAATTAAATATCTTTGAGCTGAGCTGCATTAATTGAGGCTGATCGAATAGTTGCTGAATCTCTTCTTGGAGTCATGCCATGGAAGCTGCAAATATACGTAGACATGTAAAACTTAAGATGATAAAAAATTTAAAAAAAAAAAAAAAGTGAAAAACACAGATTACAAAAGAAAAAAAATCAACGAGTATATATAACTTGAATAAAGAAAAATAGTATTAACGATTGATATTGAAATGTTAAAGAACATAATCTTACCAACTACTTCTTCATTATTATTATTATTTTTGGCTAATCTCCGAGTCGAACCATTGGTATATGAGCAATCTTGGACCGATCTTCCTCTTTGCATTTCCTAATCAATTCATCGCAATCCTCAATAGTCAATTCTCTTAGCGTAGTGAGACGATCCATCCCTCTGGAAGAGATGACAACTTGGAGCAACCGGAAATCTCCAGTGTACAAAATGATTTCAGACTTGGCAGCCACTCCGGCAAGGTCGTGAGATTCTGACACATTGAAATACGTATATACTGCAAAGTGTTAGCAGATCCTAGAAGCCACTGTGGCAAAACCACCAGCTTTGGTAAATATTCAATCTCCAATTTTCGAAGGCTCAGCTTGAGATCCTGATTGTCTTCTCCTCCGGTCAAACAAAGCTTTTACACTTGTTAATTACCAAGATCTCTAAGGCGGTTAGGTGCTTGACATCAAGTGTCAAAGATGTCAACCTTTACAATTTAAAATAATCAATGTTCGAAGGTTGGCAAGGCACCCATCCATCCCTTGAAACAAAACTTCTAATTTCGAACATCCAACTATACGCAAATACCGAAGAGAATTCAAGCAACATACACCATTCTCAAATAAGCACTTGTTGTTACTGTCAAATACCTAAGGCTGATCATCTTCCCTATATTTTGGGCAACCGCTCAAGTCTTCGGCATCGATGAAGTAGTAAAGTTTGCAAATTGTACAGCTTGCAAATAGAATCAGGAAGTTTCTTGATGTTGTAGTTCCAAGCGAGGCTAAGATATCTCAAGTGTTTCAAAGTACCGATAGAATTTGACAATACCTCAAAAGATGAATGACTTAAGTCGAGAACCCGCAAGCGCTTGAATCTCGAGATGCATGCTTCAACTAAGGTCAGGACTTGTTGATTGCTTGGGAAAAATGGTTCGCATACCACTACTTAACGTGGAAAAGTAATTTGGAACTTGTAGACCATTATGTGAGAATGACAAATGACGAATTGTTCCGGGAATGTTTTGGGTGTGAAAGTCAACTGCTGAGCACTCTTCTTGTGCAACATTGAGTGCAAGATCATGGAAGAGATCGTGCATTTTAAACTCATAGTACCAAGAGTAATTCTTAACATCTTGGAAGAAAGATTTGGACCACAACTCCTTAAAATACATGTCGCCAACATCTTCCAACTCTAGATTTTGGCTATTATTAGGTGTTTTATTAAGAAGTCCATGCCCCATCCAAAATGCAATCAACTCATCACTATCGAATACATGATCCTTTGGGAAAAGAGAACAGAAGGCAAAGCATTGTTTCAAGTGAGATGACATTTGATCATAACTTAGTTTTAATGCAAGTAAAATATTACCCTCCTTTTGTTCTAATTTCCATGTCTTATTATCTCTCATGGATTTCACTCACGTTCATCAACCTTTGAGAAAAGTAGGCTGCCTAAATTCCTTATTGCTAAAGGAACTCCTTCACATTTTTCCACGATTCCTTTTCCAATTTCTAACAGGTTTGGATATTGTTTGTCTTCCCCTTCCTTAAATGCCCATTTCACAAATAAAGACAAACAATCATCGTGTGATAAACCTTTTAAAGTGTGTATGGGAGCAGTTCCTCAATGGAGGCAACCAAGTGACTACGTGTTGTCACTAAAATTCTACTTCCCTCTAAACCACCACTTAACAACCCCACCAACTCAATCCATTTACTACGATCCTCATTCCAAACATCATCTAAAACAAGCAGAAACTTCTTATTGTTTAACTTTTCTCTCATGTTGATTTGTACCATATTTAAAGTAGTTGAATTTTCATCAGTTCCAACACCTGATTCTTTAAGGATTTCCCTTATTAATCTAGCAACGTCAAAATTCTCAGACACACAAACCCACATTCTCAATTCAAAATGATTGGCTACACATTCATCATCGTATACCAACTTAGCAATTGTGGTCTTCCCCAACCCTCCTATTCCAACTATAGGAATTACTTTGAGATTTCTGTTGGCATCTGGGTCCGTCAAAAGATGTATTATCTTTTCTTTATCATCATTCCTACCAATGACATCTGAAGGAGGAACAAATGAGTGGGTCATGTCCCTCCTCCCTTGCACGACATGCCTATCTTCAAGTCGTTCTACGAGATTAAATTGATCCTTATCAGCTGCAAACTTATCTATCCTCTTTCTAATGTTGTTGATTTTGTGACCCACATGACAGCGGAATGCAATGGCGCTACAACATGGGAAGAAATCGCGTACCTCTCTACTAGTGGGTCCATATGTTCTGACCACTTTCTTCCTTAGAATTTCACACTCAACTTCATCCAATACATCCTCGGCCTCATAAAAAATGGCTTTGAGCTGCCTTAGCCAGATGCTCAGCGAGCGATTGCTAGCTTGCTTCTCTTCAGCATCCAAGAGCACGGCTTTAATGGTTGTCATGGTGCCCTCAAGCTCTCTCAACTCGCTTTTGATGTTCAAAACCGAGCTGAACTCTCCGTAAGCAAGGGCTCCTAGCTTCTCCAAGATCTTTGCTGCAATGGCAGAGGCAATTTCGGCCATGTTCTTTCACTTGGTGGATGTGGATGTTACAGGACACAGATGATCCAGCCGTAAATCAAGGAAGATGGTCGTTGTAGTCGTGATCTATTGTAGACTGGTAGTCAAAGGTAAATAAGGAAAAAGAAATTGATCAGATCTCAAAGAGAGCTAGCTGATGAGTATTTACAGAAAATAAAAAAGATAATGAGTGTTGGCTGGTGCCTGGTGGCAATCAATGAAAAATCTTATCTCAGAAAAATGCCAAGGATACAAACATATTTACAAAGATAAGGCTTATGTGGCAGTGGTAGAGCCACATGGCCCACATCCGTTAACAGTAATGAGGCTGCGTGAGAGGGTTTTAGGCTTTTTATTAAATTGTCTCACCATTTTAACAAGAAATCATTTTGGTGAGGTTGCTAATAATGTGATAGAATTTAGAATGCTTATATCACACACTAAAGTTTTGTAGGTTATACCTTGTTTTATTGAATGATTTTATTATAAATAAAAGGATTCAATATATAAGAGCCAAAGGTAGATGAACTCCCATATGCTAGCTATGTCGGACAAACCTATATTAGTATTCTAACATTTCCTTAAACTCAAGATGAGAATTTGTGAAATCTTGAATTTTCTTTTGATAAGCGAAGGAGGCGGAGATGATGGCCAGTTGGAGTCGATAGAGGTTGAGGAGGTGATTGATAGCGCCATAATTGGAAGCATCAGCAATTGAACACAAGCTTCGACTATTACGCCTGGAACTTTGACAACTTTGGCCGGAATGGGGCCAACAATAAACCTTATGTGAAAGCCAACTATGGACTAAAATGAGTCTAAGTTTTAAATATTACCACAAAAGTTGAGCTTAGATTTTAAACAATACCACAAGTCGAAAGACATGGGGACAACTATGGGTCAAAAATAAAAGCTAACAATAGGTTAAAGTGAGCATAGGCTTGAAACAATATTACAAATGCCAAAATACAAATAATGAGCCAACAAAAGGCTAAGAAAAATAAACTATGCCAATTAATGGGCCAAAATAATACAAGCCACTTTGGCCTCTTTTGTATGCACCTTGGGCCTCTTTGGATTTTTATTTTTTCAAAACAGAATATGAGACTCTCCTCTTTCTTGCATGCATGCGCGACAACAGAGGACAAAACTCAACCAAGCAATCTACCTTGATCATTCTTGCCTCCCCTTTTTGAAAGTTAGAAAAGTTCATCAAAATGTAAAAAATCTAAAAAAACTCACCGTCTTGCATGCGATTTGATAATTTATAGATTTTTACGTTTTCAAATCACAAATTTTTAAAAACAGAATCTCAAATGAATTATACTGCTATTTGATTTTAAATTATAATTTTGACATATAAAATCGCTTAATGGCCATGCTTCCTTCAATACACGAACAGTCAATTGGGCTTCTGAGCAGAATAATCATGGGAATTTAGGTCTAAACGCGCGTTTGATTGGGCTCATCTACTTTAATGAAAATGATCATATATTAATACATTATTATTCATGAGGAAAAATAGCAGCAAGTTGATGAGTATAGAGACTTGTGAATCTAAGGGAAGAAAAATGTTTAACAAAATGCATTAACAACTTTGCATGTTAATGTGTTTTAGGGGGGATTTTTGGTTTTTGGCTTGAAAAAATTCTTATTTTTATTTTTTTCTAATTAAAAGATACTAAATTTAATTATTGTTCTAACGCTTACAAAATATTTATTTGTTTACATTTCTTAATACAAATCATAATGATTGAAATGTTTACAACCAAATTAATTCAAAGAGAGAATATATTTGAATTGAGCTTGTTGAAGTTATGCCATAGAAGTTGCCAAGGGCGGACCAAGAATAGGCAAGCTCCCAAATTTTTTAAAGATTTTTCATAGTTTTGCCGCCCCTTCCTCCTCATCAAAACTTCTAGTTCTGCCCACGATAGTTGCAGATATATTTGAACTGAGCCTGCTGAATTCAGTTGGAAGCTGCAAATATATCAACATGTAAACTTAAGACGAGAACAAAACAAACAAAAATAACTTGAATAAACTAATAGTATTAATGACTGATATTGAAATGCTAAAGAATACAATCTTACCAATACAACTGTTGGTATATGAGCAATCTTGAACCGATCTTTCTCTTCGCATTTCCTAATCAATTCATTACACTGCCCAATTCTCAATTATGTTAGCGCAGTAAGACGATCCATCCCTTCCGGAAGAGATGACAACATGGAACAACTAAAAATCTCAAGTGTTTGAAGTAACTTCAGACTTGGCAGCCACTCCGGCAAGTCCACAAGGTACCAACACATTTTAATATGCAGGTGCTGCAAAGTGTTAGCAGATCCTTGGAGCCATTGCGGCAAAACCTCCAAATTTGGAATATTTCTAATCTATAATTTTTGAAGGCTCAAGTTGAGATCCCGATTGTCTTCTCCTCCTGTCAAATTAAGCTCTTTACAATCATCAATTACCAAGGTCTCTAAAGTGGTTAAATACTTGATATCATGAGTCAAAGAGGTCAACTTTTTACAACCTGCAACAACCAATCTCCGAAGGTTGGTAAGGCTCCCGTCCATCCCTGGAAACAAAACTTCTAGTCTCGAACATCCAAATACATGTAAAACCTGAAGAGAATTCAAGCAGCATACACCATTTTCAAACAATCGCGTGCAAGTTGTTGTTACCATCAAATACCTAAGGCTAATCATCTTCCTTGTATCTTTGGGCAACCGCCCAAGTCTCATCCATGAAGTAGTAAAGTTTGCAAATTGTATAACTCACAAATAGAATTAGGAAGTTTCTTGATTCTTTTATTACCAGCTAGGCTTAGAGATCTCAGATGCTTCAAAGTGCCAATAGAGCTTGACAACACTTCAAAAGATGAATGACTTAAGTTAAGCACCCGCAAGCACTTAAATCTTGAGATGCATGCTTCAACTAAGGCCAGAACTTGTTGCTCAACTAGGAATGAAGTGGTCCGCACACCATTGCTTAAGGTATAAAAGTATTTTGGAACTTTTGGACCGTAGTCATTGTGTGAAAATGATAAATGACGAACTGTTCGAGCAATGTTTTGAGTGTGAAAGTCGACTACCAAGCACTCTTCTTCTGCAACCTTGAGTGCAAGATCATGCATTTTAAAACAATGCCTAAAGTGCCGAAAGGAATTATGAATCCCTTGGAAGAAAGATTTGGACCACAACTCTTTGATATAAATGTTGCCAACATCTTTAAATTCTAAATTTTGACTATTATTAGGCGTTTTATAAAGGAGTCTATGCGCCATCCAAAATGCAGTCAAATCATCCCTTTCAAATACATAATCCTTTGGAAAAAGAGAACACAAGACAAAACATTGCTTCAAGTGAGATGACATTTGATCATAACTTAGTTTTAATACAGGTAAAATATCACCATCTTTTGTTCTAATTTTCGTAACTCATTATCTCTCACAAATTTCCACTCGTGTTTATCAAACTTTGAGAAAAGTAAGCTAACTACACTCCTTATTGCCAATGGAACTCCTTTACATTTTTTCACAATTTCTTTTCCAATTTATAAGAGGTTTAGATATTGTTTGTCTTCCCCTTCCTTAAATGCCCATTTCACAAATAAGGACAAACAATCATCGTGGCATAAACCTTCTAAAGTGTATGTGAAACAGTTCACAATGGAGGCAACCAAGTGACCACGTGTTGTAACTAAATTTTACTTCCTCTAAACCACCACTTAACAACGTTTAAATCAATCCATTTACTATCCTCATTCCAAATATCATCTAAAACAAGTAGAAACTTCTTACTCTGTAACTTTTCTCTCAAGTTGGTTTGCCATGTGTTTATAGTACTTGACGTTTCATCAATTGTAACACATAATTCTTTAAGGATTTCTCTTATTAATTTAGCAACATCAAAAACCGAGACACACAAACCCACATTCTCAATTCAAACACTCAGCTATACGCTTATCATGGTATACCAACTGAGCAATTGTGGTCTTCCCAACCCTCCTAAGCCAACTATAGGAATTTCATTGAGATTTCTGTTATGACCAGGTTGCCTCAAAAGACATACTATATTTTCTTTATCATCGTCCCTACCTGATGACATCTGAAGGAGGAACAAATGAGTGGGTCATGTCCCTCCTCCCGTGCATGATATGCCTATCTTCAAGTCGTGCTATGAGATCAAATTGATCTTTATCAGCTGCAATCTTGCCCAACTTCTCTCTAATGTGCATGCTTAATTTTGTTACCCAGTTGAGAATGGAATTCAAAGGCGCTACAGCATGAAAAGAAACCACATACCTCTCTACCAGTGCGCCCATATGTTCTGACTACTTGCTTCTTTACAACTTCGTACTCAACTTCATCCAACACATCCTCAGCCTCATAAAAAATATCTTTGAGCTGCCTTAGCCAGATGCTCAGCAGTCGATTGGTAGCTTGCTTCTCTTCAGCATCCAAGAGAACGGCTTTAATGGTTGTAATGGTACCCTCAAGCTCCGTCAGCTCGCTTTTGATGTCCAATACCAAGCTGATCTCTGTATAAGCAAGGGATCCTAGCTTCTCCAACATCTTTTCTGCGATAGCATAGGCAAGTTCAGCCATGTTCTTGACTTGGTGGAGGTTATATCTAGGACACCGAAGATCCAGCAGCAAATCAAGGAAGAAGGTCGTGGTCTGTGGTATTCAGGGTAGATCCAACTAGATGTCACAAATTGCAAAGAAAAATAAAGTGAGGAACCGATGGGTTAATTAATGGTGGGATTGAAAGAGATTTTTGGCAATTTAGGATGATCTGGAGGTAGGCGAAGACTAGGTAAAATGAAGGTTGCGGAGTAGTTGATGACAACTCAATAGTTTAAGAGCAACTTTCTTTCATTTTTTGTCTTTCTGGGCAATAGTTAACACCAGTTTTAGCTTGTTCATCCTAATACAATAAATAAAGAGCAAATTGCTGATTACCATTCAATTGTTTTAAGAGCAACTTGCTTATCACTATGATATCATATTTGTTATTGATGATGATTTCACAACTACCAAAATGTTGCCATTGACGAAGACTAAAGCCAAATTTAGGAATTGTGTTGCAAATTATGAATATTTCTTCTTCTTCCTCTCTTTTTTTTTTGTCTGAGTTAAGTATTGCTAGAAGCCACTGGACATTGCAATCACTTGTTATCATTTTTTTTTTTAATTCGTTCCTGTTAGGCAAACTACAAACCCATACAAAGTGTCCTCTCTACATGAATCGAGTAAAACTCCACCTATTATCATGAGCAAGGTTGAGACGACAATCCCATATATTTTATAAACATAGCAGTGCAGCCACTATGGCCACTTAAACACCAATTAGACTACATGATTGCTGTTGGCATGTAGTGCATTAAGAAGTTGCCAATTTGCCAGTATCATAGCGTTAAAGTAGAAATTGAAGTCCACTGCACCTTTTCTATCCGAACTGTGATTCTGGGAGCAATGGAAGCCTCTCAATAAGATTCTGTTAAGGGCTTGAACATGGATTCAAAATCTCTTAAGACGGTTGGATACTTATGTTAGCTTTTTTTTTGGCATGGATTCACCTATTATTATTGAATCCTTTAATACTACGCCCATACATAATATTAAGACATTTTAATTTAGTCTATAAGGACTTATCGCCTCTTCCATGATTCAAACCTCTTCACATGGTACCTACTCTGATTTCAATTATTAAGAACCTAAATATTGACCCAAAAGCCCAATAATTATTGGATGTTGATTTAATTAAACACTTATTCGTTCCCTTCAAATCTTAATAGATTCGATCTCCTACCCAAATCTTTTCACTTGCAATAGGCTCTATTCCACTTTGCAGAATTTAAGCATTCCCTCAAGGATATAAAATTGGGTAGCTAGAGTGCAGCCTGATCATGTAATTTCAGATAACCAACATATCAACAATTTAGGGATGAAGATACATCACAACACTAACACTCCACGCGGAAAATTACCCACTAGTGTTATGAATATTGTTTACAAAGCCTATGCAATTTTCTATGTTCACAAAAGGGTGGTACAAATACAACAATATTTATTTTGCAGAAGGCAAAGAGGATCTACATGTAGAGACTTATCTTGTTTTCAGTCAAACAGGATAGAAGCCAATAGATCAAACCTGCACAGAAGAAGCTAAAAACCAAGCATTGTTGTAGATGACACCAAAGCCGGAATCGAAGATAAAATTCCAACATTTTCTAGGAAACCTGGAATCACTGGCAAAATCCCAATGACCAAGGCCGCCATTGCTGCCAAATTATAGCCTCCTGAGTAATAGTAAGGCCCATAAGCACTCAAGGAGTACAAGTCCTTGATACTCAAATTTGTGCGGTGGATAAGGTAGTAATCAGTTATTATGCCACCAATTGGACCCAACAATGCAGAGTATCCTACTAGCCACGTATAAACGAAGCTCTCACTTGATTTGAGAAGTCTCCAGGGCTGAAAAGCAATTCCCAGCAATGCTGTAAGAAGAGCTCCTCTCCTGAATGTGAACTTTGATGGGCTGAGATTGACGAGGGCATTGGCAGGCGCCACAACATTGGCAGCAATATTGGTAGTAATGGTGGCAAGGCTGATCCCAATAATAGCTAGGATCATGGTTGTGAATCCTCCTATTTCTCCAAGAAGTTGAATTGGCTGGAGATAACTCGGCCAAATATTACTTTGGTCGAGCAGGTGACGGCTAGGCCAACAAATGTGAATGCCCCCATGAAGATTGGAAGACCTGCCTGGCCAATAACTTGATCATTCTGGCTCTTGGCATATCGAGTAAAATCAGGTATGTTAAGAGCAAGAGTAGCCCAAAAGCTAATATTTGCGGTCAGTGAAGGAAAGAAGAGGGACCAAAACTGTGAGGAGGAGAGCCTAGAGGACAAGGAGAGCATGTAACCAAAGCCACCAGCTTTGACATAAGCCCAAGTGAGGAGGCAGGAAGTGAGCACAATGAGGATTGGAGCAGAGTACTTTTCAAGCTCTCTGATTCCCTCCATTCCTTTCCAAACAATGGTCAATTGGGCCAGCCAAAAAGCAATGAAACAAGCAAATTCAAGAGGGGAAGTTCCCAGCCAAGGCAAAATCTGTGAAAAGGTTGATTCTTTGATGACTTTTGGCAAAAGAAGGAAGATTGCCTCGCCGCCAATCCAAGTTTCAATCCCATACCAGCCACAACCAACCAAGGCTCTTAGAAGAGTAGGGATATGGGCGCCACGGATTCCAAAAGAGGATCTTGCAAGAACTGGAAAGGAAATACCATAACGGGTGCCGGGATGACCGGTCAGGATTAATGGGACTAACAGGATAATATTGGCAGCAACAACTGTGGCAATCCCTTGCCACCAAGCCATGCCAAGATCGACAAGGCTACCGGCAAGATAGTACGATGGAACACCCACAACAAGACCAATCCAAAGACTAGCCATTTCCAACCAGGAGAAACTCCTTTCAAAGGGTGTAGTTGGCTTGAGATCATCATTGGTAAGACTGGGATGGGCTTCGAATTCATCAAACTGGGGACTGGGTGTGGATTGGATTGACGCCATGGGGGTGAAAAGGGTGCATATTGGTCTAGTCGATTTGGTATTTGACAAGAAAGAAGAGGTGGGAAAGTGAGAGGAGCATGGCTTTTGGAAAATGGCAGAGGTAAGTGAAGGGTGGGGATGGGGATGGAGATGGAGGGTGAGACATTTGGACACCATGATTCTGATTCAGCAGGTGATTTCAGAATCAAATGGGTATCTTTTGGGGAATGAGATTGAGTGGTGGTGGGCTGCTGGAAATGTCACGTCGCTCTCATTTTTGTGTGGAAGTAAGATTTCCTTTCTCCAAAGTCCTCCTGTGAGGTGGAGTGTGCGACTCCAAGGCGTCTTGGATCATCAACTATTAAAAAAAAAACAAAAAAAATCCATTGATTCTTCACAACTCACAATACTGAAATCCCACGCGCCGTTCATGTGCTATGTTCGGGAACGACTTCGATTTCATGTGACCGGTTGAAAAGATGACTGTCGGCGATTGATCGTGCTGTCTGGTGCAGCCTGTTTCTCCCCATGGCGGCTTGAATAATTTATTGTTTTTTTTTTTTGTAACCAGGGGTGTTGAATTTCTTAATGCAAATGATAATGGACTATTCAACTAACTTTAGGAAAAAGAGTGTTTCTACTTATTATGTTAACAATTAAATAATTAAATTTTGTTTTGTAAATTTTTTTAAAAATGCATGAAATACTACAAACTTTTATTATAAAATCATGTGGCCATCCATAATTAAGAAAAAATTGATCTATCATTTTTTTTTTTTTAACCTATAAATACAAGCAAACACCCATTATTCAACCCAAAAAAAAAAAAAACACCCATTATTCTTATTTCTTTATAATTAGATCATTTTAAAAAAATAAATAAATCAATCAATCAATTTATAGTAAGATTTATAATAATCCGACACCACTGTATTTCAGTTGGGAGGCCCAAGTGTGCAGGCTGCAACATTGGTAATTTACTTGGGCTTTAAAAAGGCAGACCCAAAATCTGTCTACATTGGGGCTTTGGGCCTTCCACTATTCTTTTTTGATAACAAATCAAGGTTAGAAAGAATGTTTTTGCTTACAAAACTACAAAAGACTAAAGCTAGAAAAACACATTTTATCTCTTAATTATTTGACAATGTTGATGCACTAGTTTTAACTAATTTTTATATCAATTTCTTCCTTAAAAAAATAATTTTAAAGATTGATTGGAACTATAAGGTCAATATTATGAGATAATTGTAAGATACAATTTTAGTTTCTAACGTTACTCTATTAAAGACTTAACATTGATAATAAAAGTAAAGTAATACTATTTTTTATACCCATTTATTATATTTAATTTATATTGATTAATGTGACATTTAAAGTAATTGACATGAAAAATCATTTAAAATATATCACATCAATCAATATGAAAATAAATATAATATAATCCGCACAAAGAAAGAAGTCATTTTTCCTCCCCAAAGTCCTTTGACCCAATATTGTTTGCTTTATATATATATATATATATATCATCGTTGGTAAGGTTGGAATTGCGTTCAAATTCATCAGAGTTGGGGATAGGTGACCAACATTTTTTCAAAATGCAATGGACACGTGTACATAGAGTGGGTCAGGGGGTTGAAAACTCGATCAGGCCACCAAAATCTGACTTTTCATAATTTAGTTTAATTAATGTCACACAATATTCCTTAATTGAAGTGTTGATATTATTTATGCAATATAAAAATCTCTTCTTCTTTTTTATTATTATATGGAGATCTCACATTTATATCTTATGTGCCACGTACGAAACAGACCACTTCAAATGGGATTGTTCAAGTCTTTGGGTTAACAATATAGAGGGGCTGAAATCTATCAGAAATATGGTTGCCGGCCGGAGCTTCAAAGATAAATATATATATATATATATATATATATATATATATATATAATTGTTCTTTTTAGTGTGTCATCCACCGGCCAACAAACAAGTGACGCCATAGATGATGGGAATTCCATGAATCCAAGTCAATTTTTAGGTGGGTGCTATAGTGATGGCATTCTCATCAACTCATTGTAAATCTCATGATGCTAACGTTTGTCGACATTAATTATTAATTTTTTTTAAAGATTTACCCAAAGTTTAGTTGGGAGTGACATATCACCTCTAAATATTGGTTTAAGCTAAGTCAAAATAAAATGTTCGGCTAAAAATTTACTCGAGTCAAGTCCAAACAAAATGTTTTGCTAAGAGTCTATTAGAGCCAAATTCAGACATAATATCCTACTAGAAGTCTGCTCGAGCAAATCGATCTAATTTGTAATAATTTGAGCAATCTTCTAATTTTAACATTGAATTAATTCCATAACTTTTTTTTTTCTTTCTTGATTTGGTTTACTTTTTTGACATTTAGGGTGAGTTTGAAATCTCAAAAAGTTTGATTTAAAAATGGATATTTTAAAATGTAAGAGTTAAAAGTTAAGAGGGTAGATATGATTGCATTTCTTAAATTACAAACTCTAAATGACCCTTTACGTTTACTAATATACTAAATATATACCCCATCACGCCAAAAGTTTGAAAAGTTATTAAAATGAAACAAGTTTTACTACTTTTTCATTATACCATGATTACCTTACACCTGTCAAAAACTGAACCACAATGTGTGGACGTAGTCAGCTTCCACAGCCAAGAGTGCCACGTATACTCCCCATTTGGATGTCTCAATCAATGAATTAATACGCAAAACCAACTTAATTAGTACAATTTTACTCCTATTTAACCACAACCCAGTGGCCTCGGAGGACCAAATTTCCCAACTGCATAGAAAATCCCAAAGAGCGAGCCATCTCCAGGAGTCTCCTTCTCGCCGGACAAGAAATATTCACAAACACCTTCAGTAGAGGTGATGAGCAGCAAGCCATGGATGGCATGGCGTCCCAATCCCAACCTTCAGGGTCTTTCTACACCCCACTGCTGATCTCCCTGGCCGGCATATTCGCCACCTCTCTAGCAATAGCAGCATACCATCTCATTATGGTGCGATTTTGCTTAAGCCGGAGACGACGACATAGGCACTTGCAGTTGCAGCCGGAAATGTTTACAGGGGTCGGCCAAAAAGTGCTTGACACAATCCCAATTCTCTCTTACTCGACCGGGGAAGATTCAAGGGAGATGTTTCGTGAGGATCAAAGCGAATGCGTGGTTTGCTTAGGAGAATTGGAGGACGGGGAAATGGTGAGATTGTTGCCTAATTGTAGGCATGCCTTTCATGTCACGTGCATTGACTATTGGCTCTTGGCACATTCGAACTGTCCCATTTGCCGATCACCCGTGGCTGCAGCTGCACCGACAACGTTGGCAAAGCCCTTGCCTGTAGAAATTGCTCAGAGTTTAACTGATCAGTTTCATGAACAGGGAGGTGATGGTGGTGCAGTTGATTCAACTTCTCAGAGTGCGCGATCATTGAAGAGGTCCTTTTCCATGGGTCAGTCTTGTATCATTAATATTAACATACAAGGAGAGGGAGAACAAGCATTTTCAGCTTCTTCTTCTTCATCAGCTTCTTCTTCCTCTCCCTCTTCTTCATGTTCGACGAAAGATGATCTAATGCAGAGCAGATCGAATAGGGTACGATCTACGAGGCAGTTAGATCGCATGTCTTTGAAGTTACTGAGGTCTTTCTCGCAACTACGTTTGGGAAAGGGTGGTAGCTGTAATGGGATCCTTCCATATTGAGATGGGTTTTGGAAGTTAATCTTCGCTCTAGATATGCTTAATTAGTTAACTAGACGATGATAATGATGTTCAATCCGACTTCTTTTGTGAAGATTACATAGTACCCGGCCAGGACACCGTCACACCGGGCTGATGTCTACCGTCGGTGATATGATCGGAACTCTATCGGTGCCTCTTTTGCTGTTGCGGTTCTCCTTCACACGCATAGGCTTTACAGTGAAGTTTTGTGACGGGTTGAAACTTGAAAGACCTTTTGCGGTTCGTATCCCTTAATTATAGTGCCTCTTGGAGGGGTTGAAGAACTGGTTGCGTTTTGTGCCGCTTCTCTTGCCTTAAACCGTCAACTAGGCCTATTGGGTCGTGTTAATCATTTGGCACAATTTCTTTTCTTTTCTTTTTTTTTATAATTCTTTTTTGTGCTAATATGGTTGTATTAGGGCTTTTGTGTTTATTTTATTGTAAATTTCTCTCACCCTCTTCCCTGTTGTTTGCTTATAAAAAATAAAAATAAAAATGCACAGGACTAAGTATATAATATTACTCCCAAGAAAAAACATTGGTCCACTGAGTATATATATATAAGGGGGCATTTTATCTTCCTTTTTTTTTTCTTTTCTTTTCTTCATATTATTATTTGTAGCAGTTTCCCACTTGGTTTCAATTCGTATGGTTTGTTTTCATTTCCGACCCATAAGTAAAGAAAAGTTGATTTCTGAATTTTGTTAAACAGTGGACGGCGGGATTATTTTGGACGGTTTGAAAATGTCAACAACCTCGGGAATATTTTTAATAACACAAGGACCAATTTGGTAAAGGGAAAATCATAGGAACCGAGAATATAATTTCTTTCTTTCTTTCTTTCTTTTCTTAGTTTGTTTGGTTTTTCAATTTTAATAAATTTTAAAATAATCCACATAAGTTTAAAATTTGCAATGTTAACCCCAAGTGGATGAAACCACAAATTGGATGGAATCAGTCTCTATTTTGCCCAAATTGGATGGAATCCATCCAAGTTCACAAGTTTTTTAGTTTTTAAATTTATATTATATTTAAATGCAAAGGCCAAACGACAACGTGTGGATGAGGCTAAAATTGGAAGTTTGGGAAGGCTAAAATCAATTATTGCAAGTGTGGAATTCCATCCATTTGGGGTTAACATTGCAAATTTTTGAAATGTTAACAATTGAATGTTTAGATAACATTAGCATATAATTGTTGTTTCATGACCAAAGATGTAAATATTGTCTCAAATATATTTTTTTTAAAAAACCGTGATTTTGGCCTAAATTTGCATATTTTCAAATAAACACATTCTAATCGGTTTATAAAATTATTAATTTTTTTTTTAAAATCTCAATTTCAAACACTTCAAAATTACAATTTGGTTTAAAACACAAATTATTTCTTTAAAAACACATCCAAAGAGACACTTAATGGGACTGTAATTAAATTTGCACACCAAAATGTCAAATTATTATCACTTTAATTTGCTTTAAATATGCAAATTAAAGCAATTTTTCTTTTTGGTCACAACTCACAAGCATGACGCTCTTATTTTGATCTGAGCTGGTCTTAAGGATTAACTTGATTTTTTTTTTGGTAACAAAAATATCCTTAAAATTTGAAAAGAAATTAAATTTTAGTATTTTTGTTTTCATTTTGGTAAGGGTAATTTCGTCATTTTTAAAAATTTGGGGTACATATCATTATTTTGGTAGTTTGGGGGTAAATTGTTGCAATTGATAGTTTGGGGTAGATTGTTATTGAGTGGTAGTTTAAGGGATTAAGTGGACTTTTTTTTTTTTTTTTTCTTTTTAATCATTTTATTTTAATGACAGAAACTACATTTTTCTGTTATAACTATTCTAAAAGACCATCCCAACGAGAACCTTTGGATAATTTTTTTAACAATTAACGATCCAAAATTTGATTAGAGTCATCACATCAGATTGTAAAATAAAATACAATTGTTAGCATAATATTTTTTATTAGAGTAATACTAGAAATTACACTTTTTATTTCATTAGTATCCCATCAATCATTATATTTTTGTAATTTTTTTTTTAATAAAAGCCAATTGACAGTTTCACGTCAATAAAGTATAATAGTGATAGAATAAAATTGTGGCTTCTAACATTACTCTTATTATTACTACAATCGTGGTAGAGTTTTATTAATAAGCTTTGTGCACATTGAAAATAAGAATAAGATAAGATTAATTATATATATTCAAGCTTAATTTTAGTCGTTTGTATAACTAATAAACCCTTTAGATTTCTAATAAACCACCACCAAAAAAAAAAAAACCCTTAAAAATTGAGCGACATAATTAAAGATAATTAGAGAAGATGATGCAAAACATAAAGAGTACCCCCATTCCCACAGCCGAAATATAGTAGGGCTGACTTGAGCCCCTCATCACAAGTAACCCAGTCGGCACGCCCAACTCCGCAGCATTTGTGATTGCTGCAATCACCCTCCGATGTGGGACACCTACTCACCTACTTTCTTTGTAAACAACACAGCCAGAGCCCCAAAGTGGGCATAATTTTAGCCTTTTCCTCACGAATTGCATAGTAAATGGACCAATGAGCTTGATGTGGATTATCAAACACCCAAAGGACATATCAATGTACAGAAAAAAAAAAAACACAAAAAAAACACAAAAAAAACCATGAAAGGCTGTATTGGGTAGATTCAGTAAATTCGTTGACAATTTTGTTAATTTATAAATTGGTTGACTTAAATATGGGGTACACCTTTATTTACTTCTCTTTAGGGTCCCCCTCCCCCGATTTTAACTCTTTGTGTTTGTTATTTCTTTAAATTTGGTTGTAATCAAGACAAACTTCTTCTTATCCAAATCTAGCTAATTGGTCGACTTAAATATGGTGGACACGTTTAGTTTTATTTCATAGTTTGCTTTTTAAGATTTTAACGTATCTGTGTTCGTTATTCCTTCAAATTTTGGCTAGAGTCTGATCAAATCTAATTGGTTGACTTAAATATGGGGGGCACGTTTACTTTTCTTTCACGGTTTGCTTTTTCAAATTTAACGCATTTGTGTTCATTATTCCTTCAAATTAGGCTGGAGTTTGATCCAATCTAATTGGTCGACTTAAATATGAGGGACACGTTTAATTTTCATTTACTGTGTACTTTTCACATTTTTACTTATTTGTCATCGTTATTCCTTTAAATTAGGTTGGAGTTTTTGAAGAATTTCTTTCTATCCAATCTAATTGGTTGTTTTAAATATGGACTATGCATTTACTTTTCTTTTAGGGTTTGCATTTTCACATTCTAACCCATTTGTATTTAGGTTTGAATTTAGGAAGAATTTCTTCTAATCTAATTTAATCTAATTGGTTGACTTAAATATGGGGTATACGTACATCTACTTTTTCTCTCATAGTTTGCTTTTTTCAAATTTTAACCAATTTGTGTTTGTTATTCTTTTAAATTGGGTTGAGTCTTGGAATAATTTCTTCCTATCCAATCTAACAATCTATTATACTACACTTGTTCAAAATATATGTGATTTTGATAGGTATTTCTTAAAAATGCATGTAATTATTAAAAATTTGAAATGAATTTTGAGAGATCGATTTTTTTTTTTTAAAAAAATTAGTTTTAAAAGAAAACTTTATTCCTTTATATTTACCTACCCCTTGAGCTCATGGATGACGCACCAAGTTGAAAGCCCCATTAAAGTACTAGTTTCAATTAGCTAAGTTGATTAGTTTCTAACAACTTTTTATATATAATATAATACTCATTAAATCTCCTGGAAATCAACATTATATCATTTCATATCCACTAATGATTTTTAAAAAAAAAATCATACCCATTGATTTCTCTCTACCCCTACTTGCTTAGCTTGCTTATATAAGTCATAGAAAAGGTGCTCTCCATAAAATCACACTCCCCTCTCTGATATACACACACATATAAATATAAATATCAGGCACATAGTTTTTCATGGTAGAAGGGGAAAGGACAGAAGAAAGAAGGAAAGTATGAGCATATATAATTCATTGATTTCTCCAATCTTGGTAACATTGATACAAAGTTGATTTGCCCATTACATTACATATAACATGTATTAAACAATAAAAAAGGTGTTGTTTCTTTCTTTATGTAAACGGCCCATGTGGTTGTGGGCCATTGGGAAACTATAAAACGGACTCCACAGAGACTTGCTTTCAATTTCTTAATGACATGTACATCTTGCAACTATCAATAACAATTGTGCATTATTGCTTCTTCACAAGAGAGAATTTGTTGCTTGGGTCCCATCCCCCCCTCTCCCCCTAAAGAGAGAACTTTCTCGCACACCTTTTTTTGTCTTTTGGACAACCCCCACCGAAGGCTACCCAATACTTTCTCCGGACAAAGACCCCAAATGGTGGGTCGTACGTGCAAGATTGGGATTTAACTTGGGTGATGAAGTAAAATGAATTATAAGAGATTTTACATAGATTTTTTTGTTGTTGTTTATTTTATGAAAACGAGGGTATAAATTTAAATTTGGACCGTTGAAAAAAATTACAGTGTAATTTTTTTTCTTTCTTTCACAGCACTGAAAGTCAAATCCATGCCAGAGAAGTTGGGTTGATAAATATTGTACTTGATTTTTTTTTAGGGTGGAATAGGAAAGGCTAGGAGAGGGCAGTTGATTAGGATCCAAAGGGTGCCCTATGAGGAATGCCTTTTCTTCTCCTTGCATTAGAAGGAGGTGGGGGAGGCGTGGATGGGTATATGTCTTGTTGTGCGCCTTCACGCAATTCTTCTTCCTCTCTTGATGAGACTGATCTCCTTGGAAGAATCCCTTCCCTTCTTTCCATTAATAGTTCTTCATTCTTAGCCTCTAACTTAAAGCTTCCATCCCCATTTCTCTTTATTCCTACAAGCTAAAAAAGAACCCAAAAAAAAAAAGGGGGAGGAAAAACTTGTATAAAATAACAATCCAAGCAAAACCCATAAATAAGAACTAGTTTATAATCCTGAAAAATGATGTCAATTGGTGGATGGTGATGCTGATGCTGATGCTGATGCTGATGCTGATGCTTATGGTTAATATGTGAATGCAAGTCATGGGCATGTGTGGTAGCTTGTAATGATCACCAAGGAGGGACGATAATGATGGTGACGGCGATAGGTTTGTGAACGTGGTTCATAATTGATGTAGGTAATGGGTGAATGGCCATAGGATGAGTTGTGAATGATGTGAAGATGATCGATGAGAACAATGTGAGGAAGCCATGGGAGAGGAAAACTGGAAAAAAATGGAAAAATGGGTAAATTAATTAATTAATTACCTTACAACCAAGTGAACAGAAACGAAATGGGTCTAAGAGGCTCCTCCCACAGATTTCACATATGTGAGAAACCCCCTTCGCAGCTTTCGGCTGAGGTCTCTCATTGAGAAACAAAACTCTGGCGCTGTTTATCACATACGTCTGAACTCCGCTTATGTCCAACACCTTCTGAATCTCTGCAACCCTCACCACATCGTGATATGAAGATCTTCTTATCTGCAAAAAACAGAGGCATCATTCAATGGGGAGCCAAAGAAAGAGTTACAGAAATTATCGAACGGAAATGTGCCTTACTTGAATGACTTGATGGTCCTTGTGGCGTGAAGAACGGCAATAAAAGCAAATGCGTCGCCGTTACAGTCCAAGCAGAACATGTTGCATTCACTTCTTGCCGCATCTCCATGAATCCGGCAGGCGGAGAAGAAGGAAGTGGTTAGCAATGGCTCTAGCCATGGAGGCACCAATGTTGTTGTGTCCTGTTAAAGAAATTAAACCCAGTAAGGGAAATGACGAGAAATGGCACAAATTCTCAAGACAGAGAGAGAGAGAGAGAGTAAAGGGTTACCATTATCAGATAGCGGTGAATGTGCAACAATGGCTATCTGGGAGAATGTGATCTTCACAAATGACAATGGAATTGTTTCACAGAAGGAGAGAGAGAGAGAGAAATCACAGAGAGACTTGCTGGGGGAGAGAGAGAGAGAGATGTAAACGACCTAAAACTTAGACTTCAACAACACAACAACGCTTATACTAAGGGACAAATCTCTCAGTCTCGCAAACAAATGCGGTAAAGCCTAGGGGCTCAACGGCTGAGACCAAGTGTGGTGGCTGAAGTCCTCCCACAGCCGTTGGATTAATAGACAGAGATGGGTGGGTTTGGCGCTTACGCTACTTTGCATCTTTCCTTGCGTCTCTACATGGGCACTAGGTCGGCCACTTGGCTACGCATAAGCTCCAAGAGCTGTTCACTCAAAAAGCATCCACGCCGACCCTTTTGCCACGTGTATAGCCCCTTCCAAGTGGCACAATCTCTTCCGTCCATCCCTGAGTGGACCCTACACATTACTTTCTTCTTGTTGATTAGGTACCAGTGAAATGGATGATGTCATAATTGTGGAAAGTAGCTTATGATTCTGGCCTCACCACAAAGGCTTCCTCTAATGGCTGTGCTTTTTGCATAAAGATTACCTCCCCATCCACAACTCTTGATTGATATTTATATAAATATTAAGGGATTTAAAAGCTTGAAAATTAGGCTTTTTTAAAAAAGTTTTATTAACTTTTTTTCTTTTTCTTTTTCTTTTTTAATGAACAAAAACTATATTTTTCAAAGAAAGTCCAAACTGCTTGCTTTCAGCGCACTGGAACCAAACATTTTAATATAGGGTAAATTTATTTATTTTTTTTTAAAAAAAAAAACTGCTTTTTTGAGAGAAAAATAATTAATTTTTGACATTTACCTTATAAAAATATAAATTTTAAGAATTTTTTTTTAAAAAAATGACTTTCTTAGTCCGCCCTCCATAACATTTCACAATTATGGATCAAAACGGATTCATTATTTCCATATAATTTATAAAAGCTTTGGTTTGTGTTATGTATATGTGCCGTAAAATTACTTGTGTAGACAAAAGATGCAAGCGATAATCATTTAATTTAATTTTTTTTTTTAAAGAAAAAACAACCTATTTACCACATTTTCATAAAATTCTTCAAACTATTTAACCATTGGATTATTGACATTTTGCTTGGTCAAGAGATGCTATTTTAATACATAATTCTAGGCAGCATGTCATGTCAGAGGGGATTAGTTTTTATGTTAGACAAGAGAGTGAATTATTAAACTATCATTTATTAATAATATAGACTCTAATAAACAAATCAATTATTAATATTATAGACTCAAATAAACTATCATTTTATTAATTCAAATGCTGCCGGCAACCTAGAGAGAAATGGGATCCAGCATTTCCCGATCGAACATCTCATTGATAGTAACCATTCATATAAAGCACCATTGAAAATGATGATGAGGATTGGAATTAGAAAGATTCACAAAGCCCAATTTAATTAATAATTAATTGTTGATTTGTATGGACTCTTGAGCACCTTTGAAGTGCATTTATTAATTCGTTAAAAAGTAAAGGTGCGATTGAATTAGAGATTCAGCTGGCCTCTTGATAAGCTCAGCCAATATAATAAATAACAAATTGTTTAACATTTATTATTAATTAGATTTAGTTTCATAAAGTTTCAATTGCTCGCAATTTAGACTCATTCATCAAATTTTAAACATTATATGGCGTTAATATCCGACTTTTGTATAAAATTTCAACTTTTAAAACGGAAAATAATGGATATTTTGGTCTCTTTTTTTTTTTTTTTTTTTTGTATTTTTAACAACTAAAATTGATAGAGAGATCCAAATTGAGAGCAATTGAAAGTTCATGGAACTAAATTGAGAGTTTTTAAGTTTATGGGTTATTTCAAAGCTAAAAGTTGAGGTTTTTAGTAAAGTTTCTAAAAAAAAAGTACTATATATTTTAATTGTAATAAATACATATATTGAAATTGATCAAACATGTTATATTGGGTTAGGTCAATCGAGGTTGTGGATGCATACCCATTTTGGTCTAAACAGGTCAAGCGTTTCGGGTCGGTCATTCACGAGTCTAGTTCAAATTTAAGGGTTTAACATGTTTAGCTAAAGCGGGTTGGATCCGAGGTTTGTTGATCTTCTGCGCTAAGACCATGATCTCGTACCATCTATCCTCCTCTCTCTTGTCTCCCATCTTAGCCACACTTTCACCTATTCTATTCTCTCTAACTCTTACCCATAACCCTCATCCTCTTTCCCTCATGCATCATCCCCATAATTTTTCTTTTCTTTTCTTTCTTTTTTCTTTTCATTTTTATATGGAATTAACCTATTCATTCTTAGAGACATCATGAAGAATACAAGGGTTAACTTCCTCTAAATGTACTTGTTATTCTATGAGAGAAACAATTTTCTTAACCAGCTTATGAGTAGCTTCATTCATTTCCTGTTTAACATGATTCGCTTGCTAAACTTGCAAATTATTCAAAATACCTTAGACATCTTTAATCAGTTGACTATATCTGCACCAATTTCTTACTTTTTCAATCATTATTTTTTTTATTTTTTTTTTTTAACATGTCCACATAAGTAGGGAAAATGAGTATTCGAATTTGTGATATCCACTTCATGAAGTATGGTTTCTAGCCGATTAAGCTACTACTTTTTCAATCATTTGAATTAGTAATGATGTGCATTCTATAGCTTCTAATAAAGCATGGTTTATGATTTTCTCTTAAGAATGAAATTTTAAACCCATTTCACCGATTCATGATACTAGGAGGTCGTTTGGCAAACCCCCTCACATTTCCTCACAAATTTTTACATGGCACTGTTCATGATTTTTTTTTAAAAAAAAAAATTGATTGATATAGAAAAATAATAAAGTGGTATTGAAAAGTGAAAAAAATTGTTTTGTAGTGATTTTTTTATTTAAATAGTAAATGATGTGATATAAAAAGTGAATAATTTATTTATTTATTTTTGAAAAAAAAAATAAAGTTAATAGTTTGATAGAATGTAGAAAAATATGAGGGGATGAGGGAAGTTTAACAAACGAGGCCTAGATGGTGGTAAAGGGCTTTTTTTCAAGGATGCACAAATGACATGCCTCTTCTGCTGGCATTTTTTTTCTTCCCATTCTTGTTTAATGTCAATTTTGTTACCATGCATGAATCCTCATATTAGAGAATATGAGAATTATATTCCTTATAATCCGCCATTCAATTTAACCTAACGGTCCATGTTACCCATGTGTCCACTATTTTAAATTATATATATTTATAATATAATAAATACATATATTTAAGGATCAAACTTTGGGTGGTCAAATAAGCATGCATACCCCATAGGTCTCGAGGCCACCCTAAGGACGGTTGGGGGTGGGTTGGGGTGGTTTAACATATAGCCAAACAAAAATTGAATTTTTTTTGATCTTCTAGGGGTGGCGAACCACTTGATCTCGTGCCATCTATCCTCACTCTCCAGACCCCATCTTAGCCAAGCCACCCTATTCTCTTAATGGGTGGCGCCACCCAAAGTTTGTCTTTTTTTTTTCATGTCATATTATTTTATTTTTTTATTTTTCTTTTTTATATGGAATTTTAATATTTAATCTTAGAGAAATGTTGAAACGTAGTATTAACATGGATCGTTGGATTAAATTATTTTGATCGTTTGCCATTATTGTCATTTCCAATCGCATCTCACCTCATGATGCCAGGATTAAGAAAAAATGTTACAATTACGTCATTATAATTATTATATAATGGCAAATATCAGTTTCAACGTGACAAGCTCAATTTTCAGCTATCCAAATATCCTATAATTATGTCGGATTACAAGACCTTTTTTTTTTCTTTTTTCCTAAGATTTTACGAGGAGATAAGGGAAGGAGAGAAAACGACAAATCAATGAATCATCACAACATAAAAGAAGTGTGGGGCAACTCAACAAACAGTTAAATACCCCCAAAAGAATTAGTAAAACTGCAACTTAAACCTAAAGATCATGAGTAATATTAGGAGGATTAGAGTTCTTATTGAGTCTTCTTAAATGAGAAATAAATTTTAAAATTATTAATAAATCAAAATTTAATAATGATCATCTTAAATTCAATAATAATTTTAAAAATCATATCATATTTGAATCGAAGCTGTAGCCTGTAGTACCACAATAATATCTAAAAAGAGAACTACTTGGTGATGAAGGCATAATGGATACCATATTTGAGTTTGCAACCTATATGAGAGTCTCCATTGACAATAAGAGGATACCACCGATGGAGATCCATATGTGAAATGAAGAGCAAGTCGTTAATATGTAGCCTAGCCAAAAGAGAGTGGTTGAGGTGGGCACTTGCAAGACATGTGCAACTGGACAATGCGTGACATGCACGTTGGGGTAGAAACCGTCATGCGAAGGAGGTTGAAGATGATAGGTGGGTGGCGCTTGAGTAGAGAAGGTAGGGAAACTCATTAGAATAGGTGAAGAGAGTCCCTCCTCAGTTGGTAGTAGCAAAGGAGAATCAAAGCTAACATGTAGAGGAAGAAGAAGAGAGAGAAGCGGAAGAAGAAAAGCACAAAGAAGAGAGAATCTCTAAAGTTTCAATGTAGAGAGACACAATATGAGGCATTTGAAATACTTTACGAGGAAATAACAATTTTATTACAAATTTCTTACAAACTTAACATTCCACATATGAGATATTACCATGTGAACCACTAAATATTAAATTTGATTGTAGTTGAGTTGATAGTACCACATGAATTGTCACTTAAATTTATTAGTCCACAGTACTTTCTATATTAGCAACTAAACAATTAATTTTAATTCTAGTTGACGCTTGTTTGTAAAGGGTTGTAGTAAGAATTGTAGGCATTTTCCTTTAGAAAAAGAACTTTTTAAACATGATATAAAGGATATTTAAGATTCCATCCAAATTAGGATTGAGAGCATCCACATTTTTGGGCTAGATTTTCAATAATTTGGGTGAAAATCACCCACATCAAGCTAGCTACTTTAAGAGAAGAAAAAAATGGTGAGTACCGTACATTTACCCCCCAAAAAAAAGAAGAAAGAAATCATTGACACAATGGAATAGTGAGTGAATAGATAAAATAAAGAGTGAGATGTAAATGCTTTAAAAATGAGTAATTTTAGAAGTCACTCTTATGTCTCTAAGAATGATGTAGCTCTTAAAAAATTACCATTTGATCAAAATCCAATTATGATTAAAATTCAATAATGATCAATCACAAATTCAATGATAATATTAAGAGGTACATCAATCTTGAAATGACACAAGAGTAACAAGATAGGACTTGTAACATTACTCTTAAAAGTGGGTATCTAAAACCGAAGAAAAATTGCAGGGTGAAAGTAAGGCGTTATTATGAGTGTTACTCTTAATTAAATTGTTGTATGGTGAATAGCGTGGGGGTTCTGTTAAAGAATGGCCTACTTTTAAGCAATTTGTGGAACAAAAAGAGAAAGACGAGAAAGTTTTGAGACAAATGAGAAAGAAAAGACTTAAATTGAGTTTTGTAGACCTTCACAAAAAGCATTTTTCCCGTGAAAGAAGAAAAGAAAAGAAAAGGTAGGTTTTGATGATGATGATGTGTAGCGTATGCGTAGTATGCGGGAAAAGCCTTTTTACCCAAAAGAAGAAGAAAAAAGAAACGCCCGTGGCATAAAACGTTTCAATGACTTGTTATCAGGAAAATGCTTTGCTTGATTGATGTGTTCGTTTATGGGAATTAAATTAAGATTTTATTGCATGATTTCTTCCCACTTTGGCCACCTTTTTGCATCTTTACAAGTAAGCGTGTAGGCCAGGCTCATAGTCAAGTTAATTAATTAGCTAACAATTGAATTAAATTGTTTAATCTTCCACAACATGCAGATTAATCAAACACTCCAATAACTTTATGTAGGAATCAAGGCTGGCAACATGGGAGTGTGAATCATTACACAAGCTCTCTTTCCTTGTATCTTCCTTCAATTATTTTTTTTAAAAAAAAATTATATACACCTTGCCTTTATGATTCAACCATAATCTTCGTATTACTTTAAATATCTTAAATTAATTTAATCCCAAGGGTTAAGGGCATCATATGCTGCCACATTGGCAGTCTTTGAAGTCAGGATCTGGACACTAGCGTCATGGGTTAGTTTAGAATTGAACCAACTCCTATAAACACACATACCAATGATGATATGGTTGGTTCGACAATCAACCTTAAACAACGGATTCCCGCAAGAGGAACAAGGCACGCAACAGACTTGCCATGAATTTCGGTCAAGATATCTCGAATGCTTAAGTAAGCAATAGTAATTGGTGAGTAGTAACTAGAAAAGGACGACTAACGTGAATAATAATGTGTATGCACCTGAATAGGTTGCATATGCTTCTTTTTATGTGGAGTGTTTGCAAGCGATGTATCGCCTAAACCAAATGTTGTTCGCAAATAGGGTATGATCGATCATGGCTAGGCACGTCGTCAAATTCGTCTACTAGCAAGGTTCACCCTTGGCTAGGTGCCGAATTCATTGTTCGCGGCCGTTACTAAGTATCGTGTTAGATTGCATGCTCATTGCTCACTGGGACGCTAAGAACGTTGCTTGGATTCTTGCTAATTAAGAATCAGCTGCAGGCACCAAACTAATCGGTTGGGGTGGCGTGGGAAAATGGGTAGATTTGGCCAATTAGCCATCCATATTTGGCCAATCATGGTAGAAGACTAATCACTCTTCTCTCATTTGTCTCTGCTTTTTGTATATCTACTAATCTTTGTTATCGAGACTACTGAAAGATGAGACTGTTGAGGATGTGTGCCCCAATCTTTGCTACATAAGGTTCAAAGGTTGGTAGAGGGAGAGAAGGGTCTTTTCCTTTTGAGACAGACATTTTTAAAACTAGTAATAAGTTATTTAAACCGTGCTTTTTTGTGTTTTTCTCGTGTCTTCTCAAAACAAAATAGTTGTCAAAAATAAAAAACACCACACCCATAAAACCTATTACAAGCATACCATTAATCGGTAATTGACAGAGCCCAAAATCCTTTTCAATTGAATTCAGTCAAAAGCCAAAGACAAAAGGCATGTTTTTCTGTCCACCTGGTGACTAGCATTTTAGAACAATGCAATCCTATAAAGAAAGGTTGAGCATAGTTGCTCACTTGGGCTGGCATGTTTGTGCTTACCCCTCCCAACAAACCAGCCCCACTGGCCTGTATTTAAGCAGAAATTTTCTCTCTTCCAATGGAAAATATCAACGAGCAATTATATTGTAAGACTAAAGAAAGTCAGCAGTCAGTCTCTCAAGAAAAAAGAAAGAAAAACAAAGAAAGTCAGCCTCACTTAATTAAAGATACGTAATTTAGTGTTGTCGTTTTCTCACAGCAGTAGCCAGCACTCACATTCTGCTCATCCCAAGCCCAAAGGTTCTCGAGCATTGCATTAGTCTGTTGCAATGTGTTGTCCTGTTGAGAAGATGATTTGTCTTCCTTTGTTCACAATGGCACTGTGCTTGTTCTTAGCCTCATTGACACTAGAATTTCCTTTAACAATTACAATGATTTTTATTTTATTTCTATAGCATCTTATAAGATTTTCCCCCTTTAATTTGGGTGTAAAAAACAAGATATCAACTTGGAATTTTTGCTAAGCTTCCGGATTGCATTGAATATGTATAGCCGAGCCATACCCATCAACAGGTGACACCAAACTAAAATCATACCCTGCCAGTGATCTCTCCGGATAGAGAGAGAACTATGATCATTTCATGTACTATCATATAACCATTCTCCCTACATATATTCTAACTCTCTCTCTCTTAGAACAATTTCATCATTCGCCTTTGCTAACTAAAGCACCGGGGATTTCTCCCACTGGCACCCTTGGTAAGTTCTTACTTCTTCTTGGATGGAGATGTTGGTTAAGTTTGACTGTGTGATCAACTGTATCATAGACATTGTAGTACCCCTAACAATACTTTTTTATTTATTGTTCTATAGTTTACTTTTCTGAACACAATTTGAAATTCAAAAATATTTTACACGGGTGAAACCATAATGTGCAATTTACAAGGAATATTTTAACAAGAAGGGGTCAAGTCCTCACAAGCTTCATTATAAATGTTGTTATCACATCTAAACCACCAACATGGTTGGCCTACACACCTACCCATGAATTGTGGTTAATTAAAAAACCAATAATGCAATTTACCTTCCAATCATAGATTCAATTCCAAGGATCTTGTTTATTGTTCTTTATGCCCTAAATCATTGCCCTGGTAAATGCCAAAGAAGATGGATAATTAGATACCCATTAATAATTCTTGGCCTCTATATATTTTTGTTTATTCCTTCCGACTAATAAGCAGGTACTGAGATTTGAGGACTGTTTGTATTTGATTCTGCCTTTCATTGCAATGAATCTCCTAGCATTTTCACATGGCCGACCAATCTCAGAGGCTCAGAGCCCCCTAACCTTAAGCATGCTTATCTGTCCACATTTAACTATTTCAGCCAATATCATCAATCTAGCATTAAAAGTAACCACATGGTTTTTTGGTGTTAGAATATTAATTAAATAATTAAATTTATTATTTAATATTAATTCAAAATTTTAGAATAAATGATGATTTAACTTGATATTAAATAAAATTTCGTCTTTTGAGTTGTTTGTTAATATTTTTATTTTGAAAAAAAAATAAAATAGTATTTCGTATTTTTGGTTATTTGTTAATGTTTTTATTTGAAGAAAATTTTACCCATTAAAAAATAGTATTTTTCTCTCTCTCGCACAAATTAAATTAGTATAAGTAGGCACTACGTTATAGTCACTCAGCTTGTAAACGTTAATTTTTGTCCGACCGTGGTATTCATAGAAACATGTAAATGTCTTTTGATTACATTTCGTAAATAAAAGTGGTTCAGATGTTTATGCCACTAGGCTACCAACATACCCATGGCCATTAGAGGTGGGCACTCACTCGACGAGGTCAATAAGACAAATGTTCGAAAAGTTGGAGATGGCAAGAGTGGAAAAGAATATTTAGCCAAGTCCGTTAGATTTAGTGGCAATTTTAGCACTCATGAATATCAAATTCATAGACAGCTATTATAGACATGGAAATTGTCAATATATGGGCGCCTCTACCTTCCACAGAGAGAGAGAGAGAGAATAAACAATAAGACAAGAACCAAAGGAGGGTAATTCATAGGCCAAAAGGAATAGGATGATTTAGACCCAAAATTACAACTAGGCTAAACAAGAATTGTTACAAACATGGATCAACAACATACAGAGAAAATACTTCATAGAAAACATTGAACAAGATAAAAAGGAAGACACTTTCACCATATTTTCTCACCTGTTGCATCAGCTTAACATGTCGCCGAAGGCCATCCCGCAATGCTCTACTCCATCCAAGTATATTTCCTTTGGGAGACCTTGTAGTTTCTTCTCAATCACTCTTCAAAATACGAAGTTTTCCAAATATCAGCTATCTCAATGATTCACAGTACGCTAGAGGAGCATAGGCAGAGTGGAATCCTTCTGAACACCATAACTAGCTAAATCATGGTCGTCTTCAAGCCTTCTTCCATCGAATAAAATTGTTTGACTACAAACAAGAACCCCAATCTAAAAGAAATCCCTCGACATCTTTGATGGTGTTACATCCTTGTACAAAAAAATATAAATAAATAACAGTCACCAATCCGTAGCATTAGACATCTCTTATCTCTAAGAAGGCTTTATCTTTTATGTCATAAACAGCCAAAGTACGCCAACCCTCCAGTTGCTTTCCTGCATATATCAGATTCCAATCATTGACAACGTCACCTGTCAGTTCCCAATAAATATTGTCCTGGACATCTTTGATGGTGCTATTTAGTTCTACGTCAAGAGTAATGATCTTCCTATCCTGTGCCCTAACAAATATCTGGACCTTGGCAGGAGACACCTTTAAGAAAGCTTCTTCTCTTATGTCATAAGAAGCCAAAGTCCTCCCATCCTCAAGTTGCTTTCCTGCATAGAACAGATCCCAACAATGGTTTCTGCCGGCACCAAACCCTATCAGTTTAAAAGAAATCTGGTCCTTAACATCTTTGATGGTCTCACATAGTTCTACATCAAGAGAAACGGTCCTCCCATGCTCTGTCGTAGCAAATATTTGGATAATCTTAGGAAACATCTCTAAGATGGTTTCTTCTTTGATTTCATAAGAAGCCAAAGTCTTGCAATCCTCAAGCTGCTCTCTTGCATAGATCAGAACCCAACTAAAGTTCACGCTAGTCATGCTCTCAACTATTTTTTTAACATCACGAATGGTAAACAAAACTTTAACTTCAAGTTTCAACATCTCTCCATCCACTGTTCTCACAAAAATTGGGAAGACATCTTTTGGATGGAAAACCAAATGAAAGGTTATTTTATTTGGACTATTGAGTGAGGATAGAATCCTTTCATCTTCAAGAACTTTACCATTGTGGATATTGAGTGAGGACAGAATCCATTCATCTTCAAGAACTTTACCATTGTGGATAAGAGTGTACTGATCTGGTTGAATCCCCTCCTTGGCTTGAATGATTGATTTGATATTTTGGATAGTGTCAAAAGATCTTGCTTCAATTGCAATGTTTTGTGATCCAAAGATGATTTAACATATATTCTCATTCACATGCATTCGAAGAACAAGGTGGAAAGGAGTCTCTGAATACCATAATCAACTAGCCTTATGATCATTCATCAGATTACCAACAAAAGAGCTCCTGAAGATTCTCGAAATGTCGCCTTCTCAAGTAACAATGCTTTGAGATTGCGAATTGTCTCATGTCTTTTAACTTTTAAGGCTCATCTTTATGATCTTCCGTATAAACATATCTCAATGCAAAAAGTAGTATAATTTATTTGAGAGCAAAATCATTTAACAATAGCATATATTCTTTGTGACGAACAAAATAAACCTCTTTGGCTTTAAGCGAAACACTTCGCACTATTCAATGATAAGAGAAATTTGGTAGAGAGAACACAAACAATTCTCAAGAAAGAATACCATCTCAACAAGCATCCCAAGATAATCATGATAACATTGTATTTACTTTTAACTTCTTTGAATATATCAATTGTTATACAATAGTACGAAAGTTCTTTTGAAAGTGAAACTGGCCCAAATAAAAATCAGAGAAACAATTATTCAAAAATAAAGTGCACAATTCATGATATCAAATGAAGTTTTAGTTCAAACTTTGTCTCCATCATCATTCTCCTTCATTTGAACCAAAAATGAGCCTTGATTAAGGAGTTTGAATCGACATATGTTAGAATACAAATTAAATTTGATAAGAATCTTTTTCTCAATGCTTTTGGAAAATAGACCAAAATTTGAAATCATATAAAATTACATATACAGAAAACATTCAACTTTTGGAGTCATCAAAGTCAAGTCAACTTTGAAAAGTCAAAATCAATAGTCAATGTGATGATGTGGCAGACGTACTTAACTAAAGTATGATGTGGCATTCAACAAACAACAACATTTTATACAAACATATGAAAATGCAAGAAAGACAAGCGCAGCTAATACACACTAGAGTTTAAGGTAAGAGGTGCCTCTATTTCCTTCCCTAAATCTCTCTTTAGTGGCGCGTGAAGTATCAATGACTATTCTTGGCGAGGATATGACCATTTTCTAGTCACTAGATCTATAAGGTGAACGGCATACTTCCTTAACAAAAATAGTCGATCCAAAGAATTCAGATCTGGCAAAGAATACATAACTTCTGCGTGGTAAAAAATCAAGCAAGCTTAGAATCACAAAATGGAATAAATCCACGGATTTCGACAAAACAAACACCACACACACACACACACACACACACACACACACACACATATATATATATATGGCGGATCTTCCACAAATCTGTCGAAGAAGTGGAAGAGATTTGGATCCCGCTTGGGGTGCGTGCAACGAAACTATCGAAAGAGGAGGTCCCTAGAGGACACAAATGGTTCTATTGAAAAGCCCTTGTATCTAAAAAACCACGTGGCCCTGATACCAATATTAAAATATTGTTGAATATATTGTAGAGAGCGGAAAGAAAGAGAGAAGAGAGAGAAAATATAATAGACTACATTGTATTAGTAATATACTTATAATTGATACAAAATTTAGTAGTAATATAGGAGGAGAGAGAGAGCCTTAGCTTCCAATCTTAACATGTATGTAGGACAAGTCCCATATACACTAAAACATATATGCAGCAAAAAGTAGTATAATTTATTTTTAAAAGCTTTAAATAATTTAACAATAAAATATTCTTTGAGAGATTCAATATTAACCCTCTTTGGCTTACAGAAACACTTACTTTTATTCAATGAGAACACGTAAGCTTGAGCAGAACACAAACAACTATGTAATGGTATCATACAAAGTTACAAATAAAAAATAAAATTTCCGCATTGAATAATTGCTTTTTTAAAATTCATATATTCAACAAATGAGAAAATGGTAAGAAGATAATAGGATCAAGTAGCTTAACCCAAAGTATGACCTTGTACAAACAAATACAAGAAACATTTTTCAAGATAAATGCAAATGCAAGAAAACAAACACCTAATACACACTATAATTTGTGAAGTCATGCCTTTATTTCCTTCCCAAAATCTCTTCATAAATTTAGGTACATTCACATATTTCTAACTCTTTAGTGGATGAGAAAAATAAAACCATTTAGATTCCAAATTCCAGCATTCTTCAATCAACGAATGCATCAATAATTTTTTTCCTCAAGTATCAAAGATTAAAATGGATGTCATCCTGCAAAATGCTAAGAAGAAGAAGATAATATAGGACCTCTTCCTTTTTCTCAATCGGGATTCTTTCAAAATTGCCATAAGCATAGAAAATTGGATAAAAACATTAATGATGTAGAATGAAAGCACTGAATTTGTAGAGTGATGAACTTTTGACACCATAACTTGCTAGATGGGCTATAAAGGAATAAATAATGTTGTTTTCATTGAATAAAATGCATCAAATATTTAGAAAACAACAATCTCATTTTGGGCTGCGTCTTGACTTCTTTGATGGGAACCAACAGTGACACTAAAGGAAGAGCGAGGTGGAGGGCGCGGGCCAACATTTGATATATTTTAGATCAGCCTGCCTTTTCAAAATATATGACCAATGTATAATGGGCCAAAAGTATTAAGATTATTAAGCTTTAGTCATTTGGCTATGTAGGCATTTAAAAAGTGGATCATTTAGACATATTATTAACTAGGGTAAACAAAAAAACCTCATTAAGCTCAAATATTTCTTAATAATGGCTAAAATCAAAATAGAGATCATTGTAAAGCTTGGGGTGATTGCATTTTGTCTTTCATTTTTTTTTTTTTTTTTTTTTTACCAAGGCAAATTTTGATGTGATTTTGTCTTGATTTTGCAATGGTTGCTCTGATGTAAGTGATTCAAAGTTTGTATAATTTTAGATGTGTGATGAATTTGAAGAAAGTTGACAAAGCCTCTGGACTTATAATCATTACGACAATGCATGAATGTCCGGTTATATGGTGAGTGGACTTATTAGGTACTAGCATATGTGAAAAATACAATTTGGGACTAAATGACTACTATACAAGATACAAATATGAATGCATTTTTTTTATGGTTATTTGCACTTGGGGATCTCATGAAGGAATTTTGTTGATCAATATGGTAATGCTCTAAGGAAAAGGGTTGAGAATGAGAGTGCTACTAATTTCAGCTCTTTTAATAACACAATTTCATGTATAACTCATTATTTTATTAAGAATAAATTTCAAGATGTTTACACCATGCAAAGTTTAAAGAAGTCCATATGAGTTTTATGGGACATATATATTGTAATTGTTATTTTTCTTAAAGTGAATGTACAACTTTTACCTATCAAGTGATCAATGAGTTAATAATTACTTTTTAAAGAATGTGAAGTGAAATACAATTTACTTTTTGTTAGATATGGTGGTTTAATTAGATAATGTAGATATGTTAAAAGGACAAAGGCCTTGACTCAATAAAGGTGTGAACCCCATTTTACATTTCCATCACCTTTCGTACATATTAAAGTAATAAGTGGCCAAAAGTGTCTATGCGGGTAGAAATACAGTTAAGAGGTTATAAACATGGAAGAATCAACCTTTCAAAGGACCAAAATGCCAAAAAAAAAGAATAAAAAATGAGGTAGCTTATTTTTCTTCCCATTTATTTACATATCTTATTCACTTGATAAATTTATAAACAAAAAATGTGAAATAAAGAAATAAAAACAATAATTTTATGTAGTTCAGTTTATGACTTACTTAATGGTTACAATATTATATTGTGCTCTTATTCCCTTAATAAATTTATAATACAAAAGAAAATAAAAAAAGTAAAGATAATGAAAATAAAAAGAAAAGGAAAAAAAGGGGGATTATTGGATTAACTTGATTCGATTTGATTAATCCCTAATGTGATACCAATCTATTTAGTTTCTAAAGATGACAGAGTGGATTTCAACATAATGCTACCATCCAACTAATGACGTGAGAAGCAATATGAAAATAAGGTACGTGATTTGGAACCAGATGTCTCATTTCTCTTGAGCCAATAATTTAAGTAAGCAAAGCAATATGAAAATAATGAGAAAAGCTAGTGTGGAAGGAGTAACTTTTTTTTAAAGGAAGGAACCTTTTTTTTTTTTCTTTCTTTAATAAAAGTGAAAATCACATCTCAAGAAAGCATATGACATGAATCATGAGTAATGCTTTTAAAAGGATATATAGCTCATAAAATAATAAATAAATAAAGAATTGCTCACAACAGCACCTCTTTAATCATCTTTCCTTTCCTTTTGTCCTTTCTTTATCTTTTATCTTTTATTTTTTTCTGATCAAATTAATGGTTCGGTACATATTAAAAATGTAGCATATTTTATCAATGAGAATCAAGTATTTTTTATCAATTTTTTGTGCTCCATGGTATAAAAAAACTTTGAGTCAACAGTTGTCTTTTAATTTTCTAAAAAAAACTTCTTTTAAAAAAATATATACTTTTTAAAAGAAAATTCATTTTGATTGCTTTGGTAATATGTCACATTTTTAATATATAACATTTAATTTCTATGCCGTCTGATATAAGGAACGTAACGGTTTGAATTGGCGTAATTTTAAAATTATATATAGAGAACCATAGTCCAAAAAACACTCTCAAATGCTCACCCGGCCTTATAAATAGAGAATTAAAAATTGAGAATAAGGGTCAATTTCAAGATTTGGACGATAATTACCACTTTTTGGGGGTTACCATTGATTTTAAAAACTCGGGGGCTACCATTTTCTTTAATGTTTGAAAAGAAAAGATGGAATGGTTTCACACGCTCACTTGCCTATAAAAGCGTTAACACCCATTCTTATCCCCACGGCTTCCATCTCCCTCTCTCAGTATCTCTTGCTAATACAGTCATGAAGCTAAAAATAGAAAGGCCCTCCAATATTCTCCTGCTCTTGAGTTTTCTATTAGTGCAGTACTCATGCATGCTTGATTGGCCCAATCTTCCACCACCAGCTTTACCGATCAAGCAGCTCTCATTGCCTTCAAATCTAAACTCACTTGTGGTCCAAACCAAACTGTCTTGGCTGCTAACTGTCCACACTACAAACTTCGCAATTGGATTGGGGTCTCATGCAGTGACGAGCAAAGAGTCACTGCTGGACCTTTCCTACATGGGGCTTCAAGGTACCATTTCTCCTCATATTGGTAACCTCTCTTTCTTGGTTTATCTTAGTCTTCTCAACAATAGCTTTTTGGTTCTATGCCCCATGAGATCAATCGCCTACATCGCTTGAGAATACTCCAGCTCTCATTCAACCAATTGGAAGGTAGTATCCTCCAACTTTGCATAATTGCCGGAATCTTCAGATATAAGACTTATGAAACCATCTTACGGGTGCAATTCCATCAACCTCGCCAACATGTTATCATTAGAGTTCTTGAATTTGGAAGACAATAGCCTCACAGTCCATTTCCTCTTGTCATCTCTAACATATCCTCTCTAATCGCAATAGGCCTTACAAATAATCAAATCTCAGAACTCTTCCAATGGATCTATGTAGCCATTGTCCTAATCTTCAAGGACTTTTATCTTTCCTTCAACAACAAAGTTAGCGGTCAACTCCTTCACAAATGAATTCTTGTGAAGAGTTGTACTCTTATCCTATCATATAATAAATTTGAATGGGAGTATTCGGAAGGTTTTGGGAGTTTAGAAAAAACCTTGAATTTCTAGTTCTTGGAGGTAACAACTTAACGGTAATATACCTCCTACCATAAGTAACTTATCGAGGTTATACGTTTAGCATTGAGACTAACAACATTGAAGGAAGCATTCCGAGTGATATATAGCGTCTTCCAAATCTGATGTTGATTTTTGAACACAATTATATCACAGGGACAATCCCGCAAAGCCTTTTCAACATGTCCTCTCTACAAATAATTGCCTTGGCTAATAATTCCCTATATGGCAATCTTCCATCAAATTCTGAATTTTCCTGCCCCTTGAAATCTATATTGTGGTCTCAACAAATTTAGTGGTCTCATCCCATCGTATCTTTCAAATTGTTCCAAGCTCGTCGTATTAGATTTATTTTCAAACATACTCTCTGGACCAATACCAAAAAGTCTTGGACGCTTAAAATACCTTCAAAAGCTTATTCTAAATGACAATCAGCTAACAGGAGAGACTAAAGATCAAGAGCTCAATTTCCTTTCATACTTATCTAATTGCAGAGCTTTGGAATTTCTAGCCATATCCATTAATCCATTGGATATTACTCTTCCAGATTCTATTGGAAACTTTTCAACCACCCTTACAACCATTAGTGCATCCCAATGCCAAATAAAAGGTCGTATTCCTATGAGTATAGGTTCTTTAAGAGGCTTGACATGGCTTGATCTCAGCAATAACAATTTGACTGGAAACATACCATCCACAATTGGAAAATTGGAGGGGTTACAAAGATTACATCTTGGTGACAATAAAATTGAAGGATTCATTCCAGAAGGCATATGTCAATTAAAGAACTTGGGTGAGTTAAATCTCTCACATAACAAAATCTCTGGATCCATCCCAAGTTGCATTTCAAACCTCAATCTTCTGCAAAAGCTATTATTGGATTCTAATAGATTGGAATCATCAATACCATTAAATTTATGGAACCTTGAGAATCTATTGTTTTTGAACCTATCATCAAATTTCCTTGGTGGATATTTGTCTCCAAACATGAAAAAATTGAATGCTATTGAACGCATTGATTTATCTTGGAACCAAATTACTGGAAATATTCCAAGCATCATTGGAGCTTTTGAAAGCCTAAATTATCTTGATTTGTCAAGGAACTCATTTCAAGGAGAAATTCCAATCTTTTGGAGACTTGAAAGGATTAGATGTGTTAAACCTCTCATACAATAATCTCTGTGTAATTCCTAAATCTCTTGAGGCACTTTTACATATCTCAATATTTGAATGTGTCTTTCAACAAGCTATCGGAGAGATACCATCTAATGGGCCTTTTGCAAATTTCACAACTAAATCATTTTTAGGAAACAAAGCACTTTGTGGGAATCCAATTTTGGAGTTTTACCTTGTCCAAGTGAGCTCCAAAGGATCAAAGGTGAAAGAGTTTGCTCAAATATTTTCTTCCCATTGCTTCAATTATACTCTGTCTAGCATTGGTCTATATGTTGAGAAGACACCGAAAGTAAAATACAGCTTCCAAGTTTATTTAGTACATTGTCTTTATCAAAGCATAGAATGATATCATATCAAGAGCTTTGCCAAGGGACAAACAACTTTGTGAAAGAACTTGCTTGGAGCGGAGGTTTTGGTTACGTGTACAAAGGCGTGTTGCATGACGGGACTATTGTTGCTGTTAAAGTTCTAAATTTGCAATTGGCTAGTGCTTTCAAAAGTTTTGATGCTGAATGCAAGGTCTTACGGACAATCCGACATAGGAATCTTGTTAAAGTCATAAGTACATGCTCCAACCCTGAGTTTAGAGCTTTAGTACTACAATACATGTCGAATGGTAGCCTTGAAAGGTGGTTATACTCTTATAACTACTGCTTGAATCTTCTTCAAAGAGTAAACATTATGGTTGATGTTGCATTGGCATTGGACTATCTCCACAACTGTCTATCAAAATCTGTGGTTCACTGTGATTTGAAGCCTACCAATATCCTTCTAGATGAGGACATGGTTGCACATGTGGGAGACTTTGGCATTGCAAAGATTTTGGCCGAAGACAAGGATGCTACACAAACCAAAACTCTTGGTACACTTGGCTACATCGCTCCAGGTACATGAATTCACCTCTATTTATATTATTTCTAAGATGCTATCTAATAGTGGCTAATATTAAGAACAACAATAGTTGCCATGTTTCAAGAATATCAATCTACATTTCAATTTTCCATAAGCCAATTTTGGCCTTAGATTCATATGAATATACACTAATGATAAAAATTACACAAATCATGATGCTTAGTCGGCAGATAATTACCTTTTCTTCGTCTTATTTATTGATTGCTAATTATTATAAAATATGCTAAAAGAATATTTATATCAAAGACAGCTATATTACGTGCTTCTTGCTCACTACATTAATATGGAGTAATATAATAGAATAGGTATAGTGTAGTTTCGAATACAAAATGTATTGTAACGATTGCCCTAAAATTGATATATATAAAAAATAAATAAAAAGCTATCAACGTTTGATGATTAATTTATGTTTAACTTTGACAAGTAAAGTTATTTTTATTTATATAAATAATTACTTTAAAAAATAGAACATTGCCCTTATAACAAAGGTCAACGGTCCACTCATAAAAGTATGTGGACTTAATTAAAAGTTGTTCATAGCATAATTATAATTCGACTTTATGAATTTGGTGTGTATATAGTATGTATATATACTTTTTTCTTCTTTGATTATATATATAAAAAATTGAATAACTAACTTAAAGACTTTCTATATAATTGCGAGTGTGGATAGAGTATGGTTTTGAAGGAAAAGTTTCCATTAAAGGCGATGTTTATAGCTACGGTATAATATTGCTGGAGATGATCACAAGGAAGAAACCTACCGACAACATGTTCGAAGGAGAATTGACTATGAGGCAATGGATAAATGCATCAATTCCTAACAGAATGATGGAAGTTGTGGATGACAGTTTGTTGAGAACAGAAAATGGAAGAGATGTAACTACCATGCAAAGTGTTCTATCATCCATCATGGAATTAGGGTTAAGGTGTTCTGAAGAGTTACCAGATGAAAGAGTCGATATGAAAGATGTGCTTGTGAAACTTCAAAAAATTAAACTGGCAATTTCTGAAAATAGAAACCGGGGTATCTGATATCTTTTATCTAGGTTTTATTTGGTTTGTCCTTTTTTTTTTTTTTTTTAATTTCTTAAAGTTCAAGTGGTGTGTTTTATGTTTGTATGACTTCTCATATTTAAATAAATGGCTTGGGATTTTCTAACATCTTTCTCTTGACCATTTTCTAATCTTTTCTTCTTACATTTTCTTATTGAGATGTATCAAATTTACTCAAGGGTTATTCTTTATGCATCACAGGCACTAAATTAATATAATATCAAATACCAAAAAATTAATATGACCAATTTGCTGACTTATATATATGTACATATATGAACTTAAAAAAAAAAAAAAGAAAAAGAAGAGAGAGAGAGAGAAAAGAAAAGAAAAGAAAGAAAGCGAAGCCTACATTCATATTAAAAACTTATAAGCTACATTTTTTGTTTTCAATTGATATAATTATATGCAAAACTCTATTTATAGAGATTTGCAAGTGATTTGAATAATTTCAAACATATATAAACAAATCTTAGGATAACAAAATCATTATTTATCATAAAGAATTTATATATTTTTTTTTATCACGCCTTGGTAAGATAATCGGTCTGTTTGTCTTGATTTAGAGCATTAACTGTTTAACTGAAATTTAAACATCCAATAGTGAAGTGTGTGTTCGATCCAATCGAGAGTCACTCCAAATTTAGTCACTCTTTAAGAAAGAGTGATCCTTCCGTGACTTAGAAGCCCCCCATATAATTACACTATAATAATAATATAATCCGAATTTTTCCATTTCTGTTAGTCAGCATTCAGCAAGCAACGCTTCTCTCTCTCTCTCTCTCTCTCCGTGTACACTGTGTGTGTGTGTGTCACTGTCTTCCTCCCAAAATTCCCAATGCACAGAAGCAAGCAGTAGCACAAGCATTGATCTCTCGCACCTCCTCAAACGCGCCACCGAAATGCGGGGCTTAGTCACACTACTCGCGGCCTTCGCCGCCATGCTCGATCGTCTCAGTGGTCTACTGCGTCCTTCCACCCACCCTTCTCCCTCTGGAGAGGGCCTTTTCTTTGACTCGCCGGGTCGAGCTCGACCGCCTCAGAGCCTGGGACCGAGCCAGGCATGCCCGATTCTTGCGAGGTGCGGTTAGCGGCGTTGTCGACTTCTCCTTCCAAGGCTCCTCCGATCCCTACTTCTTCGGGTACGATTGGTAAATTTACCATTCATTCGTGGGTTTTAATTTTCTGTGCTGCTTAGCGTGCTTGCACTGATGGGTTTGTTTCGTATTGGTAAAGTTTTTGGGTCTCTGATAATCATTGCTGTTCTTCTTTCTCTAGCAAGTATTTACTATTCACTGTATGTATTCGTTAAGTTTTTCGTCTTGGGTATTGTGATGCTCCTTTTGGCTCTTGAGAAAATGGAAAAGAGAAAAAATTGAAAAGGAATAAGAAAATTAACGAAAGAATGAGTCTTGCGGGTCTTCTTGCTGTTGATTCTTGAAAATGAGTACATGTTCTCGTACCTAGCAAATAGCAACCAAACTGGGACTAATTAATTGGGAATTTGACCGGGTTTGGAGTACTTTTTTACCTGATATTGATTGGCGGTTCATACGGCAGCTTCTTGTGATGCTTACTTTCTCATCCTTGAAGGGGAGATGTCCTCAATGTTGTCCTTGCTATTCAACAATCTCAGCTGTTTGCGGGTTAGAATTTTTCTAATGTTTAAGATATTTCCTTGTATTTACATTCTTTTTTTAATTGGGAGGTTGAGAGAGTTTTTAGGAGGGTTAACTTTATAACACATTATTTGATGTTTAGAAGCATTCCCATAGGATCATTCATTCTCTCATCCATTCGGATCAAGAGTAGAAAAAACCCCCTTTAACCTTTCCCCTATTTCAATTAGAGAAAAAAAAAAGGTGCTAAAACACGTCAAATTTAGTGCAGAAGGTGCTTGATCCTACTTAATTAATCACTTGGCCACATTTAGAACAAAACGATTTTTTTGAAAAAAGGAAAAAATTTAGGCTGACAATTTTTTATACGACTTATGAATCTAACAAAAAATTAGTAATTATAGTTGATGAGTCTAATCAATTTTATTAAATGAGTTGAGTGAGAGTTGCTCCATATATTCTTACACACATGTCTCGACATAACTCGAACCCAGCATATGACATATATGATTGACAATTTTTTACGAAACGAGTAAACCAACCACTAACTCAACAGGTGATTAGCGGAACTAATATATGTCGAATTAGTGCATTTTTTAAAAGACATGATTTTAAAAGTTAAAATGAAGTTTTAAACGTCAAATCATAATTTTACCAAATACTTACATTTTAAAATTACATATTTTAAAATTGAAAATTCAAATATTCACTCACAAGTTTGACAGTGTCTATTAAAACGGAATAAGACATTGTAAAGAGGGGTTAACTCATAGGCCGAAAGTATTGGGCCGAAGATTGTTCAGGTTCGGTGATTGGACCGTGTAGGCTTTGGGAAAAGGAAGAGGATGATTTAGACCCATAATTACAACTAGCCTAAACAAGAATTGTTCAACAAACATTGATCGATAAACATACAGCAGAAGATACTTCATAGAAAACATTGAACAAGATAAAAGGAAGCACATGAACCACTAAGTTCTTTTGACCCTGCTGGATCGCGTCTGCATAAGTTATAATAAGGAAGACGCTTTCACCATATTTTCTAAAAAGAAAGCTACAGTTCTTCATAGCGATCTTATGCATGGTATTATCCTGCTCCTACGAGGATAACTACACGTTTACACCACGAGTTCCTCATACCTTTTAAGAAAATAATATCCACACATGATCCGCAGAAAACCAGGAAAAATCGAAACATTTCTCATTTTTTAACTACATTTTCTAGAAATTAAATAAAAACACAAGATGCATGAAGATTCCATCACTGTTTATCCTGTAATCTGCCAGTGAAAGGTCATCCTGCAATGCTACTCCATCCAAGTATATTTCCTTTAGGAGAGCTCAATCATAGACTTCAAAATACGAATGGGGGTAAAGTTTGGCATACATAATTTTCCAAATATCAGCTATACGCCTATCTGAATGATTCACTGACGCCAAAGGACCATATAGAGTGGAATCATACGGACACCATAACTTGCTAAATCACGGTCGTCTTCAAGCTTTTTCCCATTGAATAAAATTATCTGACGATAAACAAGAACCCCCAGTCTAAAAGAAAGCCCTTCCTTGACACCTTTGATGGTGTTACATGGTTGAACAAAAAAATCAACGGTCTCACCACTCCATGGCTTAACAAATATCCGGAACGAGGCACTACATACCTCTAAGATGGCTTTTTCTTTTATGTCATAAGAAGCCTACATAATAGATAATTTTTATCCTGTAATATAGAAGTGAGCGGTCATCCTACAATGCTACTCCATCGAAGCATATTACATTCTGGGGAGCTTGTAGTTTCTTCTCAATCGGTCTTCAAAATACGAAAGGGTAGTACAGTTTGGTACAATTTTCCAAATATCATTCATCTGAATAATTTAGGCCAACTGACCATATGGAGAGTGGAATCCATCTGGACACCATAACTTGCTAGATCACGGGCATCCTCAAGTTGTTTCCCATTGAATAAAATGCACAGAACATAATAAGAAATAAACAGTATGTCAGAAAGCTCATCCTTGACTTCTCTGATGGTGTTACATAGTTGTACATCAAGAGTAATGGTCTTCCCACCCTGTGCAATAACAAATATCCGGATCAAGGCTGGAAAGATCTCTAAGATGGCTTCTTCTTTTATGTCATAAGAAGCCAAAGTCCTCCAATCCTCAAGTTGCTTTCCTGCATATATTAGATCTAATCCTTATCCGGGACACCGATGCATTTACGAGAAACCTTGTCCTTCACATCGTTAATGGTGCTACATGGTTGTACATTAAGAGCAATGGTCTTCCCTCCCTGTTCCTTAACAAATATCTGGATCAAGGCAGGAAACATCTCTAAGATGGTTTCTTCTTGTATGTCATAAGAAGCCAAAGTCTTGCAATCCTCAAGTTTCTTTCCAGCATAGATCACATCACAATCAATGTTTAAGACATCAGTCATGCTCCCAACCATTGTTTTGACATCACGAATGGTAAACAAAACTTTAACTTCAAGTTTCAACGTCTCTCCATCCCCAGTTCTCACAAAAATTGGTAAGACATCTTTTGGATTGAAAACCAAATGAAAGGTTGTTTCATTTGAAATATTGAGTGAGGATAGAATACTTTCATCTTCAAGAACTTTTCCGTTGTGGACAAGAGTGTATTGATCCGAATCAATACCCTCCTTGGCTCGAATGATTGATTTGATATTTTGGATAGTGTCAAAAGACATTGCTTCAATTGCAATGATTTTCTGATCCGAAGCTGATTTAACATATATTCTCATTTCAACTACATTCTGAAGAACAAGGTGGACAGTGGAATCCCGCTGAATACCATAATCAACTAGTCTCCGATCATTCATCAGGAGATTACCAGCAAAAAAGAGCTCCTGATGATTCTCAAAAATGCCAGACTTCAAACGTAACAATGCTTTGAGGTTGCTAATTGTCTCATGTCTTTTAACTTTTAAGGCTACTATCTTTATGATCTTCGCGTATAAACATATCTGCAGCAAAAAGTTGTATAATTTACTTGAAAGCAGTAAAAAATAATTTAACAATAGCATATACTCTTTGACGAACAAAATAACCCACTTTGGCTTTAAGTAGGAAACACTTCGCACTAATCAATGAGAACAGAAGTTTGACTGGAGCGCAGGAACACAAACAACTATGTAGAAGGTACCATACAAACTTAGGAAGCCAAACTAAGATCGAATTGAATAATTGCTTTTGTATATTCATATATTCAACAAATGAGAAAATGGTAAGAAGATAATAGGATCAAGTCAGAAGCTTAACCCAAAGTATGAGCTTAATTGTACACAAACAAATACAAGAAACATTTTATGCAAACAAATGCAAATGCAAGAAAACAAACACCTAATACACCATACAGGAGTGTGAAGTCATGCCTTTATTTCCTTCCCCTAAATCTCTTCATACAATTTAGTGTACGACCCACTGTTGAAATTCCTCTTTTAGTGGATTATTTGTTGAAAAATAAAACCATTTCGTTTCAGCAAATTCCGCGCATTTTCTGTCAACGAATGCATCAATAATTTTTTTCTCCGAGTATCAAAAATTAAAGACTGGATTTCAAACAAAAAAAAAATGAAAAAAGAAGAAGATAATATAGGGACCTCTTCCTCAGTGGAGCTCGGCGGGAAACTGGGATTGCGATTTCTCGGTGGCATAGCAACGCAAAGAAAACCTGAAATGATGCGGATGAAAAGCACTAGAATTTGTATCTGTTGATGAACTTTGCACGTGTTGTACGGCCTATATGTAGGGCTATAAAGGAATATATAATGGTTTTTTACTGGGAATCCGCTCAAATATTCAGAAAACAACAATCTCATTTTGGCGCCGCCGCTGCCGCCACCGCCTGGGAACCAACAGACGGCATTAAAGGAAGAACGAGGGTGGCAGAGAGGCGCGCGCGCGGCAGAACGTTTGATCTGCCAGTCAAATTGGCGAATCAAGCCTACGGCCTTTTCAAAATATATGACTAGTGTATAATGGGCCAAAAGTATTGGGCCGAGGATTATTCAGACTCAGTCATTGGGCCTGTATGTAGGCATTGTAAAAAGGAAGAGGATCATTTAGACATGTTATTACAACTAGGCTAAACAAGAAAACGAACCTCGTTAAGCTCGCTACTCTTCATAATAATAGCTTGGGCTGATTTCACTTTGTCCTCCATTTGGTTTCCTCCTCTGCTAGGTACCATTAAGGCAAATTTTGATCTGACTTTATCTTCATATTTTGCAGTGGTTGTCACGGTGGTAAGTGATTCAAAGTTTGTATAATTTTTAGATGCGTGATGAATTCGAGGAAAGTTGACAAAGCCTACTGGGATTTATAATCTTTACGATAATGCATAAATGCACAGGTTATATAGTGAGTGGACTTATTAGGTACTAGCATATGTAAAAAATACAATTTGGGCCTAAATGACTACTATACAACGGAGTACAAATATGAATGCATTTTTTTTATGGTTATGTGCACTTGGGGATCTCTGAAGGAATTTTGTTCATCAATATGGTAATGCTCTAAGGAAAAGGGTTGAGAATGAGAGTGCTACTAATTTCAGCTCTTTTAATAACACAATTCCATATATAACTCATTATTTTATTGAGAATAAATTTCAAGATGTTTACACCATGCAAAGTTTAAAGAAGTGATCGATGAAGTAAAAATTAATGATTACTTCGTAAAAGAAGTAAGTTTTTGTGTTTATTCTGATGAAAAAGAATGTGAAGTGAAATACACTTGTGCTTGTTTGAATTGAGAGGAATCTTGTGCATGCCCTTACTCTTTTGACCAAAATATATTCTTAATTGATGGAATGAAGCTATTTACTTTTCTGTTAAGAGTAGCTATGGTGGTTTAATTGAATGACAGCCGTAATGCACAAAGATATAACAAAATGTTCAATTTCCTTTTATGAATTAAGCATAGATCACATCAACAAACAAACGTGGACCATTACATAAAATGTGATGACTCATGTAGATATGTTAAAAGGACGAAGGCCTTGACTCGATCAAGGTGTGAACCCGGCCATTTTACATTTCCATCACCTTTCAAGTACATATTAAAGTAATAATGACCAAAAATGTCTCATGGGTAGAAATACAGGTTAAGAGGTTAAAAACATGGAAGAATCAACCTTTCGGTGACCAAAATGCCAAACAGAAAAGAATAAAAAATGAGCTAGCTTATTTCTCTTCCCATTTATTTGCATATCTTATTCACTTGATAAATTTAAAAACAAAAAAAATGAGGAATAAAGAAATAAAAATAATAATTTTATATGGTTCAATTTATGACTTACTTAACGGTTACAATATTATATTGTGCTCTTATTCACTTAATAAATTTATAATACAAAAGGAAATAAACAAGTAAAGATAATGAAAAAAAAAAAGGGGGAAAAGGGGGATTATTGGATTAACCTGATTTGATTTGATTAACCCCTAATGTGATACCAATCTATTCAGTTTCTAAAGATGACTGAAAGTGGATTCCAACGTAATGCTACCATCCAACTAACGACGTGAGAAGCAATATGAAAACAAGGGACGTGATTTGGTGCCAGATGTCTCATTTCTCTTGAGCCAATAATTTAAGTAAGCAAAGCAATGAGAAAATAACGAGAAAAGCCAATGTGAAAGGAGTAACTTTTTTTTAAAGGAAAGAACTATTTTTTCTTTAATAAAAGTAGAGCATTCTTGGGACATTATCTTCTCTTCCTGATTTTGAATGCCACCATCGACCAGGACATTTCCCACTAAAAATGTGGCCCAAGCACAAAGCCAATTGTTGAAGAGGAACATGCGTGGGTTAGACTTCCAAGTGACATTAATGCGAATTGTTTAAGAGGGAAAAACCCACAATTCCTCAACACGTACAAGATATCATCATTTAGAAGAAGAGTAATTCAAGTCTGGTGCGCACTACTGCAACAATTTCTCTTGCTGTCACCAACCAACTCACCATAATTGGTGGCGATAATATTATTATAACACCATGCTAGCTTGATCACTTCCGCTATAAAAGCCCCTCAACAACTTATTCCTCGCCTTCTTCTTTATTCTATCTATTTCTCTCTCTCTCTCTCTCTCTCTCTCTGTTGTAAATACAGACTCATGAAGCTAATAGAAAGGCCCTCCGATATTCTCCTGCTCTTGAGTTTTCTGTTAGTGCGTACTCATGCATGCTTGATTGGCCCAATCTTCCACCACCAACTTTCGATCAAGCTCTCATTGCCTTCAAATCCAAACTCACTTCCGTCCAAACCAAACTGTCTTGGCCGTAATGGTCCACTACAAACTTCTGCAATTGGGATGGCATCTCTTGCAGCAAACGCAGCAAAGAGTGACTGCTTTGGACCTTTCCTACATGGGGCTTCAAGGTACCATTTCTCCTCATATTGGTAACCTCTCTTTCCTGGTTTATCTTAATCTACGCAACAATAGCTTTTTTGGTTCTTTGCCCCATGAGATCAGTAGCCTACATCGCTTGAGAATACTCCAGCTCTCATTCAACCAATTGGAAGGTAGCATCCCTCCAACTTTGCATAATTGCTGGAATCTTCAACAAATACGACTTGCGGGAAACCATCTTACGGGTGCAATTCCATCAACCCTCGCCAACATGTTATCATTAGAGTTCTTGAATTTGGAAGACAATAGCCTCACAGGTCCATTTCCCCTTGTCATCTTTAACATATCCTCTCTAACCACAATTGGCCTTACAAATAATCAAATCTCAGGAACTCTTCCAATGGATCTATGTAGCCATTGTCCTACTCTTCAAAGACTTTATCTTTCCTTCAACGAGTTCAGCGGTCAACTCCCTTCACAAATGAATTACTGTACAAATGCTGTAGACTTATCCCTATCATACAATAAATTTGAAGGCAGTATTCCAAAAGGTTTTGGAAGTTTAGATAAGCTTGAAATGCTAGATATTGGAGGTAACAACTTAACCGGTAATATACCTCCTACCATAAGTAATTTGTCAAGGTTATCTGAATTTGGCATTGAGCAAAACAACATTGACGGAAGCATTCCGATTGATATATGGCGTCTTCCCAATCTGGAACTATTGAATTTACAAGATAATTATATCACTGGGACAATCCCCCAGAGCCTTTTCAACATGTCCTCTCTACTAACAATCTCCTTGTTTAATAATTCCCTATATGGCAATCTTCCATCAAATTTTGAATTTTCCTGCCCCAGTCTTGAATCTCTAATTTTTGGTCTCAACAAATTTAGTGGTCTCATCCCATCGTATCTTTCAAATTGTTCCAAGCTCGTCGAATTAGATTTAGGTTCAAACATACTCTCTGGACCAATACCAAAAAGTCTTGGACACTTAAAATACCTTCAATGGCTTGGTCTAGATGACTATCAGCTAACAAAGGAGCCTAAAGATCAAGAGCTTAATTTCCTTTCATACTTATCTAATTGCAGAGTTTTGGAACATCTGTCCATATCCAGTAATCCATTGGATATTACTCTTTCGGATTCCATTGGAAACTTTTCAACCACCCTTACAATCATTTATGCATACCAATGCCAAATAAAAGGTCGTATTCCTATGAGTATAGGTTCCTTAAGAGGCTTGACATTGCTTGATCTTAGCAATAACAATTTGACTGGAAACATACCATCCACAATTGGAAGATTGGAGGAGTTACAAAGATTACATCTTGGTGGTAATAAAATTGAAGGATTCATTCCAGAAGACATATGTCAATTAGAGAACTTAGGCGAGTTAAATCTCTCATATAACAAAATCTCTGGATCCATCCCAAGTTGCATTTCAAACCTCAATCTTCTGCAAAAGCTATTTCTGGATTCTAATAGATTGGAATCATCAATACCGTTAAATTTATGGAGCCTTGAAAATCTATTGTTTTTGGACCTATCATCAAATTTTCTTGGTGGATATTTGTCTCCAAACATGAAAAAATTGCCTGTTATTGAACGCGTGGATTTATCTCATAACCAAATCATAGGAAATATTCCAAGCATCATTGGAGCTTTTGAAAGCCTAAATTATCTTAATTTGTCAAATAACTCATTCCAAGGAGAAATCCCACAATCGTTTGGAGTCTTGAAAGGATTGGATATCTTAGATCTCACTTACAATGATCTATCTGGTACAATTCCTAAGTCCCTTGAGGCACTTTCACATCTCAAATATTTGAATGTGTCTTTCAACAACCTATCTGGAGAGATACCATCTAATGGGCCTTTTGCGAACTTCACAACTAAATCATTTTTGGGAAACAAAGCACTTTGTGGGAATCCAATTTTTGGAGTTTTACCTTGTCCGAGTCTGAGCTCCAAAGGATCAAAGGTGAAACAGAGTCTGCTCAAATATTTTCTTCCTGCCATTGCTTCAATTATACTTTGTCTAGCATTGGTCTATATGTTGAGAAGACAAGAAAGTAAAACAAGTTTATTTAGTACATTGTCTTTATCAAAGCATAGAATGATATCATATCAAGAGCTTTGCCAAGGGACAAACAACTTTTGTGAAAGCAACTTGCTTGGAGGAGGTTTTGGTTCGTGTACAAAGGCGTGTTGTTTGACGGACTGTTGTTGCTATTAAAGTTCTAAATTTGCAATTGGCCGGTTCTTTCAAAAGTTTTGATGCAGAATGCAAGGTCTTACGGACAATCCGACATAGGAATCTTGTTAAAGTCATAAGTACATGCTCCAACCACAGTTTAGAGCTTTAGTACTACAATACATGTCAAACAGTAGCCTTGAAAGGTGGTTATACTCTTATAACTACTGCTTGAACCTTCTTCAAAGAGTAAACATTATGGTTGATGTTGCATCGGCGTTGGACTATCTCCACAACTGTCTATCAAAATCTGTGGTTCACTGTGATTTGAAGCCTACCAATATCCTTCTAGACGAGGACATGGTTGCACATGTGGGAGACTTTGGCATTGCAAAGATTTTGGCCGAAGACAAGGATGTTACACAAACCAAAACTCTTGGTACACTTGGCTACATCGCTCCAGGTACATGAATTCACCTCTATTTATTTTATTTCTAAGATGCTATCTAATAGTGGCTAATATTAAGAACAACAATAGTTGCTACGTTTCAAGAATATCAATGTACATGTCAATTTTCCATAATCCAATTTTATATTGGCCTTAGATTCATATGAATATACACTAATGATAAAAATTACACAAATCATGATGCTTAGTCGGCAGATAATTACATTTTCTTCCTCTTATTTATTGATTACTAATTATTATAAAATATGCTAAAAGAATATTTATATCAAAGACAGTTATATTATGTGCTTCTTGCTCACTACGTTAATATGGAGTAATTTAATAGAATAGGTATAGTGTAGTTTCGAATATAAAATGTATTGTCCCTAAAATTGATATATAAAATAAATAAATAAAAAGCTATCCATGTGTGATGATTAATTTATGTTTAACTTTGACGAAGTAAAGTTATTTTTATTTATATAAATAATTACTTTAAAAAAAGTAGAACATTGCCCTTACGATAACAAAGGTCAACGGTCCACTCATAAAAGTATATGAACTTATTGAAAGTTGTTCATAGCATAATTATAATTCGTCTTTGTGAATTTGGTGTGTATACAATATGTATATATACTTTTTTCTGCTTCGATTATATATATATATAAAATTGAATAACTAACTTAAAGACTTTCTATATAATTGCGAGTGTGGATAGAGTATGGTTTTGAAGGAAAAGTTTCCATTAAAGGCGATGTTTATAGCTATGGTATAACATTGTTGGAGATGATCACAAGGAAGAAGCCTACCGACAACATGTTCCAAGGAGAATTGACTCTGAGGCAATGGATAAATGCATCAATTCCTGATAGAATGATGGAAGTTGTGGATGACGGTTTATTGAGAACAGAAAATGGAAGAGATGTAACTACCATGCAAAGTGTTCTATCATCCATCATAGAATTAGGCTTAAAGTGTTCTGAAGAGTTACCAGATGAAAGAGTCGATATGAAAGATGTGCTTGTGAAACTTCAAAAAATTAAACTGGCAATTTCTGAAAATAGAAATCGGGGTAGCTGATCTTTTATCTAGGTTTTATTTTATTTTTTCTTAAAGTTCAAGTGGTGTGTTTTATGTTTGTATGACTTCTCATATTTAAATAAATGGCTTGGGATTTTCTAACATCTTTCTCTTGACCATTTTCTCATCTTTTTTTCTTCTTACATTTTCTTATTGAGATATATCAAATTTACTCAAGGGTTATTCTTTATGCTTCACAGACACTAAATTAATATAATCTCAAACGCCAAAAAATTAATATGGCCAATTTGCTGACTTATATATATGAACTTAAAAAAAAAAATGAAAAAAAAAAAGAAGAAAGAGAAGCCTATATTCATATTAAAACCTTATAAGCTACAATTTTTTTTTTCGATTGATATAATTATATACAAAACTCTATTTATAGAGATTTGCAAGTGATTTGAATAATTTCAAACATATATAAACAAATCTTAGGATAACAAAATCATTATTTATCATAAATAATTTGTTTATTTATTTTATCACGTCTTGATAAGATAATCGGTCTATTTGCAAGGGTTGAAGAATGGTTGCTATGTCTTGATTTAGAACATTGATTGCTTAACCGAAATTTAAACATCCAATAGTAAAGTATGTGTTCGATCTGATTGACAGTCACTCCAAATTTAGTCACTCTTTAAGGAAGAGTGATCCATTTGGAAGTAATTGATTTCTTTAACAAGTTTTCTATGTTCTTCCTATCTATTGGCAAGTTTAGTGTTTTTCTCCCGCTCATCAATTAAAAATACTTGAAGTTGCTAGCAAACTAAAAGCTCATGAAATCGGCCAATCCCACGAAATCGGTCAATCTCACGAAATCGGCTAATTATATCACCTAAGAAGCTTCTACATTAATTAATTAATTCATGTGAACACAGAAACGAGCTTTGAGCAATCAAAATTAAAGGAGATCATATCAAAAAAAAAAAAGAAAAGAAAAGAAAAAGTTTATCTTTTGGTATATGGTATCTCAACAAGAAAAGCAAGCTTATTATATATTAATTAAACAATTTTTTTATTTGAACAAGTGGAATATTTAAAGGTTTATATATATACTAAACCCAGACATAAATTCAATTTTCAAATAAATGAAGGATTATTATAACCATTCTAAAGCTAAAAGTAACAAGTAAAGACTAAAGAGGGTAGGTTAACCTAATTATAAAACACAGTTGGTAACGTGTGTATGATCAAAAACGTTAGGAAATGTAAGCTAATTACTAACACACAAAAACTAACGTGTGCAGAAAAGACAACGTTACTAAATGGAATTGCAATTCCTAACGTGCCTATGAGTAAAACGTTAGGCATGGAGTTGCAATTTGTAACGTGTATATAAATCAAACGTTAGGAAATTTAATTACAATTGCTAACGGTATATGACCAAAACGTTAGGAAATTGAAATTTTTTTTTAGAGCTGCAATTTGTAACGTATATAATTTAAACGTTAGGAAATTTAATTCAATTTCCTAACGTATATGACCAACACGTTAGGAAATTGATTTTTTTTTTAAAATACAGGAATTAAAATTAATAATTGCAATTGCTAACGTGTGTATGAGTAAAACGTTAGGAAATAAATTTCAATTACTAACGTATCGACTAAAACGTTAGGAAATGTAAATTATTTTTTTTAAAACATAACCTAACGTGGTAATAAAAGGCAACGTTACCTAATAGTAACGATGTAAATATTTATACGTTAGCTTATGTTTTCAATATTTTTTTAATATTTTACATTTGCTACTAAATACTAACGTTTTATAGTCTAACACGTGAGGAAATGTTCCATTTCTAACTGCCACTTTCCCAACGTGTTAGAAACGTTAGGAATAGTATGTACGGCCCATTTAGTAACGTTTTAAGATATGTAACACGTTAGTAAATGAGCGTTACTAATTGTTCACTTTTTTGTGGTGGTTGGTTTTCTACTTTCTATTATCTGGAAGAAAAAAAAAACATTTTGAATTCGAATTTAATAAATAATAATTTAACATAATATTATTATTAATGTTTTGAATTCAAACAACACACCAAATTTTTGTAATGCTCTCCCTGCAACAACTTCTTGACCGTGGTTGTTGCCCATACTTAGATACTACTTTGTATGCCCCTTAGAGAGGTCTGAAATCTTTTTGAAACCATTGCTTATTGTTACTGTGTGTTTCTATATTTTTTCATGTATTCCTATTTTCGTTTGAGTTTGTTGTCGGAAAACTCACCCCATTTTGTTTGCTTATTTTCCTATAACTCTTGTCCCATTATTGCTCAGAAAGAATGAAAGAAAGAAAAAAAGGCACCAAATATATATTTTAAATTAAGTTAAATAGATAAATCTATCTACTATTTGCCTTATATGGTCCACCGTCGTTGTTGCTCCTCGTCGTCGGTCAAGAAAGGCGTGCTTACACACTAAATGTACCTTACGTTAAGAAGACCCAAGACCATAATATATATATATATATATATATATATATATATATATATATAGTCACAAAAAAAGAAAGAAAGTAAAGTTGACTTGATTAGTAATAATAATCAGCGAAATATATTGGATTAGTAGAAGGACTTCCGTGACTTTGATGCCCCAGCCCATATAATTACACTATAATAAGGAAAATGTTAAAGGTCAAATTTTTTTGTCAAACTTTTATTTAACTTTTGTCTTTTTTTTTTTTTAAAGAAAAAAAAAAGTAAAAAATAAAAAAAAAATTGTTTGAAGTAATAATATTTTTTTTGATCATTCTTTTAGTTGGTATTTTTTTTTTTATAAAAAAAAAAAGCATTTTTCTTCATAAAAATCATCAATTTTTATGAAAAATGACCATTTTTATGAAGAAAAATGTAATTTTTATTTTTTAAAAAACACCAATTAAAAGAAGGATAAAAAAAAAAAAAAAAATGCTTCAGACACTTATTTTTATTTTTTACTTTGTTTTCTTTTTTAAAAACAATAAGATAAAAGTTGGGTAAAAATTGAAAAAAAAAAATTGGGTCTTTATCACTCCTCTAATAATAAAAATTCAATACGAATTTTGCCATTTATGTTAATCAGCATTCAGCAAGCAACGCTTCTCTCTCTCCGTGTACACTGCATGTGTGTGTCACTGTCATTGTCACCCTCCCAAAATTCCCAATGCACAGAAGCAAGCAGGAGCACAAGCACAAGCATTGATCTCTCGCACCTCCTCAAACGCGCGGACAGACAAACCCACCGAAATGCGCGGCTTAGTCCCATTGCTTGCGGCCTTGGCCGCCGTGCTTGTCTCAGTGGTCTATTGCGTCCTTCCGCCCACCCTTCTCCCTCTGAAAAGGGCCTTTCCTTTGACTCGCCGGGTTGAGCTTGACCGCCTCAGAGCACGGGACCGGCCAGGCACGCCCGATTCTTGCGAGGCGCGGTCAGCGGCGTTGTCGACTTCTCCGTCCAAGGCTCCTCCGATCCCTACTTCGTCTGGTACGATTGGTAAATTTACCATTCATTCTTGGGTTTTGATTTTCTGTGCTGCTTAGCGTGCTTGCATCGATGGAATTGGTAAGGTCTTGGCAAAAACTATGGGTTTGTTGCCAACCAATCAACACTTGACATGTCATCAATTCAAGAAAAATTCAAAAAATTAAAATGAGAACAATCCACCAAATCATATATATGAAGCAGCAAAGGGAAGGAACTGAGCCACGGGAGCAGCCATAAGGGGAAGAGCTGGGGTGGCCGGCGAGCAACCCCAGCCACGGGGTGGCCGAAAAAATAAAACCAGCATCCCCATTCAGCCAAACCAGAAAAAAGAAAACCCAAACTCCAAATCCCCTCTTCTTCCCAAACTCCAAACCCCAATCAGCCGAACCAAGAGAGACCCAACAAAATAAAAAAAAATTACTTTCAAGATTCACTAATTTTCACTTTTCATAAAAGTTTAAAATGTGACACTTTTACCCCTCAAATTTTCAAATTGTGGCAATTTAACCCATTTGCTTTATATTCAAATGCCCTAGCACATTTTTTTTAAAAAAATCCAAAACAAAAACAAAAAAAACAAAAAGGTGGCGGCCACCACCTATGGGGTGTTTCGCCACCCCAACATATATTTATATAATTTTTGGTTTTTTTTGAATTTTTTTTAGAAAAAAGTGTTGGGGGCATTTAATAAATAAAGTCAAATGAATTAAATTGAAACTTTGAGGTAAAGTCACATTTTAAATAAAAGAAAATTTAGATACTTTAGAGAAAGAAAATTTTCCTAAAAATATAAAAAATAAAATTCTGCAATTAGCTACATCAACAACCCATCAGAATTCCGGCGAGACACAGCGAAATCCGGCGAAACCCAGCCTCAAAATCCGGCAAAACTCAGCCTCAAAATCAGATTCTAATGCTGATGTGGAGAAAGGAGACCATGGGTCTGCAGGTGTTAGCCAGAGAAGAAGAGAGAATAAGAGAAAGTGGGAGAGAAAGAGAAGATGAGGCTGCAAAAATTTTCGGTGAAAGAACCAGAGAAGAGAAGAAGACGAAGTGAGAGAGAGAAGAGAAAATCAAATGCTGTGAGAGGAATAATATGGTGCTTTTTTCTCAATTTGAGTTTGTGTGCTAAGCTGATGTGTCAGCTTCTGAGTGGTGGGCAACAAATAGGGGGTCTTTACACCAACCGAATCGTAGATATTCTCCTCTGTTAATCATTGCTGTTCTTCTTTTTGGCTTAAGTATTTACTATTCACTGTATGTATTCGTTAAGTTTTTCGTCTTGGGTATTGTGAGGCTCCTTTTGGCTCTTGAGAAAATGGAAAAGAGAAAAAATGAAAAGGAATAAGAAAATTAACGAAAGAATGAGTTTTGCGGGTCTTCTTGCTGTTGATTCTTGAAAATGAGTACATGTTCTCGTACCTAGCAACCAGCAACCAAACTGAGACCGATTGATTGAGAATTTGATGGGGTTTGGAGTACTTTTTTACCTGATATTGATTGGCGGTTCATACAGCCGCTTCTTGCGGTGCTTACTCTCTCATTCTTGAAGGGAATGTTCTCAGTGTTGTCATTATTATTCAACAACCTCAGCTGTTTGCGAGTTATAATTTTTCTAATGTTGTTTAAGATATGTTTTCAGTATTTACATTTTTTCTTTAGTTAAAAGGGTTGAGAAAGTTTCTAAGAATGTTAATTTTAGAGCACATTGTTTGGCTAAATGAGCCATTTTTCACCTAATGTTTAGAAGTATTCTTATAGAATTATTCATTCTCTCGTCCATTCGGATCAAGAGTGAAAATATCTCCCTTGTAACCTTTCCCCCATTTCAATTAATAATAAAAAAAAAAGGCGCTAAAACACATCAAATTTAGTGCAAAAGGTGAGCCTGCTTAATTAATTTAATCACTTGGCAACATTTAGAACAAGAGGATTTTTTTGGAAAAAGGAAAAAATTTAGGCCAGCAGTTTTTATACGATTTATGAATCTAACAAAAAATTAGTAATTATAGTTGATGGGTCTAATCCATTTTATTAAATGAGTCAAGTTAGAGTCGCTCCATATATTATTACACACATGTTTCGACATGACTCGAACCCAACATATGACATATATGATTGACAAAACGAGTAAACCAACTACTAACTCTACAAGTAATTAGCGGAACTAATATATATCAAATTGGTTCATTTTTTAAAAGGCATGATTTTAAAAGTTAAATTGAAGTTTTAAACATCAAATCATAATTTTACCAAAATACTTACATTTTAAAATTACATATTTTAAAATCGTAAATTCAAATATACACTCACAAGATTAACGGTGTCTATTAAAACGGAATAAGACAGTAAAGAGGGGTAACTCATAGGCCAAAAGTATTGGACCTGAATGTAGGCTTTGGGAAAAGGAAGAGGATGATTTAGACCCATAATTACAACTAGCCTAAACAAGAATTGTTCAACAAACATTGATCGATAAACATACAGCAGAAGATACTTCATAGAAAACATTGAACAAGATAAAAGGAAGCACATGAACCACTAAAGTTCTTTTGACCCTGCTGGATCGCGTCTGAATAAGTTACAATAAGGAAGACGCTTTCACCATATTTTCTAAAAAGAAAGCTACAGTTCTTCATAGCGATCTTATGGTATTATCCTGTTCCTACGAGGATAATGTATATATATATATATATATATATATATATATATATTTAAAAAACTACACGTTCACACCACGAGCTCCTCGTACCTTTTTAGAAAATAATAACCACACATGATCTGCAGAAAATCAGGAAAAATCATGACATTTCTCATTTTTTAACTACATATTCTAGAAATTAAATAAAAACAAAAGATGCATGAAGATTCCATCACTGTTTATCCTGTAATCTGCCAGTGAAATGTCATCCTGCAATGTTACTCCATCCAAGTATATTTCCTTTAGGAGAGCTCAATCATAGACTTCAAAATACGAATGGGGTAAAGTTTGGCATACATAGTTTTCCAAATATCAGCTATCTGCCTATCTAAATGATTCACAGCACGCCAAAGGACCATATGGAGAGTGGAATCCTTCTGGACACCATAACTTGCTAAATCAAGGTTGTCTTCAAGCTTTTTCCCGTTGAATAAAATTATCTGACGATAAACAAGAACCCCCAGTATGAAAGAAAGCCCTTCCTTGACATCTTTGATGGTGTTACATGGTTGTACAAAAAAATCAACGGTCTCACCACTTCATGGCTTAACAAATATCCGGAACGAGGCACTGGACACCTCTTAGATAGCTTTTTATTTTATGTCATAAGAAGCCAAAGTACGCCAGTCCTCCAGTTGCTCTCTTGCATATATTAGATCCCAATCATTGATCAGGACACCTGTTTGTTCCTGAAAAATCTTTTCCTTGACATCTTTGATGGTGTCAATTAGTAGTACATCAAGAGAAATGATCTTCCAATCCTGTGCCTTAACAAATATAGGGAACGAGGCATAAATTATCTCTAGGACATCTTCTTCTTTTATGTCATAGGAAGACAAAGTCCTCCAATCCTCAAGTTGCTTTCCTTCATAGAACAACTCCGAAGAATTGTCCAGGACACCTGTCTATTTTATAGAAATCTTGTCCTTGACATCTTTGATGGTGAAACACCGTTCTACGAAAAGAGTAACGGGCATGTCATCCAGTGACGTAACAAATATCATGATATAGTTAGGAAACATCTGTAAGATGGTTTCTTCTTTGATTTCATAAGAAGCCAACGTGTTGCAATCCTCAAGTTTCTTTCCAGCATACATAAGAACCCAATTATAAAGCCCACACTAATCATGCCCTCAACTATTGTTTTGACATCATTAATGGTAAACAAAACTTTACCTTCAAGTTTCAACATCTCCCCAGCCAATGTTCTGACAAAAATTTGTAAGACATCTTTTTGATAGAAAACCAAATGAAAGGTTATTTCATTTGAAATATTGAGAGAGGATAAAATAATTCCATCTTCGAGAACTTTACCATTGTGGATAAGAGTGAACTGATCTGATTGAATCCCCTCCTTGGCTTGAATAATTGATTTGATATTTTGGGTAGTGTCAAAGGATCTTGCTTCAATTGCAAGGATTTTCTGACCCGAAGGTGTTTTAACATATATTCTCATTCCAAATGCATTCTGAAGAACAAGGTGGACGGCACAGTCTTGCTGGATACCGTAATCAACTAGCCTCTGATCATTCATCAGCTGATTACCAACAAAAAAGAACACATGAGTATTCTCAGAAATGGCTGCCTTCTCAAGTATCAATGCTTTGAGATTGCTAATTGTCTCATGTCTTTTAACTTTTAAGGCTACTGTGTTTATGATATTCGCGTATAAACATATCTGCAACAAAAAATAGTATAATTTACTTGAGAGCAGTCAAAAATCATTTAACAATAGCATATATCCTTTGACAAACAAAATAACCCTCGTTAGCTTTAAGCAGGAAGCACTACTCACTATTCAATAAGAACTAAAATTTGTCTGGAGCGCAGAAACACAAACAACCATGTAGCAAGCACCATACGAACATAGGAAGCCAAACTAATTTTACTCTCTTTAAAACCATTTTCTTCCATTATTCCTTAATTTTACTCTCTTTTCCCCCAACCAAACACTTAACAGACAAACAAAAATAAAACCATTTCGATTTAGCAAATTCTGCGCATTTCCATCAAAGAATACACCAATAAAATTGCTCCTCCGAGTCTCAAAAATCCAAGCAGTTCACGAATCACAAAAATGGAATAAAGACTGGATTTCAGACGAAAAAAAAGAAATAGAAGAAGAAGAAGATAATATAGGGACCTCTTCCTCAGTGGAGTCAGTGGAGCTCGATGGGAATCTGGGATTGCGATTTCTCGGTGCCATAGCAACGTAAAGAAAAGCACTAGAATTTGTATTTGTTGATGAACTTGACCCGTGCTGTACGGCCTATATGTATGGCTCTAAAGGAATAAAGACTGGTTTTTTACTGGGAATCCGATCAAATATTTAGAAAACGGCAATCTCATAAATGTGGGGAGAAGCAGATTGGTGCTGCCGCGGCCGCCTGGGAAACAACAAACGGCATCAAAGGGAGAGCGAGGGAGACAGAGAGGCGCGCGCGCGGCGAAACGTTTGACATGCCCGTCAGATTGGCGGATCAGGCCTACGGCCTTTTCAGAATATATGACCAGTGTATAATGGGCCAACAGTGTTGGGCCAAGGATTATTCATCGTCAGTCATTGGGCCTGTATGTAGGCATTGTAAAAAGGAAGATGATCATTTAGACCCATTATTACAACTAGGCTATACAAGAAAACGAACCTCGTTAAGCTCAGTACTAGTAATCTTCACAATAACAGCTAAAACACGTCAAATTTAGGGTAGAAGGGGCTCGATCCTACTTAATTAGTTTAATCACTTGGCCACATTTAGAACAAAAGGATTTTTTGAAAAAATAAAAAAAATTTAGGGCTACCAATTTTTTATATTAATTTATGAATTTAACAAAAAATTAGTAATTATGGTTGATGGGTCTAATCTATTTTATTAAAGGGGAAATTACCTTTTACCCCCCTGAAGTATCCACCCATTTTCACTTTTGCCTCCAAAGTTTAAAAAGTGACACTTAACCCCCCCAAACTTTCAAATTGTGGCAATTTAACCCATTTGGCATTTTTATTCCCAAAATGCCCTCATCACATTTAAAAAAAAAAACAAATGGGGTGACCAGCCACCACCTATGAGGTGGTTTGGCCACCCCAGCATATATTTATATATTTTTTTTGGCTTTTTCTTATTTTTTAGGATTTTTTTTTTTTTAAGAAAAAATGTGATGGGGGCATTTTGGGAATAATAAGGCCAAATGGGTTAAATTGCCACAATTTGAAACTTTAGGGGGGTTAAGTGTCACTTTTTAAACTTTGGAGGCAAAAATGAAAATCGGTGGATACTTCAGGGAGGTAAAATGTAATTTCCCCTTTATTAAATGAGTCGAGTTAGAGTTATTATATATAATCTTATACACATGTCTTGACATGACTCAAACCCAACATGTGACATATATGATTGACAATTTTTGACAAGATGAGTAAACCCACTGCTGATTGAACAAGAAATTCGCGGATCTAATATGTCGGATTATAGTTAACCTATATGATATTCAAACCTCAACTCTACCCAAACTGTGAACATGAATTGATATCCTAGCCAAAGCTTAAAAAACAAGAGGTTCATGCATTTGATTTTATTTGCATGTTTCGTGCAAGTTGATTAGTTGGATTTGTTACATTATTAATTCTCCTTTGTATGACTCTTCGTAGTCAAAGACATTGGCGATGCCAGTGAATCTATGCATGCCCTCCACATTCACAATATTCAAAAGACGAAGCATTACGAAAAGAGTGTGCAGAAGATACAGCATATGCGAGCCCTCCAAATTCACAGATGATTATCAAACACTGCAGCATTAAATAGACTAAGAAACCTTCCCAACAGAAGATACATCATAGGAAACCTTGTCCAACATAAAAGGAAGCACATCAACCAATAAATATTATATATACTTGTAATTGGCATCACGTCTAAAAAAGTAGTAAGGAAGACACTTTCACCATATTATAGAGAAGGAAATTGCTTCATTTCCTTCCCTTGTCTTCTCATAAGAATAAGGGGAGGATATGTAGCATGTCTTGGTCTCTATTTCTCCTGTAATGCGCGGGTAAATGGTCATCCTGCAATGCTACTCCATCGAAGCATATCACCTATGAGAGAGCTTGTAGTTACTTCTCAATCAGTCCTCAAAATACGAATGGGGGTACAGTTTGGTATAATTTTCCAAATATCATGTATCTGTATGATTCACAATAGGCCGAAGAATCATATGGAGAGTGCAATCAATCTGGACGCCATAACTTGCTAGATCACGGTTGTCTTCAAGTCGTTTCCCATTGAATAAAATGCACTGACGATGAACAGGAATATTCAGTCTGTGAAAAAGCTCTTCTTTGACATCTTTGATGGTGTTACATCTTCGTACGATAAAATTAGTGGTCTTCCCACTCCATAACTTGACAAATATTGGGAACGAGGCACGAGACATCTCTAAGACGGCTTCTTCTTTTATGTCATAAGAAGCCAAAGTCCTCCAATATTCAAGTTTCTTTCCTGCATAGATCATATGCCAATCATTGTCCAGGACACCAGTCTGTTTCTGAGAAACCTTGTCCTTGACATCTTTGATAGTGTTACTTAGTTGGACATCAAGAGAAATGGTCTTCCCACCCCGTGCAATAACAAATATCTGGACCAAGGCTGGAAACATCTCTAAGATGGCTTCTTCTTTTATGTCATAAGAAGCCAAAGTCCTCCAATCCTCAAGTTGCTTTCCAGCGTATATCAGATCCCAATCATTGTCCAGGACACCAGTCTGTTTCTGAGAAACCTTGTCCTTGACATCTTTGATGGTGTTACATAGTTGGACATCAAGTGTAATGGTCTTCTCACCCCCTGCAATAACATATATCTGGATCAAGGCAGGAAACATCTCTAAGATGGTTTCATCTTGTATGTCATATGAAGCCAAAGTCTTGCAATCCTCGAGTTTCTTTCCAGCATAGATCAGATCCCAATCAATGTTTAAGACATCAGTCATGCTCTCAACTATTGTTTTGACATCACAAATGGTAAACAAAACTTTAACTTCAAGTTTCAACATCTCCCCAGCCAATGTTCTCACAAAAATTGGTAAGACATCTTTTGGATTGAAAACCAAATGAAAGATTGTTTCATTTGGAATATTGAGTGAGGAGAGAATCTTTTCATCTTCAAGAACTTTACCATTGTGGATAAGAGTGTACTGATCCGATTGAATCCCTTCCTTGGCTTGAATGATTGATTTGATATTTTGGATAGTGTCAAAAGATCTTGCTTCAATTGCAATGATTTTCTGACCTGAAGGTGTTTTAACATATATTCTCATTTCAAATGCATTCTGAGGAACAAGGTGGACAGTAGAGTCCTGCTGAATACCATAATCACCTAGCGTCCGATCATTCATCAGCCGATTACCAGAGAAAAAGAGCTCCTGAAGATTCTCAGAAATGCTTGCCTTCTCACGTAACAATACTTTGAGATTGCTGATTGTCTCGTGTCTTTTAACTTTTAAGGCTACTGTGCTTATGATCTTTATGTATAAACATATCTGCGGCAAAAAGTAGTATAATTTACTTGAGAGCAGTCACAAATTGTCTAACAATAGCATATATTCTTGGACAAACAAAATAACCATCTTTGGCTTTAAGCAGGAAACATTTCACACATGTCAAAGAACAGACCTTTGACTGGAGCGCAGGAACACAGACAACTATGTAGTAGGCACCATACAAATTTAGTAAGCCGAACTATGCTGTAGTTTATGGCATGTGTTACAAGTCATAATATGGAAAATGAAATTCGTTTCATATAACATAACCAAATATCCTAGAAATGATAAAATAGTAAAAGGATAATATGATCAAGTCAAAAGAAGTATGAGCATGTAATCCACAAACAACCCAAGCAACATTTTCGGCAAACAAATACGCAAATGCAAGAAAACAAAGGCCTAAAACAAAATGGAGTAAAGGGTCATGCCTTTATTTCCTTCCCCGAAATCTCTTCATACAATTTAGTGTAGTACGACCCACTGTTGAAATCGCTCTTTTAGTGTCACAGAAAATTTTAAAACCATTTTCTCCCATTATTCCTTAATTTTACTCTCCTTTCCCTCCAACCAAACACTTCACAGAGAAACAAAAATAAAACCACTTTGATTCAGCAAATTCCGCGCATTTCTGTCAAACAAAATTGCTCCTCAGAGTCTCAAAAATCCAAGCAGTTCAAGAATCACAACAATGGAATAACTACTAGAGTTCAGACGAAAAAAAAAAAAGAAAAGAAAGATAATTCAGGGACCTCTTCCTCAGTGGAGTCCAGGGAGCTCGACGAGCAACTGGGATCGCGATTTCTCGGTTCCATAGCAACGCCAAGCAAACTTGGACAAGAAGAAAACCTGAAATGGTTCAGATGAAAAGCCCTTGATTTTAGGAATCTGACGATGAACTTTATCCGTGCTGTACGGCCTTTTCAAAATACATGACCAGTGTCTAATGGGCCAAAATTATTGGGCCGATGATTGTTCAGTTTTATTGGGCCCCCATAGGATCATTTAGACCCATTATTATGATTAGGCTAAACAAAAATTGCTCAACAAACATTGACTAAAAACCCAGTTAGCTCACCACTCTTCATAGTCTAGTCACATTTGTACGTTTCACACGAAAAAGTCACCTAAAAGGTGATCACAACTAGAAGCACATATTTTATTTTAATTATAATCACAATGGGGTAGCAAAAATCTAATCTTGTGATTAAGAATCTGTTATAATCTTATAAATATAAGTCAACCTCATACCTCGATCTTGGTTTTTCAAGTATATTTATATTTTGAGGCCTGCTACGCGGCTGCCAAAGTGCGGCAGCCATGCGTAGGCAATTTTTTTTTTTGTGTTTTTGTGTTTTTTTTTTTTTTGGGTTTTGCGGCAATCTTTTTTTTCAACAGATTTTTTTTTAAAATGTTTTTTTGGCATATATATTTTTTTTAATGTTTTTTTGGCATTCTATATGTTTGATAAAATGTTTTGAATTGTATTTTAAGATATTTGAGTAATATTAGCTAAATTTTTATGAACTAATATTTGGATTCTAAAATGCCTTAAAAGTTATTTCTGGATTTAAAACTAAAACATAAGGATGAAAAGTTAACCCTTTAGGGATGGTATAACCCTAAAGGGATTTGGTCATCCTAAATTTGGTGTTAATGCCTCAAAACTCATTTCTAGATTTAAAACTAAAACCTATGGGTGTAAAGTTAACCCTTTAGAGATGATATGACCCTAAAGGGATTTGATCATCCTAAATTTGGTGCTAATGCCCCAAAACGCTATTTCAGTTTTATATAGTTTTGCTCATATAAATTTCTGATCAGTGATTTATGAAGGCCAGTGAATTTGATATATAATTTAATCAATTTCGATAAATGATTTTCAATTTTAAATTTAACAGTCACTTTCCTCTTGAACCTCTTTCCCATTCAATTAAAAAAAAAAAAATGGCAGATGCAAGAGGCAGCTGAAAAGCTCTACTCTTGTATTTTAGATAAGTAACGCTAAAAACTACACTTTTATCTTACAACTATTTCACTAAGATAGAAGACAACATCAATTGGTCCTTTCATATATATATATATATATATATATATATATATATATATTAGCAATAACTGATTAGCATGACTACGTCAATAACTTGAATATTTGACCGTAATTGGAATGTGAGGCTTCCCATGTCAAATTTAGGATTGAAAACTAATCACTTGGTCACATTTAGAACACAGGGAAAAAAAATTAAAGAAAATGAAAATGAAAATGAAAATGTTTAGAAAAACTACACTAAACTTATAGAATATTTTATTAAAGAATTAAATCAAGTAATTTTCTAATCATTTTTTAGTTCGTTATAAATGACATGCATATACATACAAAATTGAAGTTGGGAAGTTCTTCTTCTCCATTTGTTTAGAGCATTTTTATATGCAGTACGCAACCGGAAAGTCTTTGACGTCTCGCCCACTTCTCAATTTCTCAACCGATTATTTCAAAGCCACGAAACCAACAAGTTTACGTGCATTTCCCCGTTGAATTCATGTGCATGTTTCGCATAAACAGCTTGATTCGTTGGAACTGTCACATTACTTCCCATTTGTCCGTATACTTGTTCTCAGTCAAAGACAGATAGATAGGCGATGCTTCTCATGCAAAACTTCTGGTCTCTGCTCTCTCTATATATATATGTTTTTTTTTCTCATGTAGACCACTTCATAGGATCGCCAAAGACTTGGTTAACTGCCATGGAAATCAAGCACGCCTTTCTTTACCTTTCTCTCTTGCTTGGTTTCTCCTTGCTGCATGGATATTCTGCCTATGCTGCAGGAACCCATGACGGGTCTGAGCAATGGGGATATGTTGAAGTTCGACCCAGTAAATTAAACTCTTTCGTCTTCTACCTTTCTCATTTTTACGTCAAACAACAGGGCATTTCGCTTCCTCTTTCACATCTTTGTTCTTAACCTTTTCATGGAAATGTTTGTGTTGTGTAGAGGCCCACATGTTCTGGTGGCTTTACAGAAGTCCACATAGAGTTCGAGATCCATCCACCCCATGGCCAACACTTCTCTGGCTCCAAGGAGGCCCCGTGAGTGCCTAATTCTTTTATTTTATAAGCGGGGTATTCCGCCGAATTAAGCCCCGATTAGATTTTCAGGACACCTTGCAAAACGCTCTCTCCACACAAGTCGGATAAAGCTCGGCTTTTGCCCACCGGCGTGACTTACCACTCGAGCTAACCCCTGGGGATTGAGTGCCTAATTTATAGCTAGCACAATACTCTCAGATGTTACAATGCGATTATATGTTAAATCTGATTCAGATTCTCTATATTAACGTAGGGTGGCTCTGGAGTTGGTTTCGGAAATTTCTTAGAAATTGGTCCATTGGATGGGAATTTGAAGCCCAGGAAGTTAACTTGGCTCCGAAAAGCAGATCTCTTGTTTGTGGTACAATTTTCTGGACTGCCTTAATGCCTTATATAAATATTTTCTTTCTTAATCCTTTTATCCTGAGCTGATTTCTATGGACAACAGGATAGCCCAGTGGCAACAGGCTTTAGTTATGTGGAGGATAAGTCTTTGGTGGTTAAGACTGATAAAGAGGCAGCAACAGATTTAACTACCTTGTTGAAGAAGCTCTTTAATGGAAATGAAAAACTCCAAAAAAGTCCCTTGTACATTTTTGCTGAATCATATGGTGGAAAGTTTGCTGTCACTCTAGCAGTATCAGCTCTCAAAGCAATTGAGGCAGGAGAATTGAAGCTACAACTTGGAGGTAACAACCATATTTTTCATACCTCACACGAAATTCATCGAATTCAGTTTATTAAACTCGTATCTATCTTTAAAGTATGTAATTCTCACGTGTATTTTTAATGGAAACCAGAAGTTTATATCTAATCGTGGGCTTTCTTTTTTATGCATAAATATAGGGGTTGCATTGGGAGATAGCTGGATTTCTCCTGAAGATTTTGTGGTATGTAATTCCTGCTAGGGGCAATCCATTTGCATGGCAATCTTTTTGTATTATATGAACATTATACTGGTTAGTATTCATTAGAACTTACGAATTGAATTATAGTTCTCATGGGGATCTCTTCTGAAGGACTTGTCACGAATTGACAGAAAAACATTGAACAGATCAAACAGGTTTGAAAACTCTCTGCCAATTAAACTATAATAATAATTCTGAACTTCCCACTAAATTAATCTTAATTTGCAAACACAGTTTTGCTCTAAAGATTAAGCAGCAGCTGGCAGAAGGAAACTATAAAAATGCAACATCAACACTGAATCACCTCCAGGACTTTATTCTAAAAAACAGTAACAATGTGGTACCTCTCTGTCTCTCTGTCTCTGTTTCTGTCTCTCTCATCTGGCAGAGTATAATTGATTCAGGGGATTGGAATTGCAGGATTTCTATAACTTCTTGCTGGACGCTGGCAATGACCCTGTCGTTGGGGGAAGGGGATCCAGAGGAATAGCACCGATGGAAAAGTACACGGGATATCTATCCACCAAAAAACATTCACCAGCCAGTCAACGTGTTCTTCCTACCTTGATGAATGGGCGTATTAAAAAGAAGCTAAAGATCATTCCAAAGAAAGTAAAGTAAGTTCCAGCTGAGACAACGTTCAAATCCATGAACTTTGCTCTCGTATCATGTTAAATTTATTTAATTAATATTCTAAAAACGAAGCCCGAATCATCAGTTTTTCCTTTTAACTGTTTCTATTGTTCTGCAATTACTTCTTGCAGATGGGTTGGACAGTCTCGCTTGGTTTTTCGAGCCATGACTGGTGATTACATGAAACCCAGAATCAAAGAGGTAATAACAAATGTCTGTATCTAATTACTGCTTGTTTTTCTCATCTTCCATCTTCTTACCGACCAATTTCCTGGAAGCTTCATTTACACTCTTTATGAGCCTTTTCCCCATGATAGCTCATATTTACGGTGTCGTCCAGGTTGACCATCTCCTAGCCAAAGGCATAAACGTGACCATTTACAACGGACAGGTAAACAATATTCCATATCAGGGCAGAACAGATATAAACATATATATATTGACAGCATTTTCTTTTACAATCCTCTGAAATTCATACCGTTTGATTGTCTGTATATAACAGCTTGATCTCATCTGCTCAACCAAAGGAGCAGAAGCATGGGTTGACAAACTCAAGTAAGACTCAGAAGACAGAAATTTCAATTTACAGTCGTTAATTAATATATAAATTACTACTTCAATCTTTTAAAGAGGTTAAGCTAATAAAGAAAAATAATTTAATTATTTAGTTAATATTTTAACACGAATTATTCTTTTTGTTGTTCAATTAAGGTGGGATGGCTTGAGAAATTTTTTAAACTTGAAACGCAATCCTTTATATTGTGGAAGAGATAAAACAACGACAAAAGGGTTTGTCAGATCTTACAGAAACCTCGCTTTCTATTGGATTCTTGGGGCCGGCCACTATGTAAGTATCCATCCATAATGAAATAATAATTATTTTATTTATATAAACTTAATCTTTAGAAATAATGGGTCATTTAATAACATGGGGTCAACACATTTTCAGGTTCCTGTTGATCAGCCCTGTGTTTCGCTAGAGATGGTGGGCACGATCACTGGGTCTCCGAGTCATTCTTAACTATACAAAAATGGCAGAAATATGGGAAGAGGAAGATTACTTTGTCACGCAGCAACCATGAAGTTGTACTTTTTAAAAATGTTATCTCTTTCTTATGAAAATTAAATTATTTTTTGATTGTAACAGATGAACTGGAGGTTTGAAGTTGACCAACTTTTTTTTTCTAACTATTATATTAAGGAAGAAGGTTCCCATGAAGAAGCAATTAGTCAAATTAAACCGTTCTTTATATTGGATTTTCAAAGGCAGGGATGATTTGAAGTGTACAATTAAATAAAAAAAAAGGGGGGGAGAGGGGAAAAACTTGATTCATCTTGACGTGGGCCGATTGAGATCTAAAATAATATAAAAAAATTCATGTGAAACCTACTTATATATTTAAGTAGTGGTCGGGTAATTCAAATTTCATTTATGTAGATTTTATATGAACTTTTATCACATTAACTACCTAAATTTATAACAATTTAAATAATTAATTACCGTGAATCCCAATTCGATGTGGGCTTGGAATACCATCCTATTTGTGGTAGGTGAAAAAAAAAAAAAAAAAAAAAGAGTCTTTTTGAGGGGGCTCAGGCAGGGTAGATCAACTAAGATTGATTAAGCTGCATGGTATAGTCCCTTGTGATTGTTTGCTATGGTTTATTTGTGTCATGATATAGGTCGCAGGTCCTAATTTCAACGAGTCTAATTTTAAATCTTGAGCTAAACTCAAACCCAATTTAGTGTGAATAATATTGAATGTTTGGAATGGAGAGATGAAACAATAAAGACGAGAATATTCTCTATTTTATGGTCAAGATTTGAAGTTAGTGTATATAACAATGTATATGATTTCATATGCACCGTTTAATGCACAGACTTTAAATCATAAACTATAAAATAGATAATATCTATTTCATTTGAAATGAACAAAAAATTTGAGGGGATTTGAAAGGGCATTGTGCACTATCAATATTTTTTCTTTTCTTTTCTTTTTTTTTTCCTTTCTTTTTTTAGTTTCTTTAAATTGGGGGAATTTGTCGGGATAGGTTCCAAGTTTAATGAATTACTTCTCCTTTTATTTTTATCAAATAATTATAATTATTAAGAATTCATGCAAACTCTTAGCACTTGTTTTTATTGATAATTGTTACTCTTCCTCATAAAGTGCAAACCTCATTTCCAAGAGTGTGTGGTTGTTTACCCAATGTATACCTGAAAGACAACTGATTGATCCCTAACTAACCTAATGTTATTGAAACATTTCTAACTGCAGGCAGTTGGGGATGGCTCCATATGTCCTTTTTTCCCCCCTCAAAAGTGAAGCTGCACAATCCTTCTACTCATAAATTCTTGTTATTTAAACCTTGTAAAAGCAAGATACTCGATTGTTAATAATAAAACCGTAACAACATAGAATGCTTGTCTCATATTGAGTATGTAGATTGTCGCTTTTTATAAAAACTTGACTTGTCTTTTGCATATGTAATTAGCCCTTTCTATAATTGTAACAAAATTATGCTAGAATGGGTATTACCTTGTTATAAGATTGTACAAAACTTCAATAAACTTTGAAAAGGGTTAAAAATAAAAAAGCTAATAATTATAATAATATAAAAAGATAACTTAGAGAAATTTGGGAGAATTCAAAAGTCATGTAAACGGTAAACCTAACAATTTCTCTACTTTCAACTGTTTTTATTTTAGGATTTTTTTTTTAAGTTGCTTTCAAAACCTAACAATTTTACATCACATGCACCATAAATCAACTAAATACAACTGGTGAAGAAGGCTGAAGAAGCTCCCAACCCAGATGGAACAAATTGAAATTAGTAAAAAGGTTGGACTTATAATTAAAAAAATTGGGACAAAGTTATCTTTAAACTAGGTAATAAGAAATCATTTTAATAAAATTTATTAAAACAATATTTTATTCTCGCATGTATTTTTAATATAAACTAATATTTGTGTTTAGAATAAAGAGATTGTTGAGAATCAAGTGAACATTGTCAAAAAAAAGTCTCTAACAAATTTGGGCCGGATCTCGGATCTCGGATCTAAGTCTGACACCAATACTTTGAATACCGTAATACGTCCATACACCCGACCCGAACATCAAGAACCTTTACTTATTTATTTAAATTAAATGACTTGTAGCGACGGAAAACGCGTACAGAGACCCAGAAATCTCCAGACCGAGGAAAAAGACTAAGGAGATTGTTGGATTGTTTAGAGTTCGTCGACTTAATTTGCGTTCGCAGCCTCTCCGTGCGATGTTCAAGTTTTGGTATTGCCATCTCTGATTTTCCTTTTTATTTATTTTTCTTTTTAGTTTCGCTGAAATTAGGGCTTTCTTGAATCATCGAGAAATTCATTTAGTTTTCACCTCGTTTAATCAAATTAGTGTAATTTCAATGCTTTGAAGCTTGTACTTTGGGGCTTATTTTTCAGATTTTTTATAATCTGAGCTCGCGCATGTTTTTTTTTATTTTACTGAATTTTCAATATCAAGGTTTCTAGATGGTTTCGGGTTTTCAATTTGTGTTGTAATTGGAGAATATAGTTGAAATGATTATAATTTTGTTGATTATCAACCTTTATTTTTAGAATCTATTTTTTTACGCGAATTACTGAAAATTGTTGTGGTGAATGATCGCCGATGCAGCGAAGTTAGAAAATGATGGAAATTAGAAGATATGTATCTTTGTTGTATTTAGTATATGATAAACGATGCAGGACGCTTAATTTAGTTTGAATGTGGAGGATATGAATATTTTTTTTAGTATGGTAAGTTTTTTTTTCTTTCTTCTCACTTTTGGGTTGATCCTTGTAAAAGTAGATAAAATTGAAACAATCTTTTTCTGGGCATTGTTAACATGCTGAAATGTTCAAATTTGTCTTGTATTTGGTAGTATTAGAAAATGGGTATCCAAAATGACATGTAGATATAGAAGAAATCAGAGTGATGTGGTAGAAGAAGAAGACGATGCATTGAAATAATGGGTCTTCCTGCCTTTTATTTATGTGTAATTTGAATATTGTGGAAATAAGAAAATGGATCATACTTCATTGGGTTTTCTTCTTCTTGCTATGGAAATATTTATATGTATATATATTAACTAGAATAAAGTTTGCTTCTTTTCCTTTGTTCCTTTTCAATAGCTTTATGTAATCCATTGAAAGTTTAGACAATCTCTACCTGCAGGGGATCTCAGGAGCAACAATCTCAGCCACGTCCACAGGATGGTTCTCCGCAGTCCTGGTATCCTCCTTCTGTACTTAGCTCACCAAGTTCTTCTCGTCCAGGAACACCAGGTAGCACCTCTTCTAGCAGCTTCAGCTCACATAGGCCTACAGACCGGCCACAGTCGCCATCACATGTTTCACCTGCTGAAGCTGCAGGTATAATTGCTGTTGTGAAGGACAAAAGGTTGGTTCCTGGTACTGGAAGATTCCTTTTAGTACCTTTATTTTATGTTCCAAGTTGATGGATTTTTTTTTGCTATTTGGAAGATGGTGACATTTGGAGCGTATGAAGGATATTGTTAAAATCTATATTGCTCAGATTGCTATATGTTTATTGATTCTCTAGTAATTTGAATAAGGGCTAACTCGATAGGACTACATCTTTGGCTTGTCAAGTATCACACCTTGTCAACACATGGAAATTTCAAATACATGTAGAGTTTAGGATTCTACAATCAAGTGCTGATTGTAATTTTTCATTTTCTGATAATAACTGCATTTTTCAACAGAGATTTTGTAATATGGTTTGTATATTATTAGAATCTAAAGATTTTGAAAGCAGAATGCAACGTTCTTCATAGTTATGCCACTTATACAGTGTCATATTTACGTGTTGGGTTTATAAATTGCCTATTAAGTTCACTGTATGTTGCATGTGTTTGTTTGAGTTTGTATTCCAATACATTGTTTTTTTGTTAAGTATCTTTTAGCCAAATAGTAAGCTTCTTGTTAGATATTATGTTTTTGTTAGTGACTAAGAATATAAATCAATTCTCAGAAATTTACTAATTTTCTGATTTTTTTAAGTACAATTATTTGATGTATTTTGTCTTAGTCACTTATAGTAGTGCAAATAAAGATAATTAAATCATCCAAATTATATTGTAATATTTCCAATTCCACTTCTATAGTTTCTAATCTTTTCTTGATAAATTTTTTTAAAGTGTTGATGAATTGAGAAGCTCTTATCTGACAAGGATGCATATCATCAATTTTACTTTCACTTGATCAAGTGAAGATTCAAAACAATGTAAGTCATGGATTATGATCTCCTTGATCTGACAAACATTCTTAGCTTTAGAATTTTTGCATGTTGCTCTCTTTAGTCTCACAAGTGTTCTCAAATTTAGGCTCTATTTGTTTTGATGTAAAACATTTTCAGTATTTTCGGGCATTTGGTTATACTTGGAAAACTTGGTCAACCGTTAAACGTTCAATTTTCCGTAAAATGGGTTAGTTTTTTTTTTCCCCTGACATGCATCTCCTTCCCAATGGCACAAACACTGTTCTCTCCATTATTCATCATTTCACCGCTGACAATCCCATCAGCATCAACTATGGTGTTGTCGCGGACAACCTCCTACCATCTTCCCAAATTGCCACCTTCCTCAAAAACCCAAACCATCATCTTCCCCACCTTACCGAGTCTTTGAAATTGCCATAGTTTAACAATGGCCATAACAAGGGATGTGTCCTTCTGGAGATTAAGGAAAACTGGTAATCCTTGCACATCCTACCCAAAGTGTGTAAAGGATAGGGGTTTATCCAGATAACTGGTGTGCCTTGATGAAGCCTACCAATGTTCACGAGCAACAGTGACTTCCTGTGAATGGATTCTTTTGTAAAGATATCTACTGCATGATGGTATCTTGTTTGCTTGTGATTTTGCTGCCATGATCTACTAAAGACTTATATGCTCCATGCTCACTTTAGATCTAAATGAAAGAAAAAGAATGCACAAATCATGGAATTATGGATACGTGGGACCAAAATATTACCTGCTTGGTACTTGTTCAAATATATATATATATATATATATATATATTACCTGCATGGAGGTCTTCATGTTCCTGAAATGACCTTTTTTTTTTTGTTTTTGAGATAGAACTAGGTTTGAAGTAATACATTTATGTCTGTGGCATGAGACCCCAGTAAAATTTTTTGCGGAAGGAGTCCCTTGGTCAATTTTCTTGACTGTTGTCTGCTGGCATGGCCTTTGGTTATATTTAGTTGGGGCATCAGATACAGGAAATATTGAGGTTTTCACTTTGAAATTACTACCATAACTCCTATGGAGAAGATCTTTTCTTTTCATTTGAAGTTTCACTTATGAGATAAGAATATGTAATAATGCAACTTACATATGTAACCTAAGTGGGAATAATTGATTTTAGTCATGGCTCACATAATTGAGGTATTAATTTATGGTGTAATATGTAATAGATTCTCATGATTCCAAGCCAGCTGAATTGTAAGAGCAAAGCACTTTCATACACTGCAAATGAAAGAATTTGTTCACGTACTTGCTACACATGTGGCTTTGATGATATGATGTTGTTGCTGCATTATGCAGAGTCATATTGTAGGTCTGTTGTGTCTCTGATATATGAGATTCATCATGTCTTTCTTATAATTTTATCCACCTCCTTTTATGGCTCATCAGCTAAGAGATGAACTACAAGGAAACTCTACAGCTTGCCAGTGAGTGTGCTTGTCCTTTTTCTCCAACTATTTATTTACTTTTCAATGTGTTATGGGCGGTTAAGCTACAGGAGAGATTAAATATTACTATCTTCTATATCAGGGAGAACTTGGAGAAGGAACCACGGATTATGGAGCTTAGAAATCAGGCGAGTTTATAGGCTCATCTGTCAATTATAGTTTTAAAACATTGGGAAACAGACTGAAGAACTTTCTCCCTTTGATCTTATATTACAGTGCAGAATAATTCGGACAACAGAGTTGGCTGCTGCTCAGGAGAAACTCAATGAACTCGAGAGACAGAAGGAAGAGAGTTTGAAATTCTATTCCCCAGCATCCCTTCTCCAAAGGCTACAAGGTACTCAATTATAATAAAAACTTGAGGTTGTGGAAAATAGTCCAGTGTTGAAAAACACCTGTTATAGAGAAGTGAAATACGTATTTGTTGTTTCAGAGGCGATGAATAAGACGGAGGATGAATCTGAAAACCTGCATAGGCAGCTCTTAGATAGGGAGATTGATGTTGGGGCCTTTGTCCAGAAATACAAGAAGCTCCGTACTACTTACCATAAGCGAGCACTCATCCACCTTGCAGCCAAAACGTCTTCAACTGGTTGAATGGCTAGAAACACATTATTGTATACTTGAATATTGAGGAACACTGCCTCATTCCATTGTTATAATTCTGTTTTTGTTGTAAGTTCATTCTGTATATCGTTGTCAGCTCCAGCTCTTATCATATCAAGCCATTAATGTTGTTAATAGCAACTTATTTTTTGTTTGAACAATCGCTGCTTTTAAACTATTACTTAACATCTCTCAATAGGATGAGTCCGACAATGTGGATGCTTTCTGTTTAGAAAATCAGAATACTACATTCTTATTCCAATTCTATCTCAAAATTAGCACTTAGATCATTCTTTATTAAAAATAAATAAATTCAAAGGATGATAAATACTATTACATTAGCCCAATAAAATGAGGGTATAATTTTTATTTATTTATTTATTTATTTTCAATTCAAACTATTAAATTGATACTAATCTTTGGAGCAAAGTATAGAGTTGAGAGTGTGTGAAACATTTTTTAGAGCAAATACTTGTGCTTTATTAAAAATGTAATGTGATAATCACGTATTTTAAAAAATAGATGTTATGTTAATGAATGGAGTCGATAGAATTTTGTTCAACTTAATTTGTAAGAAAACTTGTATTGAATTAAATTGACTTATAAAGAATCAATATATCGAGACATTCTCATATAAAAAGAATATACAAATATATTATACGAGTAATTTTAGAAGTTACTTGTGTCATATTAAAAATAAAGTAACCTTTAAAATTATTATCCGATCAAAATTCAATAATAATCGATATCGATCACAATTTGATTCACACGAAAATCTACGAAGCAATAATACAGCATTATTGCATCTCGATCTGAACGAGACCCCCACTATTCTACCAACAGAAGATTCCACTTCTCGAATACTGCTCTCGCACCCGCAGTTCAACTCAACAACACAACCTTTCTACCTTCTCGAGTAACCCAGTCTTCGCCCACCTTAGCTGCTCATCCTATATTTCGATTAAGCCAACAGAAACATACATACAATCGTCTTCTAATCCAGATAACCCAAAATGCCTTTGAATCCCACTCTCTAACACATCGGTTCCTCTCCTCTCCTCTCCTCCCCCTATTTTTCCTTACAATTTGGGACATCTACTTAGATTTACCCTTGACTACCCACCAAGTCAACAACATGGCTGAACTTGCATCTGCCATTGCAGGAAAGATCTTGGAGAAGCTAGGAGCCCTTGCTTACGGAGAGTTCAGCTCTGTTTTGAACATCAAAAGCGAGCTGAGAGAGCTTGAGGACACCATGACAACCATTAAAGCCGTTCTCTTGGATGCTGAAGAGAAGCAAGCTAGCAATCGCCTGCTGAGCATCTGGCTGAGGCAACTCAAAGATATTTTTTATGATGCCGAGGATGTGCTAGGTGAAGTTGAGTACGAAGTTCTAAAGAAGCAAGTGGTCAGAACAATCGAGTCCACTAGTAGAGAGGTACGTGGTTTCTTTTCATGTTGTGGTGCCTATGCGCATTCCATTCTCAACTGGGTCACAAAATCAAGCACATTAGGGAGAGGCTAGGCAAGATTGCAGCTGATAAGGATCAATTTGATCTCACAGCACGACTTGAAGATAGGCATGTCATGCACGGGAGGAGGGACATGACTTACTCATATGTTCCTCCTCCAGATGTCATCGGTAGGGATGACAACAAAGAAAATATAGTTAGTCTTTTGAGGCAACCTGGTTCTAACAGAAATGTCGGTGTAATTCCTATAGTTGGCTTAGGAGGTTTAGGGAAGACCACAATTGCTCAGTTGGTATACAATGATGAACGTGTAGCTGAGTATTTCAAATTGAGAATGTAGGTTTGTGTGTCGGAGGATCTTGATGTTGCTAAATTAATAGAGAAATCCTTAAAGAATTATGTGTTACAATTGATGAAAGGTCAAGTACAATAAATACGTGGCAAACCAACTTGAGAGAAAAGTTAGAGAATAAAGTTCTTACGTGTCTCGAGATGATGTTTGGAATGAGGATCGTAGTAAATGGATTGATTTGAAAGCGGTTGATAATTGGTGGTTCGGAGGAAGTAAAATTGTAGTGACAACACCTGGTCACTTGGTTGCCTCCATTGTGGGAACTGTTCTCACATATACTTTAAAAGGTTTATCCAACTGTGACTGTTTGTCTTTATTTGTGAAATGGGCATTTAAGGAGGGGAAGACAAATATTAAACATACATTTTCGTACATTTGTATTAAAAAACATGAACACATGTCGCAATTCTAAACACTCTCTACGTCAAAACTCAGCTTGTATATATATATATATATATATATATATATGATGATGATGATGATGATAATATAAAGAGAAAGCAATAAAAGATAAAAAGAAAAATAAAGAGAGATAATTTGTGAACTTTTTGTTTTCTTCATTAAGACAATTAAACATAAAGCAAGAGAATATGAAAAGAAAATTAGATAAAGAGAGAAATAGACAATTTGAAAACCTTTTATTTTCTTCATTAAGACAATTCAATGCATTACAAATAAAACCCCTATATTTTAATTGTCTTATTAAAAAACTATCTAAATATACATTTTCATACATTTGTATTAAAAAACATAGACACGTGTTGCAATTCTAAATAATATCTACGTAAAAACTTGGCTTTTATATATATAATATATGATTATTCCGTATACCGGCGTACTACTATTCATGCACACAAGTTGTATTTGTATCTCTACTCTCCAATATAAGTCTAACTTTTCTCCTACTTTTATTATTTTAATGCTAAAAAAATGCATTCGTCTCCTAATCAATCATCAACTATTAACCCTTAACTTACGGTGGAAAAGCATATTCGATGGCCGACATTAATAGTTTTAAAATAATCTATTTCCCATGCTTTTAACTTAAAGAAGAAGAAGAAGAAGAAGAACAAGGAGAAGAAAGGTGGGGGAGTGTGCGTGAGCCGTGAGGAGGTGCGAGAGATGACGGAAAAAAATGAACAAAGCGCCAAAGTGGGAATGGGTGGAGGAAAAAAAGAAAAAGATTAAAAAAATAAATAAATAAATAAGAGAGGTGGTGTGTGTGTGCCACTGTGTGGTAGGTGGGGAGAGAAAAAATAGTGGGGAGGTGGGAGAGAAGAAGGAAAAAAAAATGAACAAAGTGAGAGTGTGAAGAGGAAAAAGAAAAAAAGAAGAAGATAATAATAAAGAAAAATAAGAGTGGTGGTGTGTGTGCAGGACTCTCTTCCGTCTATTTTGGATAGGAGAATATCTCATTAATGGTAAGGATCTCTTTAGACTCGTTATTTATTGAATTCTTTAATAAATATACATTTGTTTAATAATCTACACATTAAATACATTTTATAACATAATATATGTATGATATTAAAATCATAAAATTAACAATTATAATAATTCAAAACACCGGGAACCAAGCACGTGCCATCCCAACTAGTATATATATTTATTTATAATTATTGGGACCAAAATCATATTTTCACCAAATGTATCCAAATTAAGGTTCTTTTAATTTTATGAACACTAGCTTACACTAGCTAGGAGACAAAAGAATAACAATAGGATATATAGTAAAAACAAAAAGACTATAGTTATATGCGTACACTAGGAGAATAAATAATAAGAATATGATAATTATTAGGAAGAGAATATGTATTAGAAAAAATAAAAAGAAAAAGAATATATACAAAAGAATGAGCGAGAAACAGGGAGAACAAAGAATAATAATATGATCGGAAAACTGCTAGCTAGGGCTCATTCTCCTAACAATCTCTATACATATATTTTTTAAATCTACCATTGAATATATAAGACTCACATATAGACTTAAAAATCCAACGGTGAATTTGAAAAAAAATAAAAGGAAAAAAGTAAAAAGTAAAAGAAGATGATGATTAAGAGAATGAAATGTAACGTTTCTCAATAGGAAAATAGTATGTACTAAAGAATGAGTGAGACAAAAGGAGAATAAAGACTGCAAATCTTTTTATTACATTTTTATGAAATAGAAAAGGAATATATACTTGGTGAAAACACATGGAACCAAGAGAGTTGTGACAAAAGCAAATTCTAAGATTACCAAATAAGTAGAAAAGTGCATAATAAAAAAATAACACAATCACACAAGACACTAAGATTTAAGTGATTTGGCCTAACAAGCTTATATTCATTGGCGGTGACAATTAAGGAAAAATTTATTAACAAAAGAGTGGAGTACAGAGAGTAGTAGAAACAAAATCACTCAAACCCAAAAGCGCCAAACACACCCCAATCTCACTCTCACACAAAAGAGAACTAAATACAAAAGAGAAAATATTCTCTAAGCTTTTCAGCACTTCAAATGTGAGATCAAATTGAAGAAAAATGATGTATCTCTTCTTCCATATGCAACACAAGTCTCTCTCTCCCGACAACTTCAATTTTTCCTCTTCTTAACTAAAGTTGCTGCTTCCTTACTTGTGACTGAATAATGGCTTCAACTTTTTAACAACAAAACCATTTTGTCAAAGTTTCTAGAAGAAGCTTAACGAATGAGAGACATATATGCAAGGAGTAGTGATTGAGACCAGTCCAGTGTGCATGAACAGTAGCATGCTGAAATATTATTTAATATAAAATAATATTTAAAAATAGTAATGAACAGTAATTTTTATAATAAAATAATATTAAATAATAGTCTAGTGTGCTACTATTTATGCACGCTGGCCTCAATCACTACTCTATAGGCAAGTGAGAAAAAAATGGAGTCATAAAAGGTTGGGTCCACGGTAAAACTTGTGAGAAGCAAGTCGTTATTCTACGGAGACTTCCTATAAAATCCGAGTGTGCATTTGATTAGTTAACCATCTTCAAAAAAAGATCCTGCCTCTTCACCAAGTCCGTCAATTAGAACACACCATGGCTGAACTTGCCTCTGGCATCGCAGAAAAGGTGTTGGAGAAGCTAGGATTCCTTGCTTATGAAGAGTTTAGCTTAGTATTGTACATCAAAAACGACCTGGGAGAGCTTAAACACACCATGTCAACCATTAAATCCGTGCTATTGGATGCTGAAGAGAAGCAAGCTAGCAATCACGTGCTGAGCGGATGGCTAAGGCAACTAAAAGATATTTTTTATGAGGCGGAGGATGTGCTAGATGAAGTTGAGTGCGAAGTTTTAAGGAAGCAAGTGCTCAAAAAATATGGGCGCACTATACGTAGAGAGGTACGTGATTTCTTTCCATGCTCTGTACGCGCCATTGCATTCCGTTGTCAACTGGGCCACAAAATCAAGAACATTAGAAAGAGGTTAGGTAAGATTGCAGCTGAAAAGGATCAATTTAATCTCGCTGAACGAAATGAAGATAGGCATGTCATGCACCGGAGGAGGGACATGACTCACTCATATGTTCCTCCTTCCGATGTCATCGGCAGGAAAGATGATAAAGAAAATATGATAGGTCTTTTGAGGCAACCTGATGCTAAAAGAAGTGTCAATATAATTCCTATAGTTGGATTAGGGGGATTAGGGAAGACCACAATTGCTCAGTTGGTATACGATGATAAACGTGTAGCTGAGTATTTCGATTTGAGAATGTGGATTTGTGAGGATTTTGATGTGGCTAGATTAATAAGAGAAATCCTTAAAGAATTAGGTGTTAGAATTGATGAAAGTTCAAGCACTATAAATACGTGGCAATCGAACTTGAGAGAAAAGTTGGAGAATAAGAAGTTTCTACTTGTTTTAGATGATGTTTGGAACGAGGATCGCAGCAAATGGTTTGATTTGAAACAGTTGCTAAGCGGTGGTTCAAATGGAAGTAGAATTGTAGTGACAACACGTAGTCATTTGGTTGCCTCCATTGTGGGAACTGTTCCCACATACACTTTAGAAGCTTTATCCCATGATGATTGTTTGTCTTTATTTGTGAAATGGGCATTTAAGGAAGGGGAAGAAAAGCAATATCCAAACCTCTTAGAAATTGGAAATGAAATTGTGAAAAAATGTAAAGGAGTTCCATTGGCAATACGGACTTTAGGCAGCCTACTTTTCTCAAAGGTTGATGAACGGGAGTGGAAATTTGTGAGAGATAATAAGATTTGGAAATTAGAACAAAAGGAGGGTGACATTTTACCTGCATTAAAACTAAGTTATGATCAAATGTCATCTCACTTGAAGCAATGCTTTGCATTTTGTTCTGTTTTCCAAAAGGATCATGGATTTGATAGTGATGAGTTGATCGCATTTTGGATGGCACATGGACTCCTTAATAAAATGCCTGATAATAGTCAAAATATAGAGTTGGAAGATGTTGGCGACATGTATATAAAGGAGTTGTTTTCCAGATCTTTCTTCCAAGAAGTTACACATCATTTCTGGTATTATAGGTTTAAAATGCACGATCTTGTGCATGATCTTGCACTCAAGGTTGCAGAAGAAGAGTGTTCATCAATTGAACTTTACACACAAATATTTCTGGAACAATTCGTCATTTATCATTTCCAAACAATTGTCTGGAATTTCCACAATCCTTCTACACGGTAGGTAGTGGTGTGCGGACCATTTTGTTAATGGTGCAACAAGTGCCAACCTTAATTGAAACATGCATCTCGAGATTCAAGTGTTTGAGGTTGCTTGAAATAAGTAATATAACTTTTGAGGTGTTGCCAGGCTCTATCGGTACTTTGAAGCATTTAAGATATCTGAATCTAAGTGGGAGTCTAGAATGAAGAAACTTCCTGATTCCATTTGCAACCTGTACAATTTGCAAATTTTACTACTTCATTATTGTCCGAGACTTGAGCGGTTGCCCAAAGATACGAGGAAGATGATCAACCTTCGGTATTTGACGGTAACAACAACTTACACGCGCTTGTTTGAGAATGGTGTATGCAGCTTGAATTCTCTTAGGGTTTTGCGTATATCTAACTGTCCGAGATTAGAAGTTCTATTTCAAGGGATGGACGGATGGCTTACCAAGCTTCGGACATTGTTTGTGGAAGGTTGTGATAGGTTGACCTCTTTGACGCATGATATCAAGCACCTAACCGCCTTAGAGATCTTGGTAATTCAGACTTGTGAAGAGCTTAATTTGATGGAAGAAGAAGACGATCATGACCTCAAGTTTAGCCTTCGAAAATTGCTAATTGAAGGCTTACAAAAGTTGGAGGTTTTGCCACAATGGGTCCAAGGATCTGCTAGCACTTTACAGTTCCTTCGTATTTCAATGTGTCATAACCTCACGGCCTTACCGGAATGGCTGTCAAGTCTGAAATCACTTCATACACTTGAGATTATAGGTTGTTCCAAGTTGTCATCTCTTCCGGAGGGGATGGATAGTCTGACTGCGCTAAGAGAATTGAGGATTGAAAACTGTCCTGAATTGATTAGGAAATGCAGACAGGAAGATTGGTCCAAGATTGTTCATATACCGATGGTCCAACTGCTAGATGGGCCCAAAATTGAAGAAGTAGCTGGTAAGATTGCATTCTCTTAACATTTCAATATCAATCGTCAATACTTTTTATTTTTATTTTGACATATTCACACAAGGGTAGAGGGAGAGGATTGATCAGAACTCCACTTATAAGACATTTAACTATTTGTTTATTAAAGTTATATTTGTTCTTTTATTTTTTATTTATTTATTTTGAATCACACATTTTTGCTTGTTTTGTTCTCATCTTAAGTTTACATGTCTATATATATTTGCAGCTTCCATGGCGTGACTTTAGCAAGAGATTCATCAACTATATATTAAGCCTCAATGCAGCTCAGTTCAAAGATGTTTGTTCTTTGATTCAGTTGTAAACATTTCAATTATTATAATTTGTATTAAAAGATCGATGTAAACAAATATATATATAGAACTACTATGGCTGCCAATTCTAAATCACTTCGAACACTTGAGATTATCGGTTGCTCCAAGTTTTCATCTCTTTTGATCGAAGGGAATGGATTGTTTCACAATGCTACAAGACTTGACGATGAAAATTGTCCTGAATTGATTGGGAAATGCGAACAGAGAGATTGGTCCAAATTGCGCATAAACCAACGGTCTCGATCAGCCCAAAAGTGAAGTAGCAGGTAAGTTGCATCATCTAACATTTTAATATATATACAGAACAACATTTTAATATCAATCGTACGTTAGTACTATTTGTTTATTTTTCTTTTGTAATCACGCATTTTTCACTTGTTTTGTTCTTATCTTAAGTTGTAAATTTTTTATTATATAGCAATATTCAGTAACTATTATGCCTCAACTATCATGCTCTTCTTTTTTTTTTTTTTTTCTTTTAACATGAATGCCTCAATATTACTCGGTTCAAAGATATTAGTGTTAAAGTATTGATTAAGTGAATAAATTTTTCTCTTTTATCAGCACTTTTTGGATAACTAGTAGTTTAACATGATATCAAAGCTAAAGGAACCTTAACTTCGTCAATTCACCCTATTTAAATAAAATATTCTTAAGCTTTTAAAATAACTAATAGTTTAACATAAACATTTCAGTCATTGCAATTTGTATTAAGATATGTAAACAAATAAAAGTTTCCCTAATTGTAGTTCTTACTATGGCATGTAGGGCTGTAAATGAATCAATCCATTTACAACACTATCACTCTGGAAGGAAGACAAAAAAAAAAGGAAAAGAACAAAGAAAAGAAAAGAAGAAGAAGCTAGGAAAAAATATTCCTTAATAAAATGCCTAATCTTTAGTGACATGTATATCAAGGAGTTGTAGTCCAGATCTTTCTTCCAAGATTTTAAGAATTACTCTTGGTGGTGTCTATTTAAAATGCACAATCTCGTCCATGATCTTGCACTAAAGGTTGCAGGAGGAGAGTGTTCAACAATTGACTCTTGCACGCAAAACATTGATGGAACAATTCGTCATTTGTCATTTTCACACAATGGTTTACAAGTTCCAAATTGCTTTTACAAGTCAAGTAGCTAGTAGTGTGCGGAACACTTTGTTCCCAACCAGGCAAAATGAGTTGGCCTTAGTTGAAGCATGCATCTCAAGATATAAGTACTTGTGGATTCTTGATTTAAGTTGTTCATCTTTTGTGTGTTGCTGCCAAGCTCTATTGGTACTTTGAAGCATTTGAGATATCTAAGCCTAGCTTGGAATACCCAAATCAAGAAACTTCCTGATTCCATATGCAGTATGTACAATTTGCAGACTTTAGTACTTAAAAGATGTTCGAGTCTTGAGTGGTTTCTTAAAGATACAAGGAAGATGATCAATCTTAGATATTTGACGCTAACAACAACTAACACGTGCTTGTTTGAGAATAGTATATGCTTCTTGAATTCTCTTCGGTTTTTGGCTGTAAGTTATTCTTGGAGGCTAGAAGTTTTGCTTCAAGGGATGGACGTGAGCCTTACCAACCTTCGGGCATTGGTTGTGTCAGTGTGTCAGAGCTTGACCTCTTTGACACATGATATCAAGCACCTATCCGCCTTAGAGACCCTTATAATTAGGCATTGTAGCTTGCTTAGCTTGACGAGGGAAAAAGACAACAGGAATATCAAGTTGAGCCTGAAGAAGTTGGAGATTACAAATTTACCAAGTTGGAGGTTTTGCCGCAATGGCTCGAAGGATCTGCTGACACTTTGCAGTACCTGTGTATTTCAACGTGTTGGAACCTCACAGCCTTACCGGAGTGGTTGTCAAGTCTGAAATCACTTCAGACACTTGAGATTAGTGATTGCTCCAAGTTGTCGTCTCTTCCGGAGGGAATGGATCGTCTTACTGCGCTAAGAGAATTGACTATTAAAGCTTGTCCTGAATTGATTAGGAAATGCAAAGAGAAAGATCGGTCCAAGATTGCTCACATACCGAAGGTTCGACTGCTATAACCAAAACATGTAGCAGTTGTTGGTAAGATTGCACTCTCTAACGTTTCAATATTAATTGTTGATAGTATTTGTTTATTTTTCCGTAGTAATCTCGAATTTTTTCAAGTTTACATGTCTATATATGTATATATTTGCAGTTTACATGCCACGACTTCAGCAAGAGATGCAGCAAGCAACCATAAGCCTGCAGCTCAGTTCAAAGATATTTGTTCCTTGATCATTTAGTAAACATTTATATCCTTATATTAATTTGTATTAAGAGATGTAAACTTACAGATATTTCTGTAATTGTAGTTCTTACTATGGCATACATGTAAATAAATTAGGATGGTGATGTGTTACCATTACTTCACATCTCTCAATTAGTCGAGTCCTGATCACAGAGCCTCTGGATACTGGTGGAAACTTGTTCTGTTTCAACTGTAATGAGCATAAAAGAACAAAGCAGTTGCCAACGGTCATTAACAAACCTGTTACATGATACCAAATATCCAGTTCCTCTTGAGAAAAGCAAACATTTAGATTGATTAAAACCTTCTTGGAACAACAAAGAGATCGAAGATCACTCTTTTATGCGATCCATCTCCTTCTCCCACTTCAGTCCACACATTTGTCGGCCAAAAGGAACAATCAGGTTATACCGGAAAACCTGTAATTCAGACATGTACATTCAGCCCATGTTTATGCTAAACATCCAAACAACATCTCATATATTCCCAACAATGCTGACAAGCAACATAGTGATCATGGCAATTTTTGAGAAGCAGAGCCTGAGCTCATTGGAAGGTGTATGTGGATAATTAATGGCTCTCTCACCTTATCATTGATACTCCGTAATTGAAGTTTTAGAGCCTCTGAAGTCTCAACCCATTTAGAGGAATCTCCATTGCATCTACTTCCCAAGCTCTCTTCAACGCCGTCGATCTCCGGATCAGAGACCATGATCTCGGACATATCGCGGCTGTTCGCGCGAGCCAGGTCGCCATGTTCGTACACGAGTGGACTGTGGAAGCCTCTGGGCCTTCTTGAAGGCTTTAGAGAGACGTTGCTGATGGGCTTTTTAGGCGGCTAATGTTTTTCCACGTGGTCTTCAAAGGAGAGGGTGTGTCAACTAATAAAGACACTAAAGATAAATGGTTGAAGGTGAGTGGGTAATAGAAATTTGACAACACTCTTTCACATTATACTTTTATTTTATACCAGCTTCAGTTTTTTTTTTTTCGTACTTATTGAAAAATCAAACGTCTCCCTGATTATAATATTATAGATACAGTTTGATATTTTTTAATTCTATTCACAATATGTTTCGTATTTGAATTTTTTAAATAGGTGATATAAGAAATCAACAATATTTTACAATTTATTGATATGTGTTAACATATAATTGGATGGTATTAAAATATTTTACAATTTAATAATCGTCCACTTAATTACTGGAGCCACAAATGTTTAAAGTCGTCACAAGTAATTAGAAAACGTATAGAATGTTGAAGAAGAAAAACACAATAAATTGAGAAAATTAAAACAATATTTCATCATAAACAATATCAATAGTAACAGTGCAATTCCCAATCCCATGGCTATCACCCGATTATTCGTTGTTATTGGGTTCTTCACACAATGGGTTTGTAAAGTAAAATGGGCCTAGCATGTATTTAATCACATCTCGGTACACCAACGTCGGTAGGCTGAGCTTCACTCCTCGCTGGCCTCCGGCGAAGTCTGTGAGAATGTTGCAAGTTCGTGATTTACACCACTCACGGAACATAGCTTTGAGTTCCTTCCCATGTAACGCTTTGTTTACAACGATGTCAAATTGGCCCAATTCATCGGTCAAATCACTCGCATAATACACAACTCTACTTCTTTCATCCATGCATATTATTGATACCTTGCAACCTGCAACAACCCCAATTTACACATTATTTCATGGTGTCAATCAATGGTATTAACCCTTTATTACTTGACGGGTCAATTAGATTTGGCTTAGGTGCTATAAAAAATAAAATATAAACAATTTTTACTCTCTTTCTTGAAAATTTGAAATTGAATCTATTATATTGAAATATTGTTCTTTTATATATATATATATATATATATATATATATATTTAAAAAACTAATTCAAATATGGGTCAATCAATGGATTCAATACATTATTCGAATGGGGATTGGCTACAATTCACTAACCAAATTATAGTTAATTCGAACAACTCTCAAAGAGACAGGTATGGGGTTCATTTGCTATGAGCAAATGCGAGACCAAATAATCTTAGGCTACTACTTATCCTAGGTAGCTTGGGTGTATGGCCTATTTACCCGGAACAAATGTGCTCCAGCTGCCCAGCACCATGTAGGGCCATCAAAATTGAAATTGCAGCCAATTTTCATCCTTATTAGACACCAAATTGACAAAAATGTGAGGATGTGAGAGAGATAAGTTATAATTCCTTAATCACATACCTTTGATGGGCTTGCCCCCATGAACCCATTCGTGCCATCCCTGAGTGCAATCCTGGCACAGTACCTTTCCACCTACATGCATGACCCCGGATTCCTTCTGAGCTAGACCTAAATTGGTGCAACCCATTAGAAGTGATGCTGCAATTATCACCAACACAACGCCTCCCATCTCTCTCTCCAAAGCAAGTGTTTCTTTGTGAAGAATCTCCAAAATTGGGTAGAGATGAGTGGCATTCCAAAGGGATACATATATATACAGGAGTGGTAGAGGGGTCTTTGTGTAGGAGTGGGAGGGCACTACTAGGGACGTGCAATCCACCAAGTGTGTTTAAATATAATAGGTGTGTCATGTGTGGCTCTCAAGACTAATTATTGTTAATCTAGGAAAAAATAAATATTCCATATAGACTCTGGAGTTTGGAAGCAGAGTAAATGAGAAGATGAGTCATTAGAGGAGAGATTAAAAAAAAAGTACCAAATTGAAATTAATAGACTGAATTACTCTGGAGTTTGGAAGCAGAGTAAATGAGAAGATGAGTCATTAGAGGAAACGAGAGATTAAAAAAAAAAAAAGAGTACCAAATTGGAATCAAGCCTCTATTAAATTTGCAGATAATTTTCACATGCAGTTAATAGACTGAATTAAAAAGACTTCCATAATTTTGTCCATATATTAGTAAGAAAGGTAACTTGTGAGTAAGAAACTATCAAATTTTCTTTTGTCAGTAGTCTAGCCATGTAATTAACTACTAAATACCAAAACTAAGATGATATAGTAATAAAAATTAACCTTTAAATTACCGAGAGTTTTGCCAAAAAAATATCATAAGTTGGTATTTGGATCACCAAAGGTTTTGCGAAAGAGAAATGCTAGGATAAATTTATTCCCAAATAATATATCACCATCCCATGTGATCTATGAGATGATATTAATTTGAGAAGCAAAATTTTGAAAATTTTTTTGAGAAAAAAAAAACTAGCATTTCACTTCATAAAAAGAAACACGCCATCTCAATTGTATGAAACACAAGAAACCAAATTGCAAAACTCAACTCTTTTTTTCTAATATATTTTTTTTAAATTTGTAGAAACTTGATGTACAAATAATGGCATAAGAAGCCAAATTACAAAATACAAGCTTAATTGTAGATAAAAAGAACTTGCTATTGCCTTAAGCGTTAACGTATACAGAGTAGGGCTCCCAAAAAAAAAAGAAAAGCGAAAACATTAACCAAAAACAATATTAAACAATGCCGATGGACATGGCCCTATGAGTGAAACTCAGGATCATCACAATAATCCCGCCGCCACAAGGGCATTGTTGAAATCTTCATCACTATCCCAAGACTTCACCTGCAAACACATAATTTAGAACTACAGAAGCCAAAACTTAGTGTAAAAGCATAAACAGGAAAAAGGACGAGGGAGTACAAATTACCTCTGCGACTTTGGAGCCAAAATAATGCTCAATTTTTGACATGAGCATCTCATCCCTATCACTACACAGCAAGTTAAATACAGCTCCTGTAAGGTACAAATAGATCTGGTTAGCTATTCAATTTCACATTTCAACAGTATATTCAGATTTTTTTTTTATTTTTTATAAGTAACAGTATATTCAGAAATTAAAAGTTAAAAAATGCTCAGGAGAGTTAAAATAAATTAACAAAGTCATGCAGGGGATAGCTCCCATCACTCCGGAGAAAAGGTGGCGTCGTTTGTTTTTTGTTTAAAAAAGGGTTTTTGATACGACATAAATGTCAAAACTGTTTTTGGTTTGTGATGAGTGTTTTGTATTGTGTTTTGAATTATTTGATAATATTTTTTCTTTAAAAAAGATAGAAAACAAATATTTTAGCAAACACAGCCAAAAAAATTTGGGCTAGATACCGATCTGACACGGCTTGGACATGCAATAAACAAGTTTAGGGCATGCTAACCTCTCCCTGACTTGTATTAGCAACTCCTTAAAATATATAATATACCCAAAGTATCATACTATATATATAATGTACAGAATGTTTGATGATTACCACAAAGGTGTGATTTACAGAAAATTACTCAAAATAAAATGAACTAGAACTAAAAGATCATGCTTTGAGTCAAGCTAGCCAAGCATTATGAAGAAAATTAACAAAGCCCTGAAACATGAAAAACTCACCCTTGCGGCCAAATCGCTGCCCTTCCAATCCTATGCAAGTACACCTCATAATCAGGCTCCGAGGTTTCATACTTCACTGGAAGATCATAGTTAATGACCAAATTGACCTGCAGAAAAAAATTCCCAGCATGTTAATGCACCTCATCATATTAACAGAGAAGAGTTGAAGGGAGTTTTTTTTTTTTTGCTGGAAAAAGGAATTTGGGGGGTACCTGTTGTTGGTCAAAGCCTCGGGCAAGGAGATCTGTTGATATAAGAACTTTAGTTAGGTTATTTTTGAACTCTTGGACTATTTTGTCTCTATCTTCTGCACTGACAGCACCTTGAATGGTAGTAACTGCATAACCAAGGTCAACAAGTGCCTTATGCAATATGCTGGCACTATTTCGCGTACGTACAAATATAATTGTCTGCCCCACGTGCTCTCCCAATTCAAGTATTCTGTCTTTAATCACAAGAGTCTTTGTGTGTTCATCAGGACAATGAACTTTGTACTGCTTCACAGCCTCTAAAGACAGTTCTTCCTTCTTGACAAAAAGTTGATTGTAGTCTTTGACTATCCTTGATACAAAATTTTTGACATTTTCATTAAACGTAGCAGAAAATAGAAGAACCTGAAAACAAATTGGTTAACAAAACAAGTCAACCATTTTTGTTTCAATTAGAAAAAAAACTCATGTTGATCAAGATAACCAATCAAATATCTGAAATCGAAACTTGCATATAATAGTAAATTTATGTCCACATAACTAATAGCATAATCTTTTATGCATTATCAATTAATCAGTGCATCATACAGAAACAGTCATACAAACCCTGTAAATAAAGAAACATGCACTGCCTTTTATTAGGAGATTTTATGAATGGCCAACGGCTCTAGTTGAGGATGAATAGCAATAAGGGCGATATTATCAAGCAGACCCACATGCAAAGCAACTTATAGAGCAAATATCAATCTCTAATCTAGCTACAACCTACCTAACAAAAGAAGTAATGAATAAGTTTACAACAGATATAATGCAACCTTTCACTTAAAAATAATATATATATATATATATATATATATATATATATATATATATAACACCCTCAATCCTTTATTCTCTGTAGGAACTTTTGCACCACACTTACACTGAATCTAGCTACAACCTAACAAAGGAAGTAATGAATAAGTTTGCAACAGATCTAATGCAATCTTTTACTTAAAAATAATTAAATCTCTGTGTGTGTATATATATATATATTTTAAAAAAAACTCTCAATCCTTTATTCTTTATGGGAACTTTTGCACAGTCCTTACTTGAAATGTTAATAATTCCTCAACAATATTTCATACATTGACAGTTCAAATTTTAGAATTTATTCAGGTGCTTATTACCCTAAAGTTTTAGGAAATAATTTTCATCAATCACCTTTGATATCATTCTCTGAGCATCACATAAAGGGATCTGTATCTAAAATTAGTGTTTAAACTAAACATGTCTACCCAACTTCACAACTAATTTAAAATCTTGGAAGATGTAACAAAGAAAAATCAACAAAAGTCAACAGCCAGGACTCATTAAGCAAAGCTCATTAGGAACATATGCACACACAAAAACCACGTTAGTTGAACAAACCTGGCAGTGAGAACTAAGTTTTTCAATACCCTTCTTTATTCTCAAGGAATCGTCCTTAAATCCATCCTACATCAACAAAACGAGCATGAATAATCAATTTTATGTTCCTAAAGATTAAAAGATTACATACTAAATTTAGCTAAAGCAATTATCCACATGCAGGTATTACCATAACAATAAAGCAAATAATCATTTGAAAGAAGTAACATGCATGTAATTGGTATTCTTTTTTCTTTTTTTATAAGGAAATTTTATAAAAAAGCGCCAATAAACATGATTACATTAGTTCCAATAAACATGGTACCTGCCAGCAAATACACTTCCTAGTACCTTATGATCCAACTGAAACCCCCTTATCCACCCACTCCCCCCACAACCCAAAAAAATAAAACCAAAAAAATGACCAACCCCAAAACTTTTCCCCAACTGTAAATGTAATATATTTGTACTGATACAATGGAATAACATTTCCATAAATGCAAGCGAACTAAACCCAAGATCAAGCCAGCAAAGTATCAAGCTTAGTGCACTCTAATGGTTTCTGCTAGACCAGCATAATTTCCCAGGAACCCATAAATACTTCTGCTACACAAAAGAAAAAAAAAAAAAAAAAAAAAAAAAAAAAAAAAAAACACAGATTAACTACTGGTCTCATTTGAATGTGAATGTAGGCATTTTATCCACCCAACACTGCTCTGTCTTCAACAAGCAACCGATATTTCACAATTAGGCATTAGCCAACCCAACATGGGAACAATTTGATGCCTATGCATCTCTATCTAAAGATCAATATATGTAATATGTGGTGTCCACATACAGTAATAGTACATGCACACAACTCAACCAAAGTACTGATCTTCTCTTGAATTAAACTGCCTAGGACCAATTATAGGTTGCCCTTGTTCAAAGTTCATAATATGATAATAATAATATGATACACAAATAGAGAATATATAATCTTCGCATGCAGTAATAGTGCACACAAGCAATTCAACCAAATGGTTCAAAAATCAAGATACCACAAGATTAACCATATAGTCACAAACAAATAAATCTGCCTACCCAAGCAAACCAAAGATCTAGATACAAACAAAATCAAGTAATGAAGTTTTTTAGATGCAATCATAATACTTCGAATTTCACCAAATATAAAAATAATCACCAAGATAAAATCTACCTCAGCAAGCATGTGATCAGCCTCATCAAAAACAAGAATCTTGATTTTAGTCACACCCAATTTCCTATTTGACATCCATTTCTTGATCGTACCAGGAGTTCCTACAACTACTTGTGCTGAGATTGGCGGTTGTTTTGATATTGGCACATAATGTTTGCTATCCATTGGCACAGCACACTCTGAAGTTATACCAGTGTACTTCCCCATCTTCCGAAGAACTTCCACGTTCTGCCAGATAGATACAGTTAAAATTCGTTTAGTGGTATGAACCAAGGATATCGTACTAGAATATATTCTTTCAAGTTCAAAAGCATGAAATTCAAACAAGCACATTGGTTCAAGTTTCAAAAATGCACTTTAAGAAAATTGGATCATTTCTAAATTATATTAAGAACAGAATCTTCAAAAGTATTTCATCAAAGGCTGTGTTTGGTTCTTTGCTGAGCTTTGGAAATAAGGACGTAGAAAAATAAAACATTTAATGTTTACCCATAACATGCCTTTCTATACATTTTTTTGAAAAAAAATATCAAGCAACAAAATAACAAGAGCAAAAACTGACCTGAATAGCCAGCTCTCTTGTGGGACAGACACATAGCGCCTGAGGCATCTTCAGCGTGGGATCAATGCGACTCAACATCCCAAGCACAAAACAAGTAGTCTTACCAGAACCATTATGTGCCTGAGCTATCAAATCTTTGTGTGGAGGATTCAATATCATCGGTAAACTAATTCCTTGGATTTTGCTGGGCTTCTGGAACTTCATCTCCACATACAAGCCCTTCAGCAGATCTGGTGACAAGTTTAAATCCTCAAAACTACTAGCAGATTCATACGGTGTATCAGTAACCTGCATCAAAAGTAAAATTGATCTCAGCAACGAGACTGGAGCATTCCTAGGGAGCAAACTACTAATACGGTCAAAACCCTAATTCTTGGTTTCTCACCAGAATTAAAGCTTTCATTTAGAATCCAAAAATGAAGTCAACCTATACAACTATTTTCCTTCTATTATATTAAACCAAAACAGAAACAAGAGATTCATATCATTTTATTTTCCTGCATACTTTCAATAACCAATCCCCCAAAATCAAACACAGCAAACATGTATCTTCCTCGTATTACATCAAAACAAAGCAAAAACAAGAGATTGAGGCTCAACATCCACTTTTTTAATTTCTCGCAATTCTCAAGAACCAAACCGCCAAAATCAACCATAGCAAAGGTGTTTAGTTGGTCAAAACCCCAATCTTCGTTTAGGACAAATATGAAAGATACGATATTTATAACTTCTCAATCATATATTCTTCTTTTTCTTAGTTGACCAAAACCCCAATTGTCTTATAACCTCTCAATCTAAAAAGAAATAAGATATTCAGATTCAAAATTCCCTTCTGATATTTTCATGCATATATTCTCAACAAACAAACAGCCCAAAATCAAATGTAGCCGACGTATTTAGTTGATCGAAATCCTAATTCTCGTTTCAGACAAATATCTTTCCGCTCTTATATTTTTCTAATATTTTCTCTTGGGTGGGTGATTATGGCCCAAAAATATCATCCTTTCATCGACTCCTAGACCTATAAAACTTCTTATACCTAAAGCCGAGAGAGATCGTACCGCTGTGATGTTAGAGTCCTGGGGCTCATCGAGGAACTTGTTGATTTTGCTCTCGTCGTCATTGATCGTCAAGGCCTCGACCTTGAGCTCCGAGGCGGCTTTCTCCTCTGAATTCGAAGAAGACGCGCTCGGCTCCTCCACAGGATCGTCCTCTTCGTCTCCCCAACGCTTCGGCGGTGCATTCTGGGGCGGTACGTTCTGGGGCGGCACATTCTGGGGCGGCGCTTGGGTCGTATCTTCTGCGGCGTCTGCCATTTGAGCTAGAGAGATCGCAGGCGAAGGATCTAGAGGAACTGAGTGAGTGATCGCGCTAGCGACTGAAAAACAAATAAAGCCGCTATGTGTAATTTACATAGCGTGTGATTCAAGTCGGTTTGTACTCTTTTTTTTTTGTTTTTTTTTTGGGTATCGATTCTGCAGGGTGGGTGAGAACAGGACGGATTTTGCGGGTTGGCGAAGCGGGTCGGGTAATATGTTAGAGAGAGAGAGAGCGAAAGAGAGAGAAACAATTAAACAAACCTTGTGAATTTGTGATAGGAGCTCCAGCGGACGCTAAGCACGGCTGAGCGGGAGCAGCGCAGAGTGATACTGAGAAAGAGGGAGGTGTGAGAGAACTGAGAGAAACGTGAGAAGGAGGCATGAGAACCTAGGCAGAGCAAGGCGGGTTTTGCGGGTATTTGCCCACCCTACTTCTTAGGCGGGTTACGAGACTATCTAATTAATAATGGCAAATATCAAGAACTATAATCGTTGCTAGTTTTGAGAATAAAAATGTACATGGCAATTTTCGATGATTCAATTTTATGTAGGCTTCATATTCATATGCATATATACGAATATGCACGTACCAACAATAAAAATTACAAAAACTATGATTACTTAGTTGGTGGATAATTGCATATTTATTTCTCTTATACATCGATTGCTAATTATTCTAAAATGCTTTAAACAAATATTTGTATCAAAGACAATTACATTATATGCTTTTTGCTCACTTTGTTAATATGAAGTAATTCTAGAACATAACCACGATTATGGTTTGCCATGTCTTATGTACAAATGTACAATTGTGGGTGTGGATAGAGTATGGTTCCAAAGGAAAAGTCTCCATCAAAGACGATGTTCATATTTGCGGTATAACATTGTTGGAGAATTGACTATGAGGCAATAGATAAATGCATCACATCTTAACAGAATGATGGAAGTTGTGGATGATGGTTTACGGACAACATAAAATAGAAGAGATGTAACTGTCATACAATGTGTTCTCTCAACCGCCATAGAATTAGGCTTAAAGTGTTGTGAAGAGTTATCAGATGAAGGAGTTCATATCAAAGATATACTTGTGAAGCTTCAAAAAATTAAACTGACAGTACTTTTTTTAAAACAGAAATCAAGGTGTCTAATATCTTTTTATCTTGGTTTTATTTGGTTTGTCTTTTTTATTTCTTTAAGTACTTTCAAGTGGTGTGTTTTTATGTTTGTATGACTTTTTCATGTTTAGATAAATTGCTTGGGATTTTCTAGCATCTTCCTCTTGAGCCTTTTCTCATCTTTTTTTCTCCTTACATGTACTTCTTATTTGACACATAAAATTAATACTAGCTTATAACTCGTGCTATGCACAGAATTTTATAATTATCATTTAATTTTGAAAAATCTTTTATACCATAGTAAAATCTATCTATGAAAAAGGAACCAAACCTAAACACAAAGGCATGCATAAAATTAAATAAATAAATAAAACTTTTAAAGAAAAAAACTGTGTATTTCGGATATCTAAATGAAGAATATAATCAATACACATCGAACATTTCTTCTCCATATATATATACTTGGATTCAAACACTTTAAAATGATTTTTAATCTCAATTAGCAACTCACAGAAATTCTTCACCTAAACTCATTCACCATTCGTGACACAATCCTCAAAAAAACACAACCACACTTGGCCAATACACAATCAGCATCAAAACATGCCCAAACATCAGCATCAATTTAACTAATTTAACCTCTGTTTGGTGGCCTAGAAAAATCTAATAAACTTCAGACAGATAAAAATATTTGACCACACATTACGGCAAAAGAATGGAGTTTTCTTTCTTCAAGAACACAACAGCTTCTTTTTTTTTTAACTTGGCCTAACATGTGCAAGTGTTAGATTTAAAGAATAATGCATGTTCTGCTCATTCTTTCTTTTTTTTTTTAACATGTCCTTCTTCACATCATGTGTAAGTATTGAAAAAGAAACGCATGCATGCTTCCAACGTTTTAAAATGTTTCTTTTGTTGTCTCTCAATAGAGGTGAGAATGGAACAATATTTTTGTGCATAGAGGAGTCCACAAATGATAATAATGAATTTTAGGGTGTGTTTAGGATTGCAATTTTACAAGAATGGTCTGCATTTTTTAAATATATCATAAAATGTAAGGTGTTTAGCATTGCAAATTTTTTTTTAAAAAAAATACTTAATCCAAAATAGGAAGAAAAAAAAAAGTGATTTCTATAAGTAGACTAAAGGGTGCGTGCTTATTTGAAAATGCGCGAATTTAAATCAAAATCATGATTTCACATAACAATCATTTGATAAAACAGTATTTTTTAACATATTTTACCAAACACATTTGCAATTTTAAAAATAGCGATTTTAAAAACACAATTTATAAAATTGTATTTATTGAAACCGCAATTCCAAATGAACCTTAAATCAATAAGCCAATTTCATTTAAATTGTATTTTCTGAACACTTATGAAGTGTTAGGAAAATGGCCAAACCCATCATAGGCCCAAAACAAAATGCTAGTCCGCCGAAAAAATAAATAAATACAACGTACAAGAAGTAGGGGTGTAAAAAAAAAAAAACCGGGAAATCGGAACCGGAAAACTGTGAAATTTGGGAGCCAGTTCTGGTTCTAGTTGCAAAAAAATGAAAAACTGGGGACCCCGGTTCCGGTCTCGGTTTTTGGCACCTGGTAAAAACCGGGAAACCAGAACCAAGTGCATATGTATATAATAATAATTTTTTAATAATATATATATTAAATATAAATATATCTATATATAATTATATATCATTACTTAGAGTAATATACAAAATAGCCAATGCCTTTATAACAGTAATGTGTATTTGGTTTGTTTGTTAATAAAGTTGCTTAATGCTTATTCATTAAAAAAAAATCAGAAAAAGGAAACCTTCGTTGATTACAGGGTGAGTATTAAATAATTAAAGGAGATAATGACGGTAAAAATGGATAAAAAGAAAAATTGGACAAAAATAATAAAAAAAATATACTGGACAAAAAGGCTAATAATTTTTTTAAAAAAATGGGCCAATTGTATGCAAAAAAAGGGGCTTATTTTAGGCCCAATACCTAAAATAAGCCAAAAAATAATAATGTTTAAATAACCGGTTACTAGGCTGGTACAAGCTAGGCAGCGATACCTGAGACTTCGGTTCGGTTCTAGTTTTTCAAAATCAAAGAACCAAGGTACCGGTTGGTCGATTTTGGCCAAAAAATCAAAAAATGGGATCGGGTTGATACCCCTAACAAGAAGCACCCATTTCTTGCCCTTTTCAAAATTTAATGATAGAATGCTAAGTGCTTATAGACCAAATATAAGACTTCCCAATCACAAGCCAATTGTTGAAGAGGAATATCGTGGGCTAGAGTTCCAATTAAGTGACATTTCTTGAGATTGTTTAAGAGGAAAACCACAACCTCTACGCATGATATTGATATCATCATATAGCGTAAGAGTAATTCAAGTCTTGTGCGCACTGCAACGCTGGTTGCCACCAAACTCACCAAAATACAATGCTTCACTTCCACTATAAAAGCAGCATCCCTACGCCTTCTTTTCCATAAACTTGAGCCCTTCTCTATCTATTTCTCTCTCCTTCTTGCGCTGTCATGATGGTAATAGAAAGGCCCTCGAATATTCTCCTCCTCTTGGGTTTTCTGTTGGTGCAGTACTCATGCATGTTTCAGTTGGCCCAATTTTCCACCACCAGCTTTACCGATCAAGCAACTCTTATTGCCTTCAAATCTAAACTCACTTCCGGTCCAAACCAAACTGTCTTGGCTAGTAACTGGTCCACAGCTACAAACTTTTGCAATTGGAATGGCATCTCTTGCAGCAGACGTAGGCAAAGAGTCACTGCTTTGAACCTTTCCTACATGGGACTCAATGGCACTATTTCTCCACATATTGGTAACCTCTCTGTCTTGGTTTATCTTAATCTACGCGACAATAGCTTTTTTGGTTCTTTGCCCCATGAGATCAGTCGCCTACATCGCTTGAGAATATTGGAATAATCTCCTCAGATTTGAATATACAAGATAAAGCTGAAGATCAACTCAAATGCAATATTAGATAATATACTCCAGCTCTCATCCAACCAATTGGAAGGTAGCATCCCTCCAACTTTACATAATTGCCGGAATCTTCAAGGAATAGCCTTGCGGGAAACTATCTTGTGGGTGCAATTCCATTGTCCCTTGGCAATATGTCGTCGTTAGAATTCTTGAACTTGCAATTCAACAACTTCACTGGTCCATTTCCTCATGTCATCTTTAACATATCCTCTCTAACCAAAATAGGCCTTACAAATAATCAAATCTCAGGAACTCTTCCAATGGATCTATGTAGCCATTGTCCTAATCTTCAAGGACTTTATCTTTCCTTCAACGAGTTCAGCGGTCAACTCCCTTCACAAATGAATTATTGTAGAGAGATTGTAGAGTTATCCCTATCATACAATAAATTTGATGGAAGTATTCCAGAAGGTTATGAGAGTTTAGAAAAGCTTGAATACCTAGTCCTTGGAGGTAACAATCTAACTGGTAATATACCTCCTACCGTAACTAACTTGTCGAGGTTATATGAGTTTGAGATTGAGGGTAACAACATTGAAGGAAGAATTCCCAGTGATTTATGGTGTCTTCCAAATCTGTCATATTTTGCATGTGAATTAAATTATCTCACGGGAGTAATCCCCCAATACATTTTCAACATTTCCTCTTTAAAAGCATTCTCCTTGGCAAATAATTCCCTATCTAGCAATCTTCCATCACATTCTGGATTTTCTTGCCCCAATCTTGAATATCTACTTTTTGGTGCCAACGATTTTAGTGGGCCCATCCCATTGTATCTTTCAAATTGTTCCAAGCTTGTCCTGATAGATTTTGCTTCAAACATACTCTCTGGACCAATACCAAAAAGTCTTGGACAATACTTAAAATACCTCAGAATTCTTCATCTGGTTGAGAATCAGCTAACAAGAGCGCCTGGAGATCAAGAGCTTAATATCCTTTCATCTTGAAAAACCCTAAGCAGACTCCAACTAATTGTTTATCACAATTTATGCGGAATTGAAACAATGAAGCAATAAACAATTCAACAAAATATGTAAAGCAATAAGCAATAAAGAACACACAGAATTTGGTTACGAAGAGGAAACCATTTAGAGAAACACTCTAAAATGTAAAACCTCTCCAAGGCGCAAACCGAAATCAACTAAATCAGCAAAAGATAAAGGATTACAAAATGTTCATACTCACAAAACCTTTGCTATGACACGATCTTGTATAAGACAAGCGACCCACTCGTCTTCTACCGCAGTAGCCCTTTCCAGAGACAGCTGGCACAATCATTCTACGTGATTTTCTTTCACCGGAACTTCAGTTGACTTCACTTCAACAGACAACGACTAATAATGAATATGGAACTAAACACTCCAAGAGAGAGAACTTAAGCGTTCAATATCAAAGACCCTCTTGGCTCATAAAGGCGAATTCTAGATGCAGAATTTATGACGCGTCTCTGATTTCATCTTTTAGTGCGGCGCGATTCGGAGCGTCAGACGGGATGCAAGCGGCTAAAGAGCACACTCGGGTTTTAGTACTTGAGCTACAGCACGTCCGGACGGTCACTCTGTCCGTTCGGACGGTCTGCGAATGGCTAGCGAACGGCCAGCGAATGGGGCAATCGGGTTTTAGTAGTGGAGCTCTTGAACTGCATCACGTCCGAACGGTCCGTGTGTCTGTCCGGACGGTCCTTGTTCCCATACTCCTGAAGCTGCTGCACAATCCTCCGAGAGAAGCAAGACCATAAATGAAAGCGATTTACAATGTTTTGATCACCGACAAATAGCCAACTATAAAATAACTAACACATCTTTCTCTAATTGTAGAGTTTTGGAGCACCTGGCCATATCCTACAATCCCTTGGATAGTACTATTCCGGATTCTATTGGAAACTTTTCAACCACTCTTCACACCTTTCTTTTATTTGGAAGCAAAATAAAAGGTCATATTCCCATGAGTATAGGTTTCTTAAAAAACTTGACCTGGCTTGGGTTGAGAAATAACAATTTGACTGGAAATATACCATCCACAATTGAGGGATTGGAAGGGTTACAAAGATTGGAACTTGGTGATAATAAAATTGAAGGATTCATTCCATAAGGTATATATATGTCAATTAAAGAACTTGGGTGAGTTAAATCTCTCACATAACAAAATCTCTGGATCCATTCCAAATTGCAATTCAAACCTCAATCTTCTCCAAAAGCTATTCCTAGATTCTAATCAACTAGAATCATCAATACCATTAAATTTATGGAGCCTTGAAAATCTATTGTTTTTGGACCTATCATCGAATTTCCTTGGTGGATATTTGTCTCCAAACATCAAAAAATTGCATGCTATTGAACGCATGGATTTATCTCATAACCAAATTATTGGCAATATTCCAAGCATCATTGGGGCATTTGAAAGCCTAAATTATTTGAATTTGTCAAAGAACTCATTTCAAGGAGAAATCCCACAATCTTTCAGAAACATGAAAGGATTGGATATCTTAGATCTCTCTTACAATAATCTCTCTGGTGTAATTCCTAAATCTCTTGAGGCACTTTCATATCTCAAATATTTGAATGTGTCTTTCAACAAGCTATCCGGAGAGATACCATCTAGTGGGCCTTTTGCAAACTTCACAAGTAAATCATTTTTAGGAAACAAAGCACTTTGTGGGAATCCAATTTTTGGTGTTCTCACTTGTCCAAGCTCAAGCTCCAAAGGATCAAAGGTGAAACAAAGTCTGCTCAAATATTTTCTTCCTGCCATTGCTTCAATTATACTCTGTCTAGCATTGGTCTATATGTTGAGAAGACACCGAGAAAGTAAAATACAGCTTCCAAGTTTATTTAATACATTGCATGCATTAGAGCATAGAATGATATCATACCAAGAGCTTTGCCAAGGGACAAACAACTTTTGTGAAAGCAACTTGCTTGGAGTTGGAGGTTTTGGTTATGTGTACAAAAGCGTGCTGCTTGACGGGACTGTTGTTGCTATTAAAGTATTAAATTTGCAATTGGTCGGTGCTTTCAAAAGTTTGGATGCAGAATGCAAAGTCTTACGGACAATCCGACATAAGAATCTTGTTAAAGTCATAAGTACATGCTCCAACCCTGAGTTTAGAGCTTTAGTACTACAATACATGTCGAACGGTAGCCTTGAAAGGTGGTTATATTCTTATAACTACTACTTGAATCTTCTTCAAAGAGTAACATTATATTTGATGTTGCATCGGCATTAGACTATCTCCACCATTGTCTATCCAAATCTGTGATTCACTGTGATTTGAAGCCTACTAATATCCTTTTAGACGAGGACATGGTTGCACACGTGGGTGACTTTGGCATTGCAAAGATTTTGGCCGAAAACAAGGATGCTACACAAACCAAAACTCTTGGTACACTTGGTTACATCGCTCTAGGTACATGAATTCACCTCCATTTATTTTATTGCTAAGAGGCTATCTAATAGTGGCTGATATTAAGAACAACAATAGTTGCTAAGTTTCAAGAATATCAATGTACATGTCAATTTTCTATAATCTAATTTTGTATTGGCCTTAGATTCATATGAATATACACTAATTAATGACAAAAATTACACAAATCATGATTGCTTAGTTGGTAGATAATTACCTTTTGTTCCTCTCGTTTATTGATTACTAATTACTATAAAATATGCTAAAAGAAATATTTATATCAAAGACAATTATATTATGTGCTTCTTGCTCACTACGCTAATATGGAGTACTTTAATAGAATAGGTATAGTGTAGTTTCAATACAAAATGTATTGCCCTAAAATTGATATATAAAATAAATAAAAAAATAAAAAGCTATATTTATGTTTAACTTTGACGAAGTATTTTTTATTTATTTATGTAAATAATTACTTAAAAAAATAGAACATTGCCCTTATGATAACAAAGGTCATGGCCACTCATAAAAGTATGTGGACAAAAAAAGTTGTTCATAGCACTTATTATAATTTGTCTTTATGAATATGGTGTGTATATATATATATATATACTTTTTCTTCTTTGATTATATATATAATTTTTTAAAACAAAAAGTTAAATTACTAACTTGGCCTTCTCTACAATTGTGAGTGTGGATAGAATATGGTTCGGAAGGAAAAGTCTCCATCAAAGGCAATGTTTATAGCTATGGTATTACATTGTTGGAGATGATCACAAGGAAGATACCTACCGACAATATGTTTGTAGGAGAATTGACTATAAGGCAATGGATAAATGCATCACTTTCTGACCGAATGATGGAAATTGTGGATGATGGGTTATTGAAAGCAGAAAATGGAAGAGCTATAACTATCATGCAAAGTATTCTTTCATCCATCATGGATATACGCTTAAAGTGTTCTGAAGAGTTACCAGATGAAAGAGTTGATATCAAAGAATGCTTGTGAAGCTTCAAAAAATTAAACTTACACTTTTTGAAGACATAAACGGAGGTGTCTCAAATATTTGATCTAGGTTTTATATGGTTTGGCTTTTTTATTTCTTAAAGTACTTACAACTAGTGTGTTTTATATTTGTTTGACATTTTATGTTTAAATAAATGGCTTGGGATGTTCTAGCATCTTCCTCGAGCCTTTTCTCATGGTGGATAATTAGTCATTATAGAATAATTACTTTATAAGATTGATTGTCAGCCGATTTGATGGTAATTGTAATTGGAATTTCGTAACAAGGTGAAAGAGATGAAAGCTCATAGAGGCTCGGAGGCATGCATTCATATTTTAAAACCTTATAATTAAGCTTTATTTTTTCTTACAGATGTGCAGGTGATTTGAATAATTTCAAATGCAAACAAATCTTAGGGTAACCAAATCATCATTTATAATAAATGATTTATATCTTTATCATGCTTTGGTAAGATAAATGGTCCATTAGCAAAAGTTGAAGAATGACTACTATGGTTTGATTTAGAACCTCAACTGTTATGGCCGAAACTTAAACATCTTGATTAAAAGAATGCTCAGATGGTGAAGCGTATGTTCGATCCAGCAATCACTTCAAATTTCTTTAACAAGTTTTCTATGTTTCTTCCTATCTATTGGCCAGTTTAACAAGTTTTCAATGTTTCTTCCTGTCTATTGGCCATTTTTTTCTTTTTCTTTTTTTCAGTCACTGGACAACAAGAAGGTCGGGAAGATATCCCTGACCTTTAAAATTATCTTGTCTGGTCAATCTATATAACATTCACATATAATACTTATCAACTTAATCACTAAAATATAAATTTTTAAAAAATCTACAATAAAAGTTAAAGGGTACAGTAAGCCAGACATATATATTATGAAATGACAATAATAATATATATAGACACATTGACGCACATTTCAATAATTGAAATCTTCCTAATCCACCATGTTTAGACTAATAAGACACAAATCAATTTAAATTACTCAGAAGACTTTGGGTCTTCCTGTGTTGACTCTCATTTTCAATGTCTTCTTCCAAGGTTAATTGAATTTCTTGTGATGGTGGCCGATCGACCAAGAAACAGAGCCATTGGGCATGAGTATAGGATAAGACCTTAGAAAGCATAGTATTGGATATTTTTATGCTGATTGATTGTATCTTAAATTAATATAATCATAATTAATTAGCATCATCATGCAATATTAAGCCAAAGTTGAGTTGGAGATTGGGACCAGCTCATTTATGATCAAATTTATATGAGTTAATTTGAGGCAGAGGAAGATGTGCAACTTTTTTCTATCCCTGCCTTCACAACCAGGAACACAATTAATGTTAGTCAACCTCCGGAGACCAGTATCAACATCTTGGCCATTTTTTCCAATTGTCGTGTCATGTCTCGTAGAAATATTCTCTCGATCGTCATAACGTTCGTCATAGACATATAAAAAAAAAAATTAAAAAAAATCTATTGTTGGGACATTTTTTAGTATAACAGTCTCTGTTTTTGAAGATTTGAATGTTTTTTTTTTTTTTGAGTATTTGATTTTAATGTTCGCTCTCTTTCAAGATAATAACTAATTAAGAGAATTTGTCAGTAGTACTAGCGAATCTCACCCAATGTTTAAGTTAGTTTATTTGAGAAAAGTCACCTAATATTCAATAATTGAGTCTAAGGTATATACTTGGTATAAGAGCCTATTTATAGGCTATGATTAGGTCTTTTATTTTAATTTGCCCTAAAAATGCTAAGAGTTGTAGTTCATTATTCTTCTAGTGGGCTGATTTAGTCTTGAGGCTCATTATGCTTGGCCATTTTTTCCAATTGTCGTGTGTTGTCTTGTTGAAATATTTGTCGATCGTTATAGCGAGTTGTTTTCTTCAGTTATGTTGACAGGAGAGAAATTTGGGAACATACAAGCACAAATTAGTGAAGCTCCAGAGTCCATTTATCTTCCAACTTGGCCACTTAATTCTTGGGACATTATCTTGGATAAGGGATGATGATGATAAAGAAGAAATAAAGGTCCCAGATAAACATGTTGGAGCTTAACTAAGAAATCTCTTCAGTCTTTGTAACAGTAGACAACTGTTACTATATATGCAGTAGAGCATTCTTGGGACGTTATCTTCTCTTCCTGATTTTGAATGCCACCATCGACCAGGACATTTCCCACTAAAAATGTGGCCTAACCACCCTACCAAACAATGACTTTCAAGGGAGTGCTTCAATTACTTTCTAAATCGATCCCTAAGACCAAGTGTCTTGGTTCAATTAACCACCTTAAAAAAATGATTTTAGCACCCTTGTAATCCTAAGGAGGTTTTGTTGCCTCCAATATTGTTAAAAGGGTAGCAGAACCACCCTTAAAAAACAACTATTAACTACTAAGGTTAGTATAACTTTTATTATTAGTTAGTTTTTTTTTTTTTTCACAAAATGATGCGACAACTTATAATTAATAAAATACTTAAACAAAAAATTTGACTTGTAAATAAAAAAAAAAAAAAATCTTTTTAATTAATTAGTGGTTGTAGCACTCATAACATTTTTTATAAGATTGGACAAGTTGGAACGGAAATTAGCAACTAAAGAAAATTAAAAAAAAAAACAATGAGAGAGCATAATTAAGATAGAAATACGTGAAACTCCAATCCTTCCACAAACGACACCATACATGAATTTACAGGCTATATATATATCATTGATTTATTAGTGATACTTGACCCCTCACTAGCTAGCTATCATTTCTTGTCAATTGGCACTCTCCGCTAGTTTTAACGTTAAAATTGACAATAAAAAAGAAATATAATTTTTTTTTTCCCTCATGATGAGTCTCCTCGGAAAGCCCCAGATAGTATACTCCTCCACTGGCCCCACTACTCACATGTATTTATGAAACAAAATGGCAGCATTCGCAAGAAAAGAATAAAACACCGAAAAAGGTTTCAAATTGATAATATCTTAATTCCTTCAACAACTTAATTGGCAACTTTTTCTTCGTTTATGTTGACAGGAGAGACATTTTCTAACCCTGCCTTCACGGCAGAAGCAGGCTACAGAGTTTCAGTCTAAATCACAATTAACGTTAGTAATTTAACATAATATTAGTATTAACGTTTTGAATTTGAACATGGAACACATATTCATAATCAACGCATCAAATAATATCAAAAGTATTTACTTCAAAAGATTAGAATGAAACAGCACAAGGCATAATTAAAAGTTTTGATAAGCAGTGGTTTAATAACTACGGATTAAAATATTAACTTAAATAATGAAGTTTATATTTTTCTATTAACTTAAATAGATACATTTATCTACTGCGCTGTTTGACGTTGTTGCTCGCCATCGTCGATCAAGAAAGGCGTGCTTAGTACACACTGAATGTACCTAAACATATAGACATAGAGTAAAAAAAGAAAAGAAAAAAAGAAAAAAGAAAAGACATAATATAGCCTTGCCAAAACACACACATACAAACACAAACACAAACACAAACACAAACACAAATATATATATATATATATATTATGAAATGTCAATAATAATGTATATAGCACATTAAAGCAGCGCTAAGTTTGACATTTCAATAATTGATATCATCCTAATCCACCATGTTTAGACTAATAAGGCACAAATCAAATAAAATTACTCAGAACACTTTTGGGTCTTTGTCCCTACTGTGTTGACTCTCATTTAAAGTCTTCTTCTAAGGTTAATTGAATTTATTGTGAAGGTGGCCGATGGACCAAGAAACAGAGCCACAGGCCAATTAAGATTGTAGTCTCGCACTAGTATATGATACGACATTATTTTCTATCCCTGCATTCACGGCAAAAACAGGCTGTAGGAAAATCAACATCTTGGCCATTTTTTCCAATTGGCGTGTCAAGTCGCGTAGAAATATTCTCTCTCGTCATTGTGAGTCGTTTTCTTCGGTTATGTTGACGGGAGAGAAATTTGGGAACTCTATCCGATCATTTTCCTAACCTAGAATTATGAATGAATAGTGTTCAGATTTGCCTAAATTTTGAAGGAAGTTACAATTATGTCTTCACCTGTTTAAGAGCATTGACTATTGGATGACATGAAACGAGATTGAAGTTTCTCGAATGCTGGGGTGGCCAAACCACCCCATAGGTGGTGGCCAGCAACCCCGTTCGGATTTTTTTTTTTTTTAAAAAAAATGTGATGAGGGCATTTTGGGAATAAAAAGGCCAAATGGGTTAAATTGCCACAATTTGAAAGTCTGGGGGGTTAAGTGTCACTTTTTAAACTTTGAAGGCAAAAATGAAAATGGGTTGATACTTTAAGGGGGTAAAAGGTAATTTCTCCATTTTTCTATTAACTTAAACAGATAACACGTACATACCACTCAAATTCTTCTTGAATACCCAAAATTATTCCAATTTCCTGGCTTAATTAATTAGTCTTTACATTATCTAATTTGCCACCGAAATGCACTGCTGATCAACATGGTGATGCATGGCCCATTCTGTAATGTGTCAAATCTTGCACCATTCTCGACCGATAAATGCTCCAGAAAATCCAACTCTGTAATCCAATATCTGGGGTTAGGATTTGGGAGGGTAAATTAAACAGTTTCTACCTTCAATGACACATGCCACCTTCGTTTCTTCTTTCTCATCATCCCTCTTAGCAGGATTTGTTGATCACGTGAAGCACGCATGGTTAGACTTCCCAATAACAAAGCCAATTGTTGAAGAGGAAAATGCGCGGCTCTAGTCTTCCAACTGACAATGCCAATGTTTAAGAGGGAAAAACCCCACAACTTCAACTCATGTCATCATAATTCAAGTCTTTTGCGCACTGCAACAATTTCTCTAGCTGCCACCAACCAACTCACCAAAATTGTTGGCGATAAGATTATTATAACACCACGCTTCAATTCACTTGCACTATAAAAGCCCCTCAACACCCGTTCTTATTCCCAGGCCGCCTCCTTCTTTATTCTTTATTATATATATTTTTCAACTTCTCACACTTGGCCTTCTCTACAATTAATTGTGAGTGTGGATAGAATATGGTTATGAAGGAAAAGTCTCCATCAAAGGTGATGTTTATAGCTATGGTATTATATTGTTGGAGATGATCATAAGGAAGAAACTTACTGACAACATGTTTGTAGGAGAATTGACTATATATGAGGCAATGGATAAATGCATCGATCACTTCCTGACCGAATAATGAAAATTGTGGATGATGGGTTATTGAAAATAGAAAATTGAAAAGATATAACTGTCATGCAAAGTATTCTTTCATCCATCGTAGAAATAGGATTAAAATGTTCTGAAGAGTTACTGGATAAAATAATCAATATTAAAGATGTGCTTATGAAGCTTTAAAAAATTAAACTTACACTTTCTGAAGACATAAGCGGAGGTGTTTGAAATCTTTGATCTAGATTTATATGGTTTGCCTTTTTTATTCCTTAAAGTACATACAACTCGTGTGTTTTATATTTGTATGACATTTTATGTTTAAACAAATGACTTGGAATGTTCAAACATCTTCCTCGAGCCTTTTCCCATCTTTCTTATCTTTACACTTTTTATTCAGATATACAAAATTTAGGGAAAATTATAAAATAAAAAAATAAAATAAAAAAAGCCCTTAAAACTACCCAGTCGTTTGCAATATAGCTTTTCAATATTCAAAAAATACTAAAGTAGCCCCCAAAACTACCACAATGTATAAAAAATGCCACTTATTTTGTATATTCTATAATACCCATATTCTTTTAACAAATAAAATAATAAAATAATTGTAAAAATAATAATTTTTTAAACATACAAGAAAACCAATGAGCGAATAAAAAAAAAAATTGAAATAAATAATAAGTAATTAGTCATCGTAGTTTGCCTAAAATATTACAAATTGCTTCATGTCATATTAAAGGGGTGTTAGTGCCCAAAAATCCGGCGAATTAAAAGGGTGTTAGTGCTGGATTATTAATATTATTTATTTTTAATTTTTTGACATGCAATACAAGGGAATGGAATGGGGGATTCGAACTAATGACATCTACTTCATGAAGCGTAATCCACGAACAATGCTACAAGTCCCTCTTGTATTCATCTTAAGTCCATCCAAGAATAAGTGGCTATTATAATCATTATTGAGCTTGTAATTGATCATTATTAAATTTTGATTAAATTGTGATTTTAATAGCCACATTATTCTTTGATAGACTTAAGATGGACATAAAAAGGGCTTTTAAAATTACTCGTAATCCACATCTGATTGAGCTACTCATTAGAGATATTGTTGGATTATTAATATCCTATCAATAGCACTTCCACTTCTATGTACTCTTTCTTCTTAATGATTAATCTAGAACTGTATGATTTTCTGTTAAAAATAAAATAAAAATAGAACTATATGATTTTCCCTTAACAAAAAAATAAGGGATGCTTGCTGGTTTATGTCATTGTCATCTGGTACCCGACTTCCACAACCGGACAAAGTGCTATATTTCTACCCAAATTCCTGCAAATTATGGGGTGCTCCCAAAAATTAGGCATTGGATTATTAGAGTAATACTATAAATCTCTTTTATATTTATTTTAAATCTATCCAAAAATGATGTGGCTATTAAAATTGTCATTGACCTTGTGATTGATCATTATTGAATTTTAATTAAATTGTAATTTTAATAGTCACATCATTATTGGATATACTTAATATAGACATAAGATGAACTTATAAAATTACTTAGATTATTAATATCCTATCAACAACACTTTTACCCGACTTCTGCAACCAGACAAATTAAGTGCTATATTTCTCATTCTATTCTCATTATTTTATTTTATGTTCCTATGATTTTGGTCTTTATCAAAATCACTGATAAAAATAAAACCTTAAAAAAGATAAAAATAAAGAAGTGAAATCCTAGAAAAATTTTAAGTATTTAACCCAAAAAATAATAGTAATAAAAGAGTGGATGTCTTCATTAAGCCGCTTCATGAAGATGATTTCTGCACAGAAAACAATTATAATTTGAGTATTATTATGGATAATGTCCAAATTTTGTGCGCTTTGTAAATTAACTCTTTAACACGGAACCAACTACGTACGTGCCATTCCACTGGTACTTCAAAATCATGATCATCAGCAATGCGGTCGTACTCACCGGCCGGCCATCATTACGTTAATATTGATTATAGCCGTTATTGTTGAAGTTAAAATCGTGGTCTATTATTATTGCTATTATAGCACCAGCGAAAACTACGACCAAAACTACTGTTGTACGTACGTTGTTATCATAGAATGACCAAATCTTCCTTCAACAACTTAGACGCCTATTCTTTGTCTTGTTTCGTAAAAATCTCTTGTTTTATTGTTTATATTGAGAGGAGAGACAAGAGTTTTGGATCACCCGTACGTGACTTTAGACTCCCCAATTGTGACTTCACCAATTATTCAAGAGAAGATGCAATGCTTCACTTCAACAAGGAAAAAAAAACCATTAAAAGCCTTCTTTTTTCTATAAACTCTCACCCTTCTCTCACTATCTAGATGGATCTCTCTCTCGTGGATCGACACTCATGATGCTAACAAAAACGCACTCCATTCTCTTGTTCTTGGGTTTCTTGTAAGCGCAGTCATGCATGCACGTTTCAGTTGGCTCAATCTTCCAACAACTTTTGGCCAACATCTTGGCCATTATTTTCTATCCATTTATCTTCGTCCCTCTGTGTTGACTCTCACTTTCAAAGTCTTCTCCCAAGTTTAATAGAATTTATTATAATGGTGGCCGATCGACCAAGAAACAAAGCCACACCAAGATTGTAGTCTCGCATTAGAATATGAAACGACATTATTTTCTATCCTTGCCTTCACGGCAAAAACAAGCTTTAGGTTTCAGTCTAAATCACAATTAATGTTAATCAACATCTTGGCTATTTTTTCCAATTGGCATGTCATGTCTCGTAGAAATTTCTCTCTCGTCATAGCGAGTCGTTTTCTTCGGTTATGTTGACAGGAGAGAAATTTGGGAACATGCACATATTAGTGAAGCTCCCGATTCCATTTATCTTCCAATTTAAAGCTCCAATGCACAATGTATTGAAATAGTTACTTCAAAAAATTTACATTTCTTGATCAGTCTGCTAAGCCATACCAAAATTAATTCAAACTAAAGCATGCACATAAATTTTGAGGTGCACGAATGGTGATCAACTTGTGTTTGGGTTGAGACAGCCTACTTTGACCACGTAAAGCTATTTTTATTTGTGTAAATAATTACGCCAAAAAACGAACATTGAATTTGTTATGTATTATGCATAACAGCAAATAAAATATATGGACTTATCAAAAGTTGTTTATAACATAATTATAAATATTCTTTAAGGAGTTTAATTAGTAACACACATCATTAGATGGTTAAATATATGGGTACAATTAATTAATGCATATTTAGATATAAATTTTACTAATTTTATTTTTTTTATTTTTTTACTTTTTTTCACAATTGTGAGCATTGTATAGAGTATGGTTTTGGAGGAAAAGTGTCCATCAGAGCAGACGTTATAGCTACGGTATAATATTGTTGGAAATGATGACAAGGATGTGATGCATTTATATATCTTCTTTTTTCTCCTTATGCTTCTCATTGAGATCAATATTGTTTATATATCATACCTGTGGACATTCTAAGTCTTGATATATATCTCCATCCTTGCCTATTATTCCATCAAGAACATATTTGTGGTGTTCATATGTCGACAAGAATTATGAATAAAAATTTGTAGAATTATTTAATTTACATATTATCTCATTTCCTTGATATAAAATTATGAATGAAAATCAAATCAAATTACTCAGAAGACTTTGGGTCTTTGTCCCTCCTGTGTTGACTCTCATTTTCAGAGTCTTTTCCCAAGTTTAATAAAATTTATTGTGATGGTGGCCGATCGACCAAGAAACAGAGCCACATGCCAAGATTGTAGTCTCACATTAGAATATCATAAGATTGAACAAGTTGGAACGGGAATTAGCAAATAAAGAAAAGAAAAAACAATGAGAGAGTATAATTAAGATGGAAAATACGTGAAACTGATCCAATCCTTCCACAAATTAACAACACCATACATGAATTTACAGGCCATATATTTTGCTTATAGCACCCAAACTATCATTGATTCATTAGTGACACTTAGACCCCTCATTAGCTAGCTACCATTTCTTGTCAATTGGCACTCTCCGCTAGTTTTAACGTTAAAATTGACAATAAAAAAGAAATATAAATTATTTTTTTCCCCATGATGAATCTCCTCGGAAAGCCCCAGATACTCCTCCACTGGCCCCACTACTCACATGCATGTATTTATGAAACAAATTGGCAGCATTTGCAAGAAAAGAATACAACTTCGAAAAAGGTTTCAAATTGATAATATCTTCCTTCAACAACTTGGCTACTTTTTCCTTGTCATGTTTCATAAAAATCACGTCATTAGCTAGAGAGCTGTTTTCTTCGTTTATATATGTTGACAGGAGAGACATTGTCTAACCCTGCCTTCACGGCAGAAGCAGGCTACAGAGTTTCAGTCTAAATCACAATTAACGTTAGTCAAGCATCCGGAGTCCATTCAACATCATGGCCACTTTTTTCCAATTGTCATGTTTCGTAAAAGTCTCTTGTCATAGAGAAATATTGGAACACGCGTGACTTCACCAATTATTCACTTCCACTATAAATTAAACCCTCTTTAACACACCCACTATTATCTCCACGCCTTCTTTTCTTACAAAACTCTTCTCCTACTCTGTCTCTCTCTTGCACGTACAGTCGTGATGCTAATAAAAATGCCCTCCATTATTCCCCTGCTCTTGGGTTTTCTGTTGGTGCATTACTCATGCATGTTTCAGTTGGCCCGATCTTCCACCACCAACTTTACCGACCAATCATCTCTCCTTGCCTTCAATTCTAAAATCACTTCCGGCCCAAACGCAACTGTGTTGGTTAGTAACTGGTCCACAGCTACAAACTTCTGCAATTGGATTGGGGTCTCATGCAGCAGACGCAGGCAAAGAGTGACTGCTTTGGACCTTTCCTACATGGGGCTTCAAGGTACCATTTCTCCTCATATTGGTAACCTCTCTTTCTTGGTTTATCTTAATCTACACAACAATAGCTTTTTTGGTTCTATGCCTCATGAGATCAGTCGCCTACATCGTTTGAGAATACTCCAGCTCCCATTCAACCAATTGGAAGGTAGCATCCCTCCAACTTTGCATAATTGTCAGAATCTTCAACGAATAGCACTTAGGGGAAACCATCTTACGGGTGCAATTCCATCAACCCTCGCCAACATTTTATCATTAGAGTTCTTGGGTTTGGAAGACAATGGCCTCACAGGTCCATTTCCTCTTGTCATCTTTAACATATCCTCTCTAACCTCAATAGGCCTTACAAATAATCAAATCTCAGGAACTCTTCCAATGGATCTATGTAGGCATTGTCCTAATCTTCAAGGACTTTATCTTTCCGCCAACGAGTTTAGCGGTCAACTCCCTTCACAAATGAATTACTGTACAAATGTTGTAGCCTTATCCCTATCATACAATAAATTTAAAGGCAGTATTCCAAAAGGTTTTGGGAGTTTAGATAAGCTTGAATTGCTATATCTTGGAGGTAACAACTTAACCGGTAATATACCTCCTACCATAAGTAACTTCTCGAGGTTATCTATATTTGGCATTGAGGGTAACAACATTAAAGGAAGCATTCCAAGTGATATATGGCGTCTTTCCAATCTGGAAGTATTGCTTTTACAAGAGAATCATATCACAGGGACAATCCCCCCAAGCCCTTTCAACATGTCCTCTCTACAACAAATCTCCTTGTCTGGTAATTCCCTATATGGCAATCTTCCATCAGATTCTGGATTTTGCTGCCCATGCCCCAATCTTGAATATCTACTTCTTGCTGCTAACAAATTTAGTGGCCCCATCCCATCGTATCTTTCAAATTGTTCCAAGCTCATCCTTTTAGATTTGGTTTCAAACATACTCTCTGGACCAATACCGAAAAATCTTGGACACTTGAAATACCTTCAAAAGCTAAACCTAGATGGCAATCAGTTAACAGGAGAGCCTAAAGATCAAGAGTTTAATTTCCTTTCATACTTATCTAATTGCAGAGTTTTGGAATGGCTGTCCATATCCAATAATCCATTGGATATTACTCTTTCGGAATATTCCATTGGAAACTTTTCAACCACCCTTAAAAGTATTTATGCATACAATTGCCAAATAAAAGGTCGTGTTCCTATGAGTATAGGTTCCTTAAGAGGCTTGAGCTTGCTTGATCTGCGTAATAATAGTTTGACTGGAAACATACCATCCACAATTGGAGGAATCAAGGGGTTACAAAGATTATATCTTGGTGGTAATAAAATCGAAGGATTCATTCCAAAAAGCATATGTCAACTAAAGAACTTAGGCGAGTTAGATCTTTCAAATAACAAAATCTTTGGACCCATCCCAAATTGCATTTCGAACCTCAATGTTCTGCAAAGGCTATCCCTGAGTTCTAATAGGTTGGAATCACCAATACCATTAAATTTATGGAACCTTGAGAATCTATTGTTTTTGGACCTATCATTGAATTCTCTTGGTGGGCATTTGTCTCCAAACATGAAAAATTGAAGGCTATTGAAGGAATTGATTTATCTCAAAACCAAATCACTGGAAATATTCCAAGCATCATTGGAGCTTTTGAAAGTCTAAATTATCTTATTTTGTCAAATAACTCATTCCAAGGAGAAATCCCTCAATCATTTGGATCCTTGAGAGGATTGGATATCTTAGATCTCACATACAATGATCTATCTGGTACAATTCCTAAGTCTCTTGAGGCACTTTCACATCTCAAATATTTGAATGTGTCTTTCAACAACCTATCTGGAGAGATACCCTTTAATGGGCCTTTTGCAAATTTCACAGCTAAATCATTTTTAGGAAACAAAGCACTTTGTGGGAATCCAATTTTTGGAGTTTCACCTTGTCCAGTTATAAACTCTAAAGAATCAAAGGTGAAACAAAGTCTGCTCAAATATTTTCTTCCTGGCATTGCTTCAATTATACTCTGTCTAGCATTGGTCTATGTGTTGAGAAGACACCGAGAAAGTAAAATACAGCTTCCAAGTTTATTTAGTACATTGTCTTTATCAAAGTATAGAATGATATCATATCAAGAGCTTTGCCAAGGGACAAACAATTTTTGTGAAAGCAATTTGCTTGGAGTTGGGGGTTTTGGTTCTGTGTACAAAGGCGTGTTGCTTGATGGGACTGTTGTTGCTATTAAAGTTCTAAATTTGCAATTGGTTGGTGCTTTCAAAAGTTTCGATGCAGAATGCAAGGTCTTACGAACAATTCGACATAGGAATCTTGTTAAAGTCATAAGTACATGCTCCAACCCTGAATTTAGAGCTTTAGTACTGCAATACATGTCGAACGGTAGCCTTGAAAAGTGGTTATACTCTTATAACTACTGCTTGAATCTTCTTCAAAGAGTAAACATTATGGTTGATGTTGCATCAGCGTTGGACTATCTCCACAACTGTCTATCAGAATCTGTGGTTCACTGTGATTTGAAGCCTACCAATATCCTTCTAGACGAGGACATGGTTGCACATGTGGGAGACTTTGGCATTGCAAAGATTTTGGCTGAAAACAAGGATGCTATACAAACCAAAACTCTTGGTACACTTGGCTACATCGCTCCAGGTATATAAATTCACCTCTATTTATTTTATTGCTAAAAGGCTATCTAATAGTGGCTAATATTAAGAACAACAATAGTTGCTAAGTTTCAAGAACATCAATGTACATGTCAATTTTCCTTAATCTAATTTTATATTGACCTTAGATTCATATGAATATACACTAATGATACAAATTACACAAATCATGATGCTTAGTCGGCAGATAATTACCTTTTATTCATCTTATTTATTGATCACTAATTATTATAAAATATGCTAAAAGAAATATTTATATATAAGACACTTATATTATGTGCTTCTTGCTCACTACGTTAATATGGAGTAATTTAATAGAATAGGTATAGTGTAGTTTCGAATACAAATGTATTGGAATTTGGAACGATTGCCCTAAAATTGATATATATAAAAATAAATAAATAAATAAAAAGCTATCCACGTGTGGTGATTAATTTATGTTTAACTTTGATGAAGTAAAGTTATTTTTATTTATGTAAATAATTACTTTAAAAAAAAAAAAAATAGGACATTGCCCTTATGATAACAAAGGTCAACGGTCCACACATAAGTATGTGGACTTATTAAAAGTTGTTCATAGCATAATTATAATTCGTCTTTATGAATTTGGTATATATATATATATGTATATATACTTTTTTCATTATATATATATAACTTAAAGACTTTCTTTACAATTGTGAGTGTGGATAGAGTATGGTTTTGAAGGAAAAGTTTCCATTAAAGGTGATGTTTATAGCTACGGTATGACATTGTTGGAGATGATCACAAGGAAGAAACCTACCGACAACATGTTTGAAGAAGAATTGACTATGAGACAATGGATAAATGCATCACTTCCTGACAAAATGATGGAAGTTGTGGATGATGGTTTATTGAGAACAGAAAATGAAAGCGATGTAACTACCATGCAAAGTGTTCTATCATCTATCATGGAATTAGGCTTAAGATGTTCTGAAGAGTTGCCAAATGAAAGAGTCGATATCAAAGATGTACTTGTGAAACTTCAAAAAATTAAACTGGTACTTTCTAAAAGCAGAAGCCTGGGCATCTGATATCTTTTATCTAGGTTTTATTTGGTGTGTCTTTTTTTTTTTTTTTTAATTACTTTTCAAGTGGTGTGTTTTATGTTTGTATGACTTCGATCTCATGTTTAAATAAATGGTCTGGGATTTTATAACATCTTCCTCTTGAGCCTTTTCTCCTTTTCTTTTTTTCTCCTTACATTTCTTATTGAGATGTATAAAATTTACTCAAGGGTTATTCTTTATGCTTGACAGGTACTAAATTAATAAAATCTCAAATGCCAAAAAATTAATATGACCAATTTACTAACTTATATATATATATATATATATATATATATATGTACATATATGAACTTAAAAAAAAAATATTAAGCTACATTTTTCATAATTGATATAATTATATACAAAACTCAGTTTATAGAGATTTGCAAGTTATTTGAATAATTTCAAACATAAACAAATCTTAGGATAACAAAATTATTATTTATCATAAAGAATTTATATTTATTTTTATCATGTCTTGGTAAGATAAACGAACTATTAGCAAGGGTTGAAGAATAGCTAGAACATTGATTGCTTGATATGTCTTGATTTAGAACATTGATTGTGAAAAACCCTAAACAGATAAAATATCACAGTTTATGCGGAATTAACGAATATTTAATCTAAGCAAGCAATCACCAAAATAAGAACAATCAAACACAGGATTTTGGTGACGAAGAGGAAACCAATTAGAAACCGATCTAATTGTAAAACCTCTAAAGGCGAAACCGAAATCACTATCGGAAAATTATCCGGAGATTACAGACACTAGGAACACTTACAACCCTTTGCAAGACCTTGGCTCTGTAAGATCGACAAACCTCAACTCGTCTCCTTGCTCACAATCTTCTTCAACGTGATTCCTTTACGGATCCTTCCGATAGACTTCTCAATTTCGCTCACAAACAAACTAACAAAGATCCTCTAAGAGGAACAACAAGGCTCACAATATTTCTCTCTTTAATTACAGCCTCTCACGAACTCTCGGGGTGAAAATCCGTACCTCTAACATTCTATAGAGGTGTATTTATAATAGCCCACAAAACCTAAACCTAGGACAGTTAGAATCCAAATAAAAGCTACGGTAGGTAGCGTCGGGACGGGAAGATTGGCGTTCGAGCGGTCACTTGAATATACATGGAAAATGGGCTTTGTGAGCAGTGTCGTTGACGGTTATATGGGCGTTGGACGGTCACTATGAATATACATGGAAAATGGGCTTAGTGAACATGTCCGTTGACGGTCATATGGGCGTTCGGACGGTCACTATTCGATGTGGAAATTTCTAGGTTTCCATCGCTTTCTTCGCATTCTTCAATCTTTGCGTGCGCGTTAAGGCGTCGAGCAGGCTGCGAACGGGATGCTTGAAGACGGGCCTCTTTAGTATTGAAGTACTTGATTGCATCCCGTCCGAACGGCAATGAATCCCGTCCGAACGCTTGGCTCTTTTCTTTTCATTTTGATCACGAAACTTAGCCAATACTTCAAACTAACAGATTGCTTAACCGAAATTTAAACATCCAATAGTGAAGCGTATGTTCGATCCGACAGTCAATCCACATTTAGTCACTCTTTAAGGAAGAGTTATCCATTCAGAAGTAATTGATTTCTCTAGCAAGTTTTCTATGTTTCTTCCTATCTTTTGGCTGTAAGATATTCTATTTAAAGTGTGTCTCTTATGTCACATAATTGTGATTACGGTGTTTAATGACTTATTCCAATTAAAGCGAAATCAAATATTCTGAATTAAATTATTGATTTAATTCTTGAGGAACAAGTAATTCTTGAAGAACAAGTAATTTGATTTCATGGAATCAAATATGTATTGATTAATCATTTGGTTTTATTCCTTGATGGGAGGAATAATTAAGGTATGACTCTAATTGAGGTCCTTGACCTACCTATAAATAAGGCATGTATTCCATCAAATGGCACTCCTTTGGTAGGCATAGGTCAGAAGAACCTCTCAATATTTTACTATTTTGTTTTCTAAGTTTTGTAGATGTGAATTTGTTCTTCAATGGCTTGAGCAAAGCATGGCTAGAGGTATTTATATAATTATTTATTCATTGCTAATTTTATTATTAATTAGCATTTAATTATATATAGAATTCTTACATGTGGTATCGAGCCTCCTCTAGGCCATATTTGTTAGTTTTATTTGAGATATGCACCTATGACATTTATTTTTGTTTCAATAATTTTTTTGTTTATTTGATTATTGAAACAAAATTATGGTGAAGATCATATATGTTGTTTATTATGTTTATTGTCAACATTGTTTAGTTTTATTTCTATTATGAATATGCATATAACTAAACATGTGTGTTTGACCATATTGCCCTTGTCCCATGGAGAAACAACAATTGAAACTCACAGCTAACCCAAAGTTGTGAACCCACTAAGCACCATCGTGACCCTTTGCCCAGCCACCACCCATTGACAGAGCTCCATTCCATTACCCCCTGATGGCGGCGTTGGCTGCATAAGGTGAACCCGGACGCGCTCAAGCAATGGCAGCCACTGGGTTGCTTGTGGGTAATGGAGCAAAAGCTCCTTGTTGTCGTGGCATGAGGCAATGGCGGTGTATGAGGAATTAGAAGGGGCGGCGGCTAGGGTTTTGGGTATTTTCGGGTTGGAGTGTTAAGGATCTGGGTAGGGTTTTAACCCATAAAGAAACCAGGTTTGGAGTTTTGGGCCACTGGGTATGGGTTTATTTTTAAGCCCAAGATTCATTTTAAAAATATATGCAATGATTGGGTCATTAAAGCTGACCGAAGCCCAATCCGATCAAGTAGCCATTTGTCTTATATATATATATATATATTTGGGCCCATGGGATTTCGAACTTGGGCTCTCAGGTATATAAAAGGCCTAAGATTCTCTTGGACCATTAAGCCATATATCTCTATATGCTCTTATGTTGCAATTTAATATTTGTTATTATTTGAATTGTTTAGCATTAATGCATGAGCTTGAGATTAAATTATTCTTATTATTTGAATATAAATTGTCGATGCTTGGACCTAAGAATAATTAATTAAACCATATATGTTGGTGAATGTTTATGGTACTATCAATGTTGCGAAAGGGTAACTCCAAAGGCGGGATTGGGATTTAAGTGTGCCATTGTCGCCCCCTCACGGCTGAGACATTACCGATTGTACTTTGGAAAATTACTATTTACGATGTGTTGGTTTGTTAATTATTATTGGGAACTTTATTTGGCATCTATACTGATTATTTGATGTTAATGAAGTCATGGACTTCATAAAGAAAATTAACATCATATTGTAATTAATTCATAAATTTAATTACTAATCTCACAGGACTTTTGTTATTTTTATGACTTAATTAGAATAAGATAATAAATTTGACATTGAAAGTAAAATTTCTCAGCACGGAAAATTTTATTTATTGATGCTAAATTTATTAGTCTTATTAATAAAGAGTAAATTTCATGCGTGATGCAACCTTTGCCCATAGGTAGGTTGAAATTTACTATTAAATTAGCATTGGTTAATTTAAATTAGTTAGATGTTAATGAAGTCGTAATTATCATAATAATTTTGGGAGAGCCACAGATCCCAATTTTGAAATGATAATTGCATCAAGATTATATATATGAACTTCATATGGAAATTTAACATCGTGTTGTAATTAATTCATAAATTTAATTGCCAATCTCACAGGACGCTTTTTATTTCTATGAGTTAATTAGAATAAGATAATAAATTTAACATTAAAATAAAATTTCTTTAGGCCCACAGTAACGGAAAATTTTATTTATTAATGCTAAATTTATTAGTCTTATTAATAAAGAGTAAATTTCATGCGATGCGACCTTTTGCTTACGGTGTAGGTTGAAATTTCATCGTTAAAATTAACATTGGTTAATTTAACATCAAGTTATTTCATGGCATTCAAGTATATTATTTTTCTTGGTTATTGGATGTATTCCTCTGTTTTAATTATTAGTATTTTATGTTCCAAAATTCATAGTGGTAATTTTTCGATTGAAAAGAAAATGTGCTTTTCACTTTGGGGTATTTGGAGACTAAGTTGGTGGTTTCGTATGGATCTAAATCAAGGACGCCACATGAGATTATTAAACATGAACGATTGTAGTGATTTAATCACTTAAGTTTCAACGCTCATGAAATCTCATATTAAGGAAACATTAGGGTTTTATCCCTTAATGTTTTAAGGTCAAAGAAAAGTCATTGAGGAACATTTAGTGAGTTCCAATAAGGCTTTGGCCAACACCCTAATAGAAAAGCTTTAAAGCAAAACCTTTTACAGTTTCAAATGTGCCTTAGCACATTATGGAAATGAAGGACATAATAGCTCATTATAAAGTCCCTAAAGGTTGAGGTTTTTGAGTCATTTTTGGTCTACTTTATTTTTGAAATTATCTCATCTAAATATGATATTTTTTTCAAATATCTTGTAGCACACATAAGGATAATTGATCAATAAAGAAACTTTTGATCATGTGTGTTCAAGAAGATGAGAGATTAAGACATGAGAATCAAAAGGTTACTCATGTTAAAGGAAAGACCTTGATAGGCAATCATGCCCAATAGTTCATGTATGAGAACAAGGTGCCAGAAAGTGCTTTGGTAATTAAGATACTTGTTTCTCTTGCAATAAGGAAAATTATGGGCATATAAAGAATGATTGCATAAAGTATCATAAATGACTTGAAATAAAGGGTAATCTCATACATCTATTGTGTCATGAATCTCTTTTATTGACTCGTGGATTGAATTTGGTTTAGCAATCCATATTGTCAACATAATGGGGTTTTCTAAATAATACTTGTTTACAATTGAAGGTTGTTGGGACCTATAGATTAATTTTAAAATTCAGTTACATTATTAATAATGTTTTATATATTCCACAATTTTTAGAAATTTATTAAATCAAGTTCGAATATTATTTTGGTGGAATATTAAATTTATAGTCTATTTAAAATTGATCTAGATCCCAATTTTGAAAAACTAATCCTTGCATATAAATGTTGACATAAAGTAGAGTCTTATAAATGAGAAAATCCTCTATGTTATGGCATTAGAGATTGAAATATATCTCTATAAAGAATAAAAGATCGATAAATGATAGAGTTTTTACAACTCTTGAATTTTACTATCTTTGGTATTTATGGGGACCCATTAAGGAAAAGCAGCCAACTATACCACTTAAGGTGCCAACAAAGGGTTTATGAGATTCTTGAGATCATGTACAAGTGTAGACCTTTTCCATACTTCTTGCCTAAATGGTTAGAGATATCTTATCTCTTTGGTAATAACTATACAAGGGTTTTTGTATCTCTATAAGGTTGGAGCATTAAATGCTTTCGACCTATAAGGTAGAAGTAGAAACAAAACAAAAGGGAAGTCAAGATCGTAAGATCGATAGAGGCAGATAGTATTATGGTAGGTACATGAAAAGGGACATGAAAGGTAATACTAATATTCTATTCTCCTAATGGAATGAAGCCTTGAAAACCGTTGTGTATACATTTAACGGTTCCATTCGTGGTTGTCCTGAGACACCTAAATTAAGGAATGAATGGAACCAAGTTCAAATTGTTTACACATATAAGGTTGTCCTGCTAATGTGAGGATTTATATCCACACCTAAGGAAGTTATATTAAAGGACAACTAGCGAATTTTATAGGCTATACAAGAAGCTCCAAGGAGTTTAGTTTTATGTCCTTCATTTTGATCATAGAATTGTTGAGTCTAGAAATGCAAAATTTCTAGAGGATGTTGAACTTAGTGGGAGTGCTTATCCTCAAAGGATTGAATTAGAGGAAGCACGAGAGTTGATCAAGCTCCTTCATATGAAGCTTGTTTGATTGTGTTTAAGGAAAATCAAATTGATTATCTTGAACTACAATCGCTGAATAGTCAACTCATAAGGAACAAGTTCATAATGAACCTACTCAAACTTTGCCAAATGTAAAGGGAGTAGGATTAAGAAGATCCTCTAGAATAAGGTGACCAACAATTTCTAGTGATTATGTTGTATACTTTCGAGTCTGATTTTTATGTCGGACCTAAGGGCGATCCAAAATTGTTTTCACAAAGCCATGAGTGGAGATAACTCCACATTCTGGTTCAATGCCATGAAGGAGATAAAATCCTTGGCTAAAATTCAAGTCTACAATCTTGTTAACTTACCAAAGAAAGTTGTAGCCATAGGCTGCAAATGGGTTTACAAAACCTAAAGGGATTCTTCCATGTTGAACAATATAAAGATAGACTTGAAGCCAATGATCTTACTCAAAAGAAAGGCATTGATTATCATGGTATGAGTGGCTCATTTTTTATTGAGAGCTATATCAAAAGGATTGGAAAAACAATTTTCATAGGATCTTAAGGAGGAAGTGTACATAAGACAACTAAAGGTTTTATTGATAACAAATGGAAAGCTTGCAAATTAAGGATATCTATTAATGGGCTAAGATATTCTTCTCACTAGTGGTATATAATATTTTACAAGGTTATTACCTCACATGGTTTTATTGAGGACCTTGTTAATTAATGTATATACCTTAAGGTCGATGGGAGTAAAGTTACATTTCTTTTAGTCCTATATATAGATAATATTTTGCTTACAAGCAGTAATTTAGGTTTGCTACATAAAGTTCCTCTCAAGAAACTTTGAAAATGAAGGATTTGGTTGAAACCTCTTATGTCATTGACATAGAGATTCATAGAGACAAATATTAAAGAGTATTAAGATTGTCTTTGAAGGCCTACATTGAAAAGTTTTGAGAGATTCAGAATGAAGAACTATGAATCTTGAGTAGCACCTATTATTAAAGGGGACAAATTCAGTATAGATTGATGTCCCAAAATGTATTGGAACTAGAGCAGTTGAAATATATTCCATATATATGTATAGGTCTACATTAGACCTAACATTGAAATAGTAGTTGGACTATTGGGTCAATATAGTATTGTGGAATATACAAGGAACTAAGAACTAAGGATACACTTACCGTTGGGTAGTGTTTATTCAAGTTTGATTTTTGCTAAATGTGTAGATAGTAGAAAATCAACTTCAGTTGAAAGGCTATATACTGAAGATGCAGTAAGCAAATTACAGTTGCTACATCTACCATGAAAGCAAAAGTCATTATATGCTGTGAATTTGTTACACAGGCATTATAGTTGAGACATTTGGTTAAGGTCTCAAGGTTGTCGATTTTATAGTTAGACCCATAAAGATCTTCTGAGTAGAAACAGAAGTATGTATATCGACATAAAGTATCTCAAGAGAACATTAAGTGACTTGAAGTGTCTATTGAGCATATAAGTATTGAATTAATGATTGTGAATCTCATGACTAAAGGTATACCGATAAAGAAAGTATAGTCATGTGGAATATATGAGATTCATTAATTCATTTATGCTTAGTTTCTCTTTAATTGGTCTATAGACATAAAGTTAATGTTATAAATATTTTGTGCACATATATTATGGTTATCCATGGGGATAAAACTAAAGTTGGACCGAATGACTTATAGGAAGTTCATTCATAAAGTTTGATTGCCCATATGGTACTCATTTAGGGAATATTATATATTGTGATGCATGGAAGGACGACTTACTATATAAAAGTTTTACCATGATTCATATGTAGTATTCCTTGAATGAGTGGGTGGATTCCATGAATAGTTGGAATAAATAAAGTAATGGCCATATCAGATAATTAAACACCATAAGGAATTTATGTATCATAAGGGCCAAGTGGGAGAATGTAAGATATTCCATTTAAAGTGTGTCCCTTATGTCACATAATTGTGATTACGGTGTTTAATGACTTATTCCAATTAAAGTGAAATCAAATATTCAATTAAATTAAATTTAATTTTGAATTTAATTCTTGAGGACAAGTAATTTGATTTCATGGAATCAAATATGCTGTATTGATTAATCATTTGGTTTTATTCCTTGATGGGAGGAATAATTAAGGTAATGACTCTAATTGAGGGTCCACGACCTACCTATAAATAAGGCATGTATTCCATCAAATGACACTCACTTTGGTAGGCATAGGTCAGAAGAACCTCTCAATATTTTACTATTTTGTTTTCTAAGTTTTGTAGATGTGAAGCTGTTCTTCAACTGGCTTGAGTAAAGCATGGCTAGAGGTATTTATATAATTATTTATTCCGCTGCTAATTTTATTATTAATTAACATTTAATTATATATAGAATTCTTACATTGGCCAGTTTAGTGTTTTTCTCCCGCTCGATCATCAATTAAAAAACTTGAAGTTGCCGGCAAACTAAAAGCTCACGAAATCGGTCAATCTTCTAAACTTCTACGTTAATTAATTAATTCATGTGAGCATTCAAAATTAAAGAAGGAGATCATAAAGCTATCAATTTTCAAATAAAAAAAAAAAATTGATCTTTTGGTACAGGGTATCTCAACAAGAAAAACAAGCTTATAATATATTAATTAAACAACTTTTTTATTTGAACAAGTGGAATATTTAAAGGTTTATATATATACTAAACCCAGACATAAATTCAATTTTCAAATAAGTGAAGGATTATTATAACCATTCTAAAACTAAAAGTAACAAGTAAAGACTAAAGAGGGTAGGTTGGTTTTCTTTTCTATAATCTAAAAAAAATAAAAAAACATTTTGAGTTCGAATTTAATAAATAACAATTTAACATAATATTAATATTAACGTTTTGAATTCAAACAACACACCAACTTCTTGTAATATTCTCCTTGTTTAATTTTCGGCAATGCTCTCTCTACAACAACTTCTTGATCGTGGTTGTTGCCTGTATTGCTTAGGGCTCTTAATCAAATCCTTTTGCATTTGGATACTGATTCGTGCGGTTCTTAGAGAGGCCTAGAATCTTTTTAGAACCATTGCCTACTGACTATTGTTTTTGAATTTTTTCTTGTATTGCTATTTCTGTTTGGGTCTTATTGTTGAGGAACCAACTCGCTTTGTTTGTTTATTTGTCTATAACCTTTGTCTCATTATTGCTTAAAAAAAAAAAGGGACCAAATATATTTTTTTAATTAACTTAAATAGATAAATTTATCTACTGTTTTGCTTATGTGGTGTTGTTCGTTGCCGTCGGTCAAGAAAGGCGTGCTTACACAGTGAATGTACCTTACGTTCAGAAGACCAAAAAGCACAATATATACTCACACACAAAAAAAAAAAAAGAAAGTAAAGTTGACTTGATTAGTAATAATAATTAGCGAAATATATTGGATTAGTAAAAAGACTTCCGTGACTTTGAAGCCCCCCATGTAATTACGCTATAATAATAATATAATCCGAATTTTGCCATTTCTGTTAATCAGCATTCAGCTAGCAACGCTTCCCTCTCTCTCTCTCTCTCTCCGTGTACACTGCATGTGTGTGTGTCACTGTCTCCCTCCCAAAATTCCCAATGCACAGAAGCAAGCAGTAGCACAAGCACAAGCGGTCAGCAGCGTTGTTGACTTCTCCGTCCAAGGCTCCTCTGATCCCTACTTCGTCGGGTACGATTGGTAAATTTACCATTCATTCGTGGGTTTTAATTTTCTGTGCTGCTTAGCATGCTTGCATTGATGGGTTTGTTTCGAATTGGTAAAGTTTTTGGGTCTCTGTTATTCATTGCTGTTCTTCTTTTTCGCTTAAGTATTTACTATTCACTGTATGTATTCGTTAAGTTTTTCGTCTTGGGTATTGTGATGCTCCTTTTGGCTCTTGAGAGAGTGAAAAAGAGAAAAAAAAATGAAAAGGAATAAGAAAATTAAAGAAAGAATGAGTCTTGCGGGTCTTCTTGCTGTTGATTCTTCAAAATGAGTACATGTTCTTGAAAATGAAAATGAGTACGTTTTTACGAGTTTAATGGGATGGGTTTGAAAATTGCAGGTGAGGCGTGAGGTTGTTCGCATGGAGGTGGAGGTTGGGCTGCCGCGTGGAGAAGGGAAGTGGAGAAAAAGACGAACCTGCGAGCAGGGCCAGCTCAATGCTTTTTGAGGCCTTAGGCGAAACTTTTAAACTAGGCTTTATTTTTTTAATATTTAAATATTAATTAAATAATTTTTAATTAAATAATATATTTTTTAATATTATTATATTTAGAGTTCTCAATGTATCTTACTGTAACTTCTAATTCTTACCGTAATAAATCTATATTAATATATCTTGTGAGTGTATGTTTAGGGTTTTTGGTTTCAAACAAATCACCAAAAAAATTGTTAGAAATCGATAGGAATTGAGCTGAAAATTATCAAAACTCACCAAACAAAACACATCCGATTAATGAGCGTTTGTAGTCTGATTGGGCTGAAAATTGACACATATGTTAACGATACATGAATCTTCATTGTTAATGGTGGAGATTGGATTCCAACTTTTGAGCATTCTGTATCGGAGAGGAAAAAAGAAGAGAAGAAAAGGAAGAAGAGAAAGGAGAGAGAGAGAGAGCTCAAATGTGAGAAATGGACTTCGCCAACACTCAGACAGAGGAGAGAGAGAGAGAGAGAGAGAATGACTATTTTTATTTTTTTAGATTAGTGTGAGGGAAAAAGACAAAAAAAAAAGGGCTTATTATTTTATTTTTTATTTTTTTGGATAAATTGGTCTTATTTTACTATGAACTTATTATATTGGGACTTTATTTTAAAAGCCTAAAGTTTTTATGAAAAAAAAATTTGGGCCTTATTTAAAAAAAAAATTAGGCCTTAAGTTAAAATAAAATAAAAAATTATTTTAGGCCTTAAAAAAAAAAATTGGGGCCTTCCTGCTGCGTGTTTAGGATATTAAACACTTACCAAAACCGCGTTGTTTTCATAAGTGTAAGGGTGGTTTCTTTATTCTTTCTTTTTTTCAAGCCAAATGACGTCATTTGGGGGCCTTTTTCAAATTGATATTTTTCTCCAAAAAAGCATTTTAGTAACTTAACCTTAAAAAAGACATTGTATTGCATTTATTTTCCATCCAATTTGATAATACTGACTAATAGAGTGACCAATTTGACATTTTTTGGAATTTCGTTGGGTTACTTTATTACATTTTGAACATTGAAAGGTCAACTTGCAATTGCCTTATAGTTTGGAAGGCAATTTTAAATTTTTCCCTGTATTAAATTAAAAAAAAATAGAAATAAATTAGAATAAAACTTATGTCCGGACGAGATAAATGCATCGTCCACGGATGAATCTCACCCTTTGGGTCTTCATACCCCAAGCCAAGCCTTGGCCTCAACATCCTAATTAACTTGAATAAACAAATGAAAAATTAAAGCCTTTGACTGCTGCAATCGAACTCTAAATTGTGTACTTCTAGCATGGTAGACTTGGCAGTTAACTTCATCGAGTAGCGCCAAATCTGACATTTCAATGAGTTGATTAAAAGGTTGGCAATACGGCCCTATTCATCCACAAACCAATTATATATTCACAAACACGTCCTACGCAATTTCAAGTTGCAGTACTGTGCCATCTCCCTTTATTTCCTTCTTTGTCATCATCTCCCTTGGCAGGAATTACTTGGTCACTTGAAGATGAAGTGGCAATGCCAACTGTTTAAGAGGAAAAAACCCACGACTTCAATTTCCGCCTAGCTATAAGCCTATATGGAAAAAGAGTACAGTCTTGTGCGCACTAACTGCAGAGATTTCAGACTTTTCATTTTTAATAGCAGTAGTTAAATTTTTAAGTAAAATGACTTTTTAAAACTTATTTAACTAGTTTAGCTTGAATTTTTAAATGCATTCTACATCCGATTAGTTATACTTTTATTTATATCATTAAATTTTTTTTTATAATAATTATATTTTTCTCAAATATTCTATTTTTCAACTTTTGAAAAAAAAAAAAAAAAAAGAGATATGAAAAAGAAATAGCGATAGAAAATTTGGGAAAAGAGAAAACAGGTGAAAGAAACAATAAAAAAAATGAAATGGCTCCTTCAAAAGTGCGTTACATATATATACACTACAAAAAATTAGATTTTTTCTAACAGTCATTTTCTAACGTGTTAAGGCCATTAACACGTTAGAAAATGTTTCTAACGTGCCATTTCTAACGTTTTTCACACATTACTAAACCGCCCGTGAGAAATTATAATTTTCTAACGTGTCAACTTTTGACACGTTAGAAAATTACTAACGTGTTACTATTCACATGTTAGAAAATAAATTTTTATTTTTTTATTATTTTTGTCATTTTCTAACGTGTCAAAATATGACACGTTAGAAATTTTCTAATGTATCAAAAACTGACACGTTAGAAAATGACAATTAATTTTTTTTTTTTTTTTTTGTCATTTTCTAACATGTCAATTTTTGACACATTAGAAATATCAAATAATAATTAAAATAAATAAATAATAATTAAAAAAAACAAATAAATAATAACAATTATAAAAAAAAAACAAATAAATAATAATAATTATAAAACAAATAAATTTAAAAAAAAAAACAAATAAAAAAACCACAAGGTGTGATCATCCACGATGAGAGCAAGTATCTAGCCATCCTATTTTTCTGTTTTACTCATAGAATGCTAAATCAATCAACTCACACCCTCTTGACCTATATCCCGTTCAGAATTCTTTGCTAAAACTCAGTCTTGACCATTCAAATTGAAAAACGCTCAACAGATAAATATTACAGTTTATGCGGAATTAACGGATATTTAAATTTAAGCAAGCAATCATCAAAATATGAATAATCAAATACAAAGGATTTTGGTGACGAAGAGAAAACCTTTTAGAAACAAATCTAAAAGTAAAACCTCTCCAGGGCAACCAAACCCAGAAAATCGCTATCAAAAGATTATCCAAAGATTACAGACATTAGGAACACTTACAACCCTTTGCAAGACCTTGGCTTTGTAAGATCGACAAGCCTCCAACTCGTCTCCTTGCTCACAATCTTCTTTAACGTGATTCTCCTTTACTAGACCCTTCCGATAGACTTCTCAATTACGCTCACAAACTAACAAAAATCCTCTAAGAGGAACAACAAGGCTCACAATAATTCTCTCTTTAAGTACAGCCTCTCACGAACTCTCTAGGGGTGAAAATTTGTACCTCTAACATTCTATTGAGGTGTATTTATGATAGCCCCACAAAATCTAAACCTAGGAAACGATTCTGATAAATAAACTCATAGGTGGTGGCGTCCGAACGGGAACTTGGGCCGTCCGGACGGGCTCTTAAAACACGTGGAAATGGCTTTATTAAGGCCGGCCCAGACGGTCATGATGGGGTGACGGGCTAAGGTTCCATCGCATTCTTCCGTCGCAATCTCAATCTTGCCATGCTGCGTTGAAAGCGTCCGGACGTATGAACGGAATCATGTAACAGAGCTCTCAATTTAGTAATCGAGTCCTTAATTGCATCACGTCGACGGCTATGAATGAATCCGGGTCTCAACGCTCTTTTCTTTTCATTTTGCTCACGAACATTAGTCAATACTTCAAACTAACACAAATGTTTAAAAAAAAATCTCCATTTGGTAACTGTTGGGCATAGTGAATCACACATGCCGCCTGGTACAACACTAAATAATCTCTCCACAAGCAGAACCACTAAGCTTGATTATTTATCCAACATAATTTCAATATTTTCCAACTACTAAACTCTTAACTTTAACGTCATCTAGTGCTGCTTCAGCATCTATCTAGAATCTCTCTTTTCTATGATAAGAATTGAACAATAATTCTAGTTCACCGATCATTATTGACTATAATTTGAGGTTATGAAACACTAACCACCACTGATCAAAGTATACAGGAATATTTTGAGCATACAAAGACAAGTGAAGGCAATGACCCCAAATTTTCTTTTCTCCATAGAACCAACTCATTCTAAAGAGAAATTCTGAAGGTATAAAAACACAATAATACAATCAATCAAACATATACCTGAAATGTTGACTGAATAACATAAACATTTGGATATATTTTGCAAAGGTCATGCTGACCGAGCTTTGTCCAGATATGTTGCACAATCAAGTCAATGGCGACATGATTATCACCTCCTCTTGGAATGATCACATCAGCATACTTCTTTGATGGGAGAACAAAATCATCAAAAGCAGGCTTGACAAACTTTGCATACTGCATGCAATTTTGTAATATCTTCAAAAGTTCAAAGACAATAAATCTTCTTTTTTTTTTTGATAAGTTTCAAAGACAATAAATCTTCAGTAGCATATAATCAAAAATTATCCAGAGGCTCACAGTCAAAAGTTCCCAAAGTAGCAACGTCAAAATACATCACAAGATTCACAACCATACAGTTCAATGAGTGGAAGTGGACTTAAAAATTCAATATAGTGCAGCTTAGTCAAGGTGCTGCAAACTCCAAGCAAATGAAAGAGAAAAGGAGTTACAGAATGTTACGGTTGAATCATGACAGCAAAATGCCTGTGAATTGTAACAACCAGAAAAACAATAACCCATGATTTAAACGACCTAAAGAATGTTGTTTGTCATGGAACTCGGAAGATAGACTTCTGCTAGTGGTAACTTAGAAAATAAGGAGGTTTTCATAAAAGCAATTATAAAGAAACATGTTAATTAAATAAAGCAACTAACCTGTTCAAGAACAGAGTTTATGTCCCTGCCCCTCTCAACTGTATCACGTCTTATTCTACGAGCAAGCCTCACATCAGCATCTATAAGCAATTATTCACCAAATATAAGACAATTAAGCATTAGAGAGAGTGAATGAGAAAGAAATGAAATAAAAAATAAATTACAACTCACTGCTTCTCTATTATTTGTCAAATGTATGCAAGCATAGAACTGAAAATGATTCAAGCTGAAGCTCAGTTGGGCTCATTCCTTTAACAAACAAACCAAGGTACTTCTGATGTTGGATCGAGGCATATATTTTTTTCTTTAATACTACACTGTTCACGCTTGTTCTTTTCCCCATGGAGCTTTGAAAGATGTCAAAGTTGCATCTCTTTTAGTTATTAACAAAAAGCTGGGGATCGGCCCTTCCAAAATCCGCCCTCACCATATCTTTGGTCCATTGGCATGTTCAGTGAAAACAGCCACCAAGTGGGTTCGTCTTTTCCAGTGAGATGTATTATCAATTTCTTTAGTGTTTTTTTTTATCAGTGATAAGATATATTAATATATGTAAAACCTAAAGATAACATGCAATAGTCCTCACGGAGCTTTGCTCTCTGTTGAGCCAATTAGGATGAAGACAGTCATTCCAAGTAAAATCGATCGACCCCAACATTCTCATGAGCTTGATGAGCATCCAACTAATTAATTAGGAACTAAGGCAGACTATATATATATATATATATATATATATATATATCAGAGAATGGAACAAAGCAGAGAGAATCAAATCCACAACCAAACAGTTGACAAACCACTTACACAACTTTTTGGTAAATCCACCTACAAAACTCCAACACACACAAGAATATACGGGATTAGGTAAGAAAATAACATTGCTCCATTTAGAAATAGTAGCCACATAAACTTGCCACGATCGCTACCAAACACCCTACAACTCCATCATTGCTTCAAACAAGAGTACCAAAACTTAACCCTTCAAATAATTCCACTACTGAAACAGAAACAATTAAAATCACAAGACCCACAACTAAAAGATCAAATCTAAACCTCTTATGTAGCAATCAGGCTGAAACAGATCTCAGCAATAAACATAATCACAGCAGTGAAAAAAATATAATTCAATAAACAATAAAACCACAAATAAGAAAATAAACCCATAAATCTATAACTCCAAAACAAACAAACCAAACAAAAAGAGTAACGAATGTTATCATAATCATCAACAGCATGCACTCCGAAATCATCATATATCAAATATAAACAAAAAAAATTAAAAAAAAAACTACAAGAAAATAGAGTTTACTATATATACTTACCAAAATATATATGCACTTTAATATATATGCAGCTTGCCGGAGGATATACCTTGTGGGGTCGCCGGCGGGATACAGGAGGACGCCGGAGCAGCAGGTTCACCGGAGCTGTAGGGGATGAGTGAGGTGCAGGGGAGAGGGAGAGAGCTATCGCGGGAGAGAGGGAAAGAATGGGGGGAAGAAAATAAGAGAAGGAGAAAAAAAGGGGGATGGGTAGGTGGGGGTGCAGGCCAGCTGGCCATTTTCAAAACTGGATTTTCTGACGTGTGGCATAGTGCCACGTTAGAACTTGTATTACTATTTTTTTCTTCTTTTTTTTTCCCTTAAAATTATGATAACCCTATATTAAACCAAAAAAAAATTCAGTTTTTTTTTTTGTTTATTTTTTTTTCTCTTAGTCAAAAAGTTTGAAAAATATCTACTAACTACGCTCTCTCTCCAAGCCAGTGACTTAGTCAAGCCCAATCGGGGTCCATTTTGAGGGTTCGACAAATGGGACCGAAGTTAAAACCGTTGCCTTGGGGAGATACGCAGATATTAAAAAATGTTGGTGGTGTTTCTCACCATGCTCAGTATGTGAGGACATCTCACCAAATTTGGATTGCGGACCTTCCATTGAGGAACAACCATCAATTACACTGGGTGGTTAATTGTTAGAAAAAGAAAATAAAAAAATAATAGCCCGACCTTGGAGAGGTCTACCGACATTAAAAAAAAAAATGTGAAAAAACCTGCTATATACGGTAACCCTAGATAAAATAATAATAATAATATGGAAAAAAAAATTGAAAGTTGTAGTATATAAAAGAATAAATAAAACTATATTTTAATTTCTATAATATAAATAAATTTTGCATATTATTTTTAATTTAAAAAAGAATAAAAAAAAATTGTGGTTTTCTAATGTGGCAAATCTGCCACGTTAGAAATCTCAATTTTTTATATATATAGTTTTTTGTTTTCCCTAATAAAAATAATTATTTGTTTCCCGGTTTATTCCACAAGGGCGGGTCAGAATGGCCATCCTTGGATGGGTTTTCCGATATAAAATTATAAATAAACCTCAATTTTAATTTTCTATTAATTATATAAAATTTAAAAATATTATTAATATTTAAAAAAATGCGATTTTTATTATTGTTATTATTTTTTTTGCTTTTTTATTAGTAAAAAACTTAAAATAACAACCAACAAAACCGCTCTCGTGAAAAGCCACCAACTTAGTCAATCCATTCCGAAGTTTGCTCGATGGGATGAAGAGATACGCTAAAGAAAAGAAATAAAAAATAAAAATTCTATATGTGGTAACCCTAGATAGGGTTACCATATATAGTAGATAGGGTTTCCAAGTAATTAAGCGTGCAGGTTAGACTTTTCGAGCGTGTGATCGGACCGGTTTATTCCATAAGGGCGTAACATCATCCTTGGATGGGTTTCCCGACATAAAATAATAAATAAACCTCAATTTTAATTTTCTATTAATTATATAAAATTTAAAAATATTATTAATTTTTTTAAAAAAAAAAAAGAAAAAAGAAAATTGCATTTTCTAACGTGCCACGTTAGAAAATGCAATTTATTATTATTATTATTATTTGCTTTTTTATTAGTAAAAAACTTAAAATAACAACCGACAAAACCGCTCTTGTGAAAAGCCACCGACTTAGTCAAGCCCAACCGGGGTCCATTCCGAGGGTTCGATGGACGGGACCGAAGTTTGCTTCGATGGGATGGGTCGGAATGGCCCTACCTCGGAGAGATATGCTGAAGAAAAGAAATTAAAAAAAAAAAAAAAAAATTCTATATGTGGTAACCCTAGATAGGGTTACCATATATAGTAGATAGGGTTTCCAAGTAATTAAGCGTGCGGGTCAGACTTTCCGAGCGTGCGGGTCAGACTTTCCGGGGTTTATTCCATAGGGGCAAGTCAGAACGGCCATCCTTGGATAGGTTTCCCGACATAAAATAATAAATAAACTCAATTTTAATTTTTTATTAATTATATAAAATTAAAAAATATTATTAGTATTTTTTTTATTATTATTATTTTCTTTTTTATTAGTAAAAAAATTAAAATGACAGAATTATTTTTTGTCATTTTCTAGCGTGTTACTATTCACACATTAGTAATTTCTAACGTGTGAATAGTAACACTTTAGAAAATGCATTTTTTAATTTTGTCATTTTCTAACATATCACTATTCACACGTTAGAAATTTCTAACGTGGCAAAAACTGATGAACAGTAGACACGTTAAAAAATGGCCCTTTTTTTGTAGTGATATATCTCTTTTTCTTTTTTGCTAATCTAATATGCAGTTCTCCCAGTTCTCCCGCTTTACATAATACATGATTTAAGAAAAATAAAATTAGTTGCCTCCACTACCGGTTTTTTTAGGTATTAGCATCAAATTTGAGGCATTAACAACAAATTTGTGAGGCATTAGCAACAAAATTGAGGCATTAGCATCAAATTTAGGATGATCAAATCCATTTTGGGTGATATCATCCCAAAGGGTTAACCTTCCACCCTTAGGTTTAATTTTGAATAAAAACAAGTTTCAAAGCATTAGAACCTAAATATTAACTCATAAAATTAATCATTAAAGAAAAAAAAGCGGTCTACAATTTTATTTTTTATTAAATCACGTTCACGTAAATACCTAGAACACCAGAGAATACATAAGGGAGAACCTCAAGAAACCTCCTAATAAAATATATATTTTACCTTTTTTTTTCTTCTCCAATGCAAGGGATATTTTACTAATTTAAGGAATCGTTTTAAATAAAAGTGTCATTTGGCTCCTCTATTGGAAATGCCCTTAACATTGAATTGCATTTGGAAAGAAAGATCTACATATATAAGAATCACGGGGGCATTCTAATAATTATTATGACTTATATATTCTCATTATTATACTTTTGAGAAAACATTTTTTTTTTTTGGCCAAACTTTTGAGAAAACTTTACTTAACTCTCTTAAACTTTTAACACTTATGCAATTATTTTCAAAGTTCAAAAACTCACAACTTAATGTATCGAATTTTTAATTTTTTGCAATATGCATGACTCATTCATTCGTACGTCAGCTCTTTCCAATTTTATTTTCTTATTTTTTGCCTTGCTGATTTTTTTTTTTGTGAGTACAACCTAGCTAACATATTAGTTTCCCATTTAGCAGCTTCCTTGAACAACTTTGGGCGCTTCTTTAATTTCCTTTTCATGTTTCATAAAAACCTCGTCATGGCGAGCTGTTTTCTTCGTTTATGGTGACAGGAGAGAAATTTGGGAACATACAAGCACAACTTAGTCAAGCTCGGGAGCCCATTATGCATGTATCTGCCTTCAACATCTTGGCCCATTTTTCTCGTAGAAATATCCTCCATCCCCTCGTACTCATAAGGAGTCATTTTCTCCGTCGTTTATGTTGACAGGAGAGAAATTTCAAGAGGGAGTAGCTTGTCATATAAAGAAGATGCAATATTGGTTCACTTCCACTATAAAAGCTGCTTATTAACACCCACTATTATCTCCAAGCCTTCTCTTTTCTTTCCTTTTTTTTTATAAACTCTCAACCTTCTCTCTCTCTCTCTCTCTCTCTCTCTGTGTTGCTAATACGCGCGCTCATGATGCTAGCAATAGAAAGGCCCTCCAATGTTCTCCTGCTCTTGGGTTTTCTGCTTGTGCATTCATGCATGCTCGAGTCAGCCCAATCTTCCCCCAACTTTACCGACCAATCATCTCTCCTTGCCTTCAATTCTAAAATCACTTCCGATCCAAACGAAACTGTCTTGGCTGGTAAGTGGTCCACAACTACGAACTTCTGCGATTGGATTGGGGTTTCATGTAGCAGACGAAGGCAAAGAGTCATTGCTTTGGACCTTTCCTACATGGGTCTCCAAGGCACCATTTCTCCTCATATTGGTAACCTCTCTTTTCTTGTTTATCTCAATCTACGAAACAATAGCTTTTTTGGTTCTCTGCCTCATGAGATCAGTCACCTACATCGCTTGAGAATACTCCAACTGTCATCCAACCTGTTAGAAGGTAGCATCCCTCCAACTTTGCATAATTGTCAGAACCTTCAAGAAATACATCTAATGAGTAACCATCTTACGGGCGCAATTCCATCAACCCTCGCCAACATGTCGTTGTTAGAGGTCTTGAATTTGCAAAACAACAGCCTCACTGGTCCATTTCCTCTTGTTATCTTTAACATATCCTCTCTAACCAGAATTGCTCTTTCAAAAAATCACATCTCAGGCACTCTTCCAATGGACCTCTGAAGCCATTGTCCTAAACTTCTTGAGCTTCATCTTTCATACAACGAATTCAGTGGCCAGCTCCCTTCACACATGAACTACTGTAGAGAGCTTGTGGTATTATCTGTGTCATACAATAAATTTGATGGGAATATTCCAAAAGGTATTGGAAGTTTAGAAAAGCTTGAATTGCTAGATCTTAGAATTAATTACTTTACCAGTAATATACCTCCTACCTTAAGTAACTTGCCACCTTAAGTAAATCACTGGGAACGCTTCCACTGGGAATGCTTCCTCTTTAACTTGTCGACAAATTCGACATTACGATTAACAATATTAAAGGAAGCATTCCCAGTGATTTATGGCGTCTTCCGAATCTGTCGATATTGAATTTTGCATTCAATTATCTCATAGGGGAAATCCCCAAAAACCTTTTCAACAATTCCTCTCTGCAAGAAATATGCTTACTAAGTAATTTCCTGTCTGGCAATCTTCCAACAAATATTGGGCTTTCTTGCCCTAATCTTGAAACATTGATGTTTGGTCAAAACAAATTTAGTGGTCTTATCCCATCGTCACTTTCAAATTGTTCCAAGCTGCTTGTTGTAGATTTGAGTAACAACTTTCTCTCTGGACCAATACCCACAAGTCTTGGAAACTTGAAATATCTCCAAAAACTTCGTCTTGATATCAATCAGTTAACAGGGGAGCCAGAAGATCAAGAATTTAGTTTCATTTCATCCTTATCTAATTGTAGATTTTTTGAAGAACTGTCCATATCCTACAATCCCTTGAATATTGCTCTTCCGAATTCCGTTGGAAACTACTCTAGCTGATGCCCTCCACTCCATTTATGCATTCCAAAGCCAAATAAAGGGTCACATTCCTATGGGAATCGGTTCCTTGAAAGGCTTGGCCTCGCTTGTTTTGGGCCATAACAATTTGACAGAAATATACCATCGACAATTGGAGGGTTGGAGGTGTTACAAAGACTATGTCTTTTGGATAATAAAATTGAAGGATTTATTCCAGAAGATATATGTCAATTAAAGAACTTAGGCGAGTTAGATCTCTCAAACAACAAAATTTCTGGACCCATCCCAAATTGCATTTCAAACCTCAATCATTTGCAAAAGTTGTACCTGAATTCTAATAAGCTAGAATCACCAATACCATTTAATATATGGAGCCTTGAAAATTTGTTGTTTTTGAACCTATCATCCAATTTCCTAGGTGGATATTTGTCTCCAAACATGAAAAAATTGGATGTTATTGAATATGTGGATTTATCTCAGAACCAAATTACTAGAGATATTCCAAGCATCATTGGAGCTTTTGAAAGCCTAAGTTATCTTGATTTGTCAAGAAACTCATTTCAAAGAGACATTCCACTATCTTTTGGAGACTTGAAAGGATTGGATATCTTAGACCTCTCGTATAATAATCTCTCTAGTACAATTCCTAAGTCTTTTGAGACACTTTCACATCTCAAGTATTTGAACGTGTCTTTCAACAAGCTATCTGGAGAGATTCCATCTACTGGGCCTTTTGCAAACTTTACAACTAAATCATTTTCAGGAAACAAAGCACTTTGTGGGAATTCAATGTTTCAAGTTCCACCTTGTCCAAGCGCAAGCTCCAAAGGATCAATGGTGAAACAAAGTCCTCTTAAATATTTTCTTCCTGCTATTGCTTCAGTTATAATTTGTCTAGCATTGGTTTATATGCTAAGAAGACACCGAGAAAGTAAAACACAGCTTCCAAGTTTCTTTAATACATTGCATCCAATGGAACATAAAATGATGTCATATCAAGAGCTATGCCAAGGGACAAACAACTTTTGTGAAAGCAACTTGCTTGGAGTTGGAGGTTTTGGTTTTGTGTACAAAGGGATGCTATTTGATGGGACAATTACTGCTGTTAAAGTTCTAAATTTGCAACTGTCAGGTGCATTCAAAAGTTTCGATGTTGAATGCAAGGTTTTACAAGCAATCCAACATAGGAATCTTGTTAAGGTTATAAGTACATGCTCCAACCTCAAGTTCAGGGCTTTAGTATTGCAATACATGTCGAACGGTAGCCTTGAAAGGTGGTTATACTCTTATAACTACTGCTTGAATCTTATTCAAAGAGTAAGCATTATGGTTGATGTTGCATTAGCATTGGACTATCTCCACTACAGTCAATCAGAATATGTAGTACATTGTGATTTGAAGCCTTCTAATATCCTTTTGGATGAGGACATGGTTGCACACGTGGGTGACTTTGGCATTGCAAAGATTTTGGTCGAAAACGAGGATGCTACACAAACCCAAATTCTTGGCACACTTGGTTACATTGCACCAGGTACATGAATTCACATCTACTTATTTTATTGCTAAAAGGCTATCTAGTAGTGGCTAATATCAAGAACAACAATAGTTGCTAGTTTCAAAAATACCAATGTCCATGTCAAAATTTTCATAATTTAATTTTATATAGGCCTTATATTCACATGAATATGCATTAACAATAAAAACTACTCAAACTATGATTTAGTGGATGGATAATTGCCTATTTATTGCTCTTATATATGCATTAATTGCTAATTATTCTAAATATTTGTATCAAAGACAATTACATAATATGCTTCTTGCTCACTAGATTAATATGAAGATCTCCAAAATCTACCATGCACGATTATGGTTTGCCTTGTCAATTTGCCAATAGCCACTAAAGAATACAAAATGTATTGGAATAGTTTGCTCTAAAATTGACAAATTCATTCAAATTCATTCAAAGTCAAATAAACACGAAAAATGTATATGCACGTTTGAAGATCTACTTATGTTGGGTTGAGACTTGAGAGAGTCTCTTTTGACCATGTAAAAGCTATATTTATTTGTGAAAATAATTACCCAAAAATTTAATGGTAGAATGCTGGTGCATATATATATATATGGGTCAATATATGGGTACAATGAATGCAATTTAGATATACATTTGCATGTATGTAATATACTAATATATATCTATATCTAAGTACATACCTTTTTTTTCTTTTTTAATTTGTACTTTTTCTTTTTGGCTGAGATATGTGGCCGGACAACTTTTTTTTATTTTTTAATAAATTTTGAATGACTAACTTAAAAGGCTTTTTTTTTTTTTCCAAATGCGAGCTTTGGATAGAATATGGGTTTCAAGGAAAAGCGTCTATCAAAGGCGACGTTTATAGCAACGGTATAATATTGCTGGAGATGATCTCAAGGAAGAAACCTACCAACGACATGTTTGAAGGAGAATTGACTTTGAGGCAATGGATAAATATGTCTATTCCTGACAGAATGATGGAAGTTATTGATGAAGGTTTATTGAAAACAGAAAATGGAAGGGATGTAAATGTCATGCAAAATGTTCTTTCATCCATCATAGAATTAGGCTTAAGTCCCCAAGTGGTAGCTCAATCGGCTGTGAACCACACTTTATAAAGTAGAGGTCACAAGTTCGAATCCCTTCTCCCCCTACCCTTGTGTGGACATGTCAAAAAAAAAAAAAGAATTAGGCTTAATGTGTTCTAAAGAATTACCAAATAAAAGAGTCAATATCAAAGATGTGCTTGCCAAGCTTAAAAAAATCAAACGGACACTTTTTGAAAACAAAAATGTAGTGTCTGATGTCTTTGATCTTTGAAAACATCTTAGAATCAGGTTTTGTATGGGTTTTGTGCTTTAAATTTCTTAAAGTACTTACAAGAGGAATGTATGTTTGTTTGACTTTTCATGTTTAAATAAATGGCTTTTATCATTTTTTTTTTTCTCGTAGGCTTCTCATTAAGATCAATTTCTATATATCATATCACATGGAACTATGAAGCTTCATAGTTAACATTCTTTGGCTTTAGAAATGCTAGCTTATATTAGCTTATAACTCGCGCTATGCACAAAGTTTTATAATTATCATTTAATTTTGAAAAAAATTTTATATCATAGTAAAATCCATCTATGAAAAATGAACCAAATAAAGGGTCATATTCCTATGAGCATAGGTTCCTTAAGAGGCTTGACCTTCCTTGAACTGGGCAATAACAATTTGACTGGAAACATACCATCCAAGATTGGGGAATTGAAGGGGTTACAAAGGTTACATCTTGGTAATAATAAAATTGAAGGATTCATTCCAAAACACATATGCCAGCTAAAGAACTTAGGCGAGTTAGATCTTTCAAATAACAAAATCTCTAGATCCATCCCAAATTGCCTTCCGAACATCAATATTCTACAAAGCCTAATCTTGAGTTCTAATAGGCTGGAATAACCAATACCATTAAATTTATGGAGCCTTGAAAATCTATTGTTTTTGAACCTATCATCAAATTCCCTTGGTGGGTATTTGTCTCCAAACATGAAAAAATCAAAGGTTATTGTAAGCATCGATTTATCTTAGAACCAAATTACTGGAAACATTTCAAGCATCATTGGAGCTTTTGAAAGCCTAAATTATCTCAACTTGTCAAGGAACTCATTTCAAGGAGACATTCCACAATCTTTTGGAGACTTGAAAGGATTGGATGTGTTAGACCTCTCAAATAATAATCTCTCAGGTACAATTCCTAAGTCTCTTGAAACACTTTCACATCTCAAGTATTTGAATATGTCGTTCAACGAGCTGTCTAGAGAGATTCCATCTATTGGGCCGTTTGCAAACTTCACAGCTAAGTCATTTTTAGGAAACAAAGCGCTTTATGGGAATCCAATTTTTGGAGTTATACCTTGTCCAAGCCCAAGCTCCAAAGGATTGAAGGTGAAACAAAGTTTGCTCAAGTATTTTCTTCCGGCCATTGCTTTAATTACAAAATGTCTAGCATTGATTTATATGCGAAGAAGACATCCAGAAAGTAAAATATAGCTTCCAAGTTTATTTAATGCATTGCATGTATTGGAGCATAGAATGATTTCATATCAAGAGCTTTGCCAAGGGACAAACAACTTTTGTGAAAGCAACTTGCTTGGAGCTGGAGGTTTTGGTTCTGTGTGCAAAGGCATTCTTCTTGACGAGACTATTGTAGCTATTAAAGTTCTCAATTTGCAATTGGTTTCAAAAGTTTTGATGTAGAATGCAAGGTTTTACGAACAATCCGACATAGGAATCTTGTTAAAATCATAAGTACATGCTCCAACCCTGAGTTTAGAGCTTTGGTACTGCAATACATGTCGAATGGTAGCCTTGAAAGGTGGTTATACTCTTATAACAACTATTTGAATCTTCTTCAAAGAGTAAACATTATGGTTGATATTGCATCGACGTTAGACTACCTCCACCATGATTTATCAGAATCTATTGTGCACTGTGATTTGAAGCCTACTAATATCCTTCTGTATGAGGACATGATTGCGCATGTAGGTGACTTTGGTATTGCAAAGATTTTGATTGAAAACAAGGATGCTACACAAACCAAAACTCTTGGTACACTTCACTACATTGCACCAGGTACATGAATTCACCTCAACTTATTTTACAACTAAGAGGCTATCTAATAGTGCTAATATCAAAAACAATAATAGTTGCTAGTTTTAAGAATACCAATGTACATGCCAATTTTCCATAATTCTATTTTATATAGGCCTCATATTTATATGAATATGCATTAACAACAAAAATTTTACAAACTATGATTGCTTAGTCAATGGATAATTACATATTTATTCCTTTTAAGTTTTATGCATCGATTGCTAATTATTCTAAAATACATTAAAATAAATATTTGTACCAAAGACAATTATGCTATATGCTTCTTGATCACTATAGTGACGTGGCAAAAAAAAAATTGAACAGTAGGCAAGTTAGTAAATGGTGTGTTTTTTATAGTGCTAGGTTATTATGATGTAATTATAAAATGCAATCACGATTATGGTTTGCCTTGGCTTACGCCCACCCCATATCCATTTTACGGCCACTAATAACACACATGGTTTAATATAGTTGGTACAATGAATGCATATTTAGTTAGGGGCAGAAATTTCCTTCAACCCCTATGTCCTTTAGATAGTGCATATTACATAATATATATAAGTGCATAATTTTTTAATTTTTGCTTTTTGGCTAAGATGTGTGCAAAACTTCCTGCTTTTTTAAAAAAAAAAAAAAATTGTTTGTTCTTTAATTTTGAATTACTAACTAAAAGGCGTTTTCCACAATTGCGAGTATTTGATAGAGTATGGCTTGGAAGGAAATGTCTCTATTAAAGGTGATGTTTATAGCTATGGTATAATATTGTTGGAGATGATCACAAGGAAGAAACCTACAGACGACATGTTTGTAGGAGAATTGAATTTGAGGCAATGGATAAATGCATCACTTCCTGACAAAATAATGGAGGTCATGGATGAGGGTTTAATGAGGATAGAAAATGCACAACATACAACTGTCATGCAAAGTGTTCTTTCATCCATCATGAAAATAGGTTTAAAGTGTTATGAAGAAATACCAGATGAAAGAGTAAATATCAAAGATGTGCTTACCAAGCTTAAAAAAATCCAATTGAAGCTTTTTGAAAACAGAAATGAGGGTCGCTGATATATTTTTTCTGGGTACTTACAAGTGGTATGATTGCTTCACGTTTGTATGACTTTCCATTTTAAATAAATGCTTTGGCATTTTCTAACATCTTCCTCCCGATCCATTTCTCATCTTTTTTTCTCCTTACACTTGCGAGAACTATTGAACGACGAAAGGATAGTTAAAGCAACACTCAAGGCAGGGCATATAAATTTTCAATTTTCAAATAAGTGAAGGATAATTATAACCATTCAAAAACTAAAACTAAAGAGTAATTAAAGAGGGATAGGTTGGTTTTCCTTTCTCTAATCAGAACAAATAAGTGAAGCTTAACTATGCTTTTACCCGAGGCCTGCCTTACAATTTTTTCATTTTTCTATCAACTTATGCTTTTGGAATATTAAAGCCGACATTCTGAATTCAAAAAAGAAGTGCCTAAATATTCATAATTGAGGTATATAGAGATTATTATGCACCAAATAACGTCAAAAGTGTTGATTTCATAATATTAGAATGTCTAATGATTTTTTACTAAGAGAACTAATTAATTGTTGCGGGTAGAACAGGTAAGGCATATTTTGAAGGAAGCAATTTGTTACCGAGCCATCTTATTTGAAATAACAAAAGGATGTTTAAATACTCAAAGTTTGGCATGGTTAGACTTCCCAGTAACAAAGCCAATCGTTGAAGAGGAAAATGCGCGACTTTAGTCTTCCAACTGACAACGCCAATGTTTAAGAGGGAAAAACCCCACAACTTCAACTCATATCATCATAATTCAAGTCTTTTGCGCACTGCAACAATTTCTCTTGCTGCCACCAACCAACTCACCAAAATTGTTGGCGATAAGATTATTGAAACACCATGCTTCACTTGCAATATAATTCTATAAAAGCCCCTCAACACCCGTTCTTATTCCCAGGCCTTCTTCTTCTTTATTCTTTATTCTTTATTATATCTATTTCTCAACTTCTCACACTTTCACTACAAAAAAACAATTAGTTAGTGACTTGCCACTTGTGACGTGCAAAAGGAGAAAAAACGTCACCCTTGGTGTAGTGACTTACTCCCAGTGACGTGCAGCCGCATGACAGCAAACCGGGTGACTAGAAATTTTTTTTGTGACGTGCAAATTGCCAAAACGTCACCCCAAGAGTGACGTGCAAAAATCGCACGTCACCTTACCAAGGGTGACGTGCAAATCTTCTGCACGTCACCCCTAGGGTGACGCACAATTTTTGCACGTCACCCTAAGGGTGACGCATAAAATTTTTAGCAGGGTGACGTGCGAAAAATCTGCACGTCACCCTAGGGGTGACGTTTGACATGGTTTTACACGTCACTAAATAAGTTTTTTTTTTAAAAAAAAAAAATTACCCAAATTTTTTTCGGAGAGTTTCCAACAAGTTCTGTGCAGCCCTCCGCCGATATGGGCAGTGCTACTTCATTGCTCGAAAACGCAGACTTTACAAGACAGAACGTAGCAACACCTGAAGCAAATTAAATAAAGCAATAAAGCACTTAGTGTGTGAGATATACCAACAGCCTGGGTTTGGTTGAGACATTTTAACAAACACCTTACCGGAATAGCCGTTAGGACCTTTATCGGGCGATGCGGGTGCACGAAGAAGGATTAATCGAGTCACAACGATGGGAAAACACATGGCAAGTTTTCTCATCCGAGTTATCGAAAGGAGACAAAGTTCGTGACCAATAAGCAGAGAAAAAAGTGATGTCAATGAAATTATGATGAAGCAGAGGCAAGAAAGGAAGGACTAAGCGGCCTGAACATGAAAGCTCAATCGGGATCATCGACAATCGGTGAGAGCGTGCCATCATAGTCCGAAAACATTACTATTTGCTTTCCCTTCGCGGCATCAATGATTTGCTCAAAAATGTCCAAAGCAGATGGGTGGCGAACCTATTTTTGACCAATAATACAATAACAACACAACAAATCAGATTCTTCCTTTGTGAATCCCAGCATACAAAAAAAAAAAAATCCTCCTTTCTTTGAACAATTTAGTTTTTTTTTAAATTTATTTACTAAAATACTCACAATCCAAGAACTCTGGTCATGATCGGCCAGAGAAGGAGTGGCCTTGATATGGGTAGGAGAAGAGGCTTTCATGGTGTCAACCCAAGTGTTTATTCTTGCTTCTCCATTGATCTCAAGGTTCTTCTTCTTCCTTGGAATGGAAATGTATTCGGCTGGTGCCTGAGGCTCTGCCGCCCTTTGTGAAAATCTTGAGTTTGAAATCACCATGTTGAATGTGGATTTAAATGTGGAACTAGCACATTCTGTTTAAATCATCTTTACTCCTTTTCCCAATGAAATCTCTGCAAAAACAATCGTAACAGATCAGTTTCTTTTCTTTTTCTTTTTTTTCCATCCAGTTTTTGCTCAAACCCATATTACCAATACCAAGATCAAAACAACCCATTTGAAATTAAAATTTACAATGGCAGCAAGTGAATGCCTGAAATTAGTGTTGTGACTGGCGGCAGCAAGGGGAGGCAACCTCATGGTTTTTTTGTAGAATTTGCCTTCTCTACAATTGTGAGTGTGGATAGAATATGGTTATGAAGGAAAAGTCTCCATCAAAGGTGATGTTTATAGTTTCTTCCTGACAACATGTTTGTAGGAGAATTCACTATGAGGCAATGGATAAATGCATCACTTCCTAACTGAATAATGGAATTTGTGGATGACGGGTTATTGAAAACAAAAAATGGAAGAGATATAACTATCATGCAAAGTATTCTTTCATCCATCGTGGAAATAGGATTAAAATGTTCTGAAGAGTTACCAGATGAAAGAATCGATATTAAAGATGTGCTTGTGAAGTTTCAAAAAATTAAACTTACACTTTTTGAAGACATAAACGTAGGTGTCTGAAATCTTTGATCTAGGTTTTATGTGGTTTGCCTTTTTTATTTCTTAAAGTACTTACAACTAGTGTGTTTTATATTTGTATGGTTTTTTTTTTTTTGACATGTCCGCACAAGAGGGGGGAGATGGATTCGAACTAGTGACCTCCACTTTATTAAGCGTGGTCCCAGCCGATTGAGCTACCTCTTGAAAACATTTGTATGTCATTTTATGTTAAAATAAATGGCTTGGAATGTTCTAACATCTTCCTCGAGCCTTTTCCCATCTTTCTTATCTTTACATTTTCTATTGAGATATATAAAATTTAGGAAAAAATATAAAAAAGCCCTTAAAACTATCAGTCATTTGCAATATAGTTTCTTAATATTCAAAAGGTACTAGAGTAGCCCACAAAACTACCACAATGTATAAAAAATATCACTTATTTTTTTAATATTCTTATTATACCCATATTCTTTTAATAAATAAAATAATAAAATAATTGTGAAAAAAAAAAAATTTAAAAAATACAAGAAAACCAATGACCAAATAAAAAAAAAAAGTTTTTTTGGAATAAATAATAAATAATTAATCATTATAGTTGGCCTAAAATATTACAAATTGCTTCATGTCATATTAAAGGGGTGTCAGTGCCCAAAAATCCAGTGAATTAAAAGGATGTTAGTCCTGGATTATTAATATTATTTATTTTTAATTTTTTAACATGTCAACACAATGGAAGAGAGAAGGGATTCGACCAATAGACACTACTTTATAAGATTTACGAGCAATGCTTATAAGTCCTGTTGTGTCCATCATAAATCCATCTAAGAATAACGTGACTATTAAAATCACTATTGAGCTTGTAATTGATCATTATTGGATTTTAATTAAATGTTGATTTTAATAGCGACATTATTCTTAAATTGACTTAAGATGGACACAAGAGAGACTTTTAGAATCACTCGTGGTCCACATCTAATTAAGCTACCCATTAGAGATACTGTTGGATTATTAATATCCTATCAATAGCACTTCCACTTCCATGTACTCTTTCTTCTTAATGATTAATCTAGAACTATATGATTTTCTGTTAATATATATATATATAGAACTATATGATTTTCCCTTAACAAAAAATAAGGGATGATTGCTGGATTATGTCATTGTCATCTTTTACCCGACTTCCACAACCGGACAAAGTGCTATATTTCTACCCAAATTCCTGCAAATTATGAGGCGCTCCCAAAAATTCAGTGTCTTAGGGTTGGATTATTAGAGTAATGCTATAAATTTTTCTTATGTTTATTTTAAATCCATCCAAGAATGATATGACTATTAAAATCATCATTGGACTTGTGATTGATCATTATTGAATTTTGATCAAACAGTAATTTAGAGTAATGCTACAAGTTTTTCTTATGTTCATTTTAAGTCCATCTAAGAATGATATGACTATTAAAATCACCATTGGACTTGTGATTAATCATTATCGAATTTTGATCAAATAATAATTTTAATAGCCACATCATTCTTGGATAGACTTAAAATAAATACAAATTGAACTTATAGAATTACTTGGATTATTAATATCCTATCAACAGCACTTTTACCCGACTTCTACAACCAAACAAAGTGCTATATTTCTACCCAAATTCCGGCAAATTATGGGGTGCACCCAAAAATCCGGCAAATTAAAAGGGTCTTAGTGCTGGATTATTAATATCCTATCAACAGCACTTCCACTTCCACGTCTCTCTCCCTTACCCTTTCCTTCACTCTCTCTAAATTATAGTAATAAAATGTTCAGAGTACAAGCTCCTTATTTATTTACAGAAATGTCCAAATTATACATAAGAAGAAATAATAGTAATAAAGAGCAGAAATGATACATGACAAGCCAGTGGATCATCATCATGCATATTACTTGAGCAGGATCATGTAACTTCCTCTGTCTGAACTCCAATTGGAAAAATCTGAACCCAAATTATACATATATATATCCACCACTTTTCTCCCTTCTTTAAACGACCACTCGCGGCACCAAACTTTTATTTTTCTCAGTTTTCTTTCTCATTCTATTCTCATTATTTTATTTTATTTTTCTCTGATTTTGGTGTTTATCAAAATCACTAATAAAAATCAAACTTTAAAGAAAATAAAAATAAAGAAGTGAAACCTAGAAAAGTTTTAAGTATTTAACCCGAAAAATAATAGTAATAAAGAATGGATGTCTTCATTAAGCTGCTCCAAAAAGATAATTTCTGCACAGGAAAAAATTATAATTTGAGTATTATTATGGATGATGTCTAAATTTTGTGTGCTATGTAAATTAACTCTCAACACCGGAACCAACTTCGTTCCATTCCACTGGGGTACTTCAAAATCATGATCATAATCAATGCGGATGCGGTCCTACTCACTGGCCGGCCAGCATTACATTATTATTGATTATAGCCGTTATTGTTGAAGTGAATCGCGTGGTCGTCTTTACTGGCGGGCGTTGATAATATTATAGCTATTATTATTGCTATTATATATAGCACCAGCGAAAACTACGACCAAATCATTTATTGTCATCATTATAGAATGACCAAATCGTCCTTCAACAACTCAGACACCTATTCCTTGTCGTGTTTCGTAAAAATCTCTTGTTTTCTTGTTTATTTTGAGAGGATCGAGAGACAAGAGTTTTGGATCACCCGTACGTGACTTTAGACTCCCCAAGTGACATCACCAATTATTCAAGAGAAGATGCAATGCTTCACTTCAACCATAAAAACTAAAAAGCCTTCTTTTTTCTTTAAACTCTCACCCTTCTCTCACCATCTAGATAGATCTCTCTCTCGTGGATCGACACTCGTGATGCTAACAAAAACGCACTCCATTCTCCTGTTCTTGGGTTTCTTGTTAGCGCAGTCATGCACGTTTCAGTTGGCTCAATCTTCCACCAACTTTGGGCCAACATCTTGGCCATTATTTTCTATCCATTTATCTTCATCTCTCATGTGTTGACTCTCATTTTCAAAGTCTTCTTTCAAGTTTAATAGAATTTATTGTGATGGTGGCCGATCAACCAATAAACAGAGCCACAGGCCAAGATTGTAGTCTCGCATTAGAATATGATACGGCATTATTTTCTATCCCTGCCTTCACGGCAAAAACAGGCTTTAGGTTTCAGTCTAAATCACAATTAATGTTAATCAACATCTTGACAATTTTTTCCAATTGGCATGTCATGTCTCGTAGAAATATTCTCTCTCGTCATAGCGAGTCGTTTTCTTTGGTTATGTTGACGGGAGAGAAATTTGGGAACATATATACAAGCACAAATTAGTGAAGCTCTAGAGTCCATTTATCTTGGGAAAATTACATTTTACTGAAGATTCATTTTTTTTGCTTTCTTGTTTAAAATGTGACATTTTACCAAACTTTCAAATTCTAGCAATTTAACTCATTTAACCTATTTATTCCAAAATGCCCCCATCACATTTTTTTTTTTTAAAAAAAAAAATCCAGTAAAAAAAAAAAGAAAAAATCAAAAAAATATGCCGGGGTGGCCGAACCACCCTGTTTGGCCTAGGGTGGTTTGGCCGCCCTAGACCGGCCGGTCTAGGGGCGGACAAACTATGGGTGGTTTGTCCGCCCCTTGGGCCAATCGCTCAAAATTTTGTTTTTGGGTGTTTGGCCCAAGGGGTAGCCGAACCACCCCCTAGGCCACTGGGAGTGGTTTGGCCGCCCCTAGACCGGCTAGCCTGGGGGTGGCCGAACCACCCCAGGCCAAATGGGATGGCTGGCCACCACCTATGGGCCGGGTGGTTTGGCCACCCTAGCATATTTTATATTTTATTTTTTATTTTTTATTTTTTTTAAAATGAGATGGGCCCGATGGGGGTATTTTGAGAATAAATAGGCTAAATGGGTTAAATTACCACAATTTGAAAGTTTGGGGGGGTAAAGTGTCACATTTTAAACTTTGGAGGCAAAAGTGAAAATGGGTGGATACTTTAGGAGGGTAAAATGTAATTTCCCCATTTATCTTCCAAGTTAAAGCTCTAGTACACAATGTATTGAAATAGTTATTCTAAAATTTTACATTTCTTGATCAGTCTGCTATGCCATAGCAAAATTAATTCAAAGTGAAACAAGCACACAAATTTTGAGGCGCACGAATGGAGATCAACTTTGACCTTGTTATGTATTATGCATAACAGCAAATAAAATATATGGACTTATCAAAAGTTGTTTATAACATAATTATAAATATCCTTTAAGGAGTTTAATTATTAACACACATCATTAGATGGTTGAATATATGGGTACAACTAATTAATGCATATTTAGACATAAATTTTACTATTTTTAATTTTTAATTTTTTTCGCAATTATGAGCATTGTATAGAGTATGGTTTTGGAGGAAAATTGTTCATCAGAGGAGACGTTTATAGCTATGGTATAATATCGTTGTAGATGATGACAAGAAAAAAACCTACCGACGACATGCTTGTAAGAGAATTGACTTTGAGACAATGGATGAACACATCACATCTTGACAAAATGATGGAAAGTTGTGGTTGAGGGTTTATTGAGAATAGAAAATGAAAGAGATATAATTATCATGCAAAGTGTTCTTTCATCCATCATGGAATTAGGCTTAATGTGTTCTAATGAGTTACCGGATGAAAGGGTTGATATCAAATATGTGCTTTCCAAGCTTAAAATATTTCAAGTGAAACTTTTTGAGAACAGAAATAGGGCACCAATAGGGGTGCTTGATAGTCTGATACATTTTATCTGGGTTTTATAGGGTTTGTCCTTTTAATTTCTTAAAGTGCTTAAAGTGGTATGTTTTATGTTTGTATGACTTTTTCATGTTTAAATAAATGGCTTGGGATTTTCTAACATCTTTCTCTTGAGCCTTTATATATCTTCTTTTTTCTCCTTATGCTTCTTGATGTGGTAAATTTGTGACCAAATTTATCAATAATAAAAATACCACTACTTAATAGGGCCGAATCCGTAGGATAGGCTATATTGAGGTGTCGAACCTCAAGGACTGTAAGGGTTTTGCTATTAAATTCAAAGAACTAATTTTAACCTAATTAACAAAAGATGTTTGATTGTTTGTGAAATTGAGTGCATGAAAGTAAATGCTGAATTAAAAGCAAATATATGAGAGAGAGAAAAGTAATTACCGATTTCACCACAATCCACAACAATGGCAAGTATTTAATTCCAAAAACTCAGAATATGTATGTTATAAAAGAACAAGAAAATACAATATCAAGGATAAGGATAATCTATCTTGGTTGTACGGATCGTCCACCTAACCACTAAAGATCTTGATGCGACCCGTCTTCCTAGGCATAAACTATAAAATCCCTTAATAAGTTTTCATACAATCAATGGAATAGCATAACCCATCTTGATTGTACGGATCGTCTACCTAAATTACACTAAACTAGGGTGTAGTACGACCCGTCCTCCCTAGGCATGGCCTATCTTAATCCTATTAATCATATGTCTATTAAAATCCATTGCATAACCATCAATCTTATAATCACAGAAAATAAGGTTGATTTGAGTTCAATACAGGCAAAATAATTTCTAAGACAAGAATAGAATTTTGCAAATATTGAAATTGAATTGAATAACAATTGCATTGAATATTAAGAACAGAAATCTAAAGATGCAATCCTCACAGTTATGCAATCAACATACATAAATTGAATTAAATGAAATCAAATACAATCACCATTGTGCTTGGAAAGGGTTTACATCGATACCCCACTAAGGGGGTTTAGCCGCTCATGACTCCGCTAAGCTCCACTAAGCCTCCAAGAAATATTTTCTGTCTAAAACTAAGTCTCTCTTCTCTTGAAGCATAGAGGCTTATTTATAGGGAGTAACAAGTCCTAGAAGCCCTAGTAAACCTAGAAAATTCGGAATTCATTCTCCTAGTTGAATTAGGAGTCAATCCATGTACAAGTAGGAAAATGATTCGTCCAGATTTGTCTTCTTCAATTGCGAGGCAATTTTGGCATAGCGGGAGTCCTATTTAGGAAAATCCTATTTCAGCATGATTTGTAGAAAATTGAATTAGCTTTCTAATGCTTCTGGAATCACCTCAATCCGATATTTGAGCTGAAAGTTATAGCCAAAATACTGAGACGTGTTCAAAATCTGAAATTCTATCCGATCCGATTTTGACTCAAAGAGGAGAAATTCCGATTTTATCCTTTTCTTGTTATGATTAAACTTAACCACATCATATCTATCCTCTATTGTGATTGGTTAAGCTTAATCATGTCTTCTAGGTCCACTCAAGTTGTGCTTTAAACCCAAATTTAATGGTTTTTCTTGCATCTTTATTAAATACCTGAAAACACAAAAAAAACACAAAATCAAACAAATAACAATGCTAAGGAATTAACAAGTGTGAGTTAAGGGGCTTGAATGTGCAACATTCAGCACTTATCACTTCTCATTGAGATCGAAATTGTCTATATATCATACCTGTGGACATTCTAAACCTTGACATATTTCTCCATCCTTGCCTATTATTCCATCAAGAACATATTTGTGGCGTTCATATATCGACAAGAATTATGAATAAAAATTCGTAGAATTATTTAATTTCCATAATATCTCATTTCCTTGATATAGAATTATGAATGAAAATTAAATTAAATTACTCAGAAGACTTTGGGTCTTCGTCTCTCCTGTATTGACTCTCATTTTCAAAGTCTTCTCTCAAATTTAATAGAATTTATTGTGATGGTGGCCAATTGACCAAGAAACAGAGCCACAGGCCAAGATTATAGTCTCGCATTAGAATATGATACGACATTATTTTCTATGACACCAATTATTCACTTCCCCACTATAAATGCCACTGAACATACCCACTATTATCTCCACGCCTTCTTTTCTTACAAAACTCTTCTCCTACTCTGTCTCTCTCTTGCACAGTCATGATGCTGATAAAAATGCCCTCCATTATTCCCCTGCTCTTGGGTTTCCTGTTAGTGCAATACTCATGCATGTTTCAGTTGGCCCGATCTTCCACCAACTTTACCGACCAATCATCTCTCCTTGCCTTCAATTCTAAAATCACTTCCGGCCCAAACGCTACTGTCTTGGTTGGTAACTGGTCCACAACTACAAACTTCTGCAATTGGATTGGGGTCTCATGCAGCAGACGCAGGCAAAGAGTCACTGCCTTGAACCTTTCCTACATGGGGCTTCAAGGTACCATTTCTCCTCATATTGGTAACCTCTCTTTCTTGGTTTATCTTAATTTACGCAACAATAGCTTTTTTGGTTCTTTGCCCCATGAGATCAGTCGCCTACATCGCTTGAGAATACTCCAGCTCTCATTCAACCAATTGGAAGGTACTATCCCTCCAACTTTGCACAATTGCCGAAATCTTCAACAAATACTACTTTGGGGAAACCATCTTACGGGTGCAATTCCATCAACCCTTGCCATCATGTTATCATTAGAGGTCTTGTATTTGCAAGACAATAGCCTCACAGGTCAATTTCCTCTTGTCATCTTTAACATATCCTCTCTAACCAAAATAGGCCTTACAAATAATCAAATCTCTGGAACTCTTCCAATGGATCTATGTAGCCATTGTCCTAATCTTCAAGGACTTTATCTTTCCTTCAACGAGTTCAGCGGTCAACTCCCTTCACAAATGAATTACTGTACAAATGTAGATCTTATCCTATCATACAATAAATTTGAAGGCAGTATTCCAGAAGGTTTTGGGAGTTTAGAAAAGCTTGAAGCTATATCTTGGAGGTAACAACTTAACAGTAATACCTCCTACCATAAGTAACTTATCGAGGTTATCTGTTTTTGGCATTGAGATAACAACATTAAAGGAAGCATTCCGAGTGATATATGGCGTCTTTCCAACTGGAAATATTGATTTATGAAAATATATCACAGGGACAATCCCCAAAGCCTTTTCAACATGTCCTCTCTACAAACATCTCCTTGGTTAATAATTCCCTATATGGCAATCTTCCATCAAATTCTGAATTTTCTGCCCTGTCTTGAATATCTATATTTGGTCTCAACAAATTTAGTGGTCTCATCCCATCGTATCTTTCAAATTGTTCCAAGCTCATCGTATTAGATTTGCTTCAAACATACTCTGGACCAATACCAAAAAGTCTTGGACACTTAAAATACCTTCAATGGCTTGGTCTAGTGACAATCAACTAACAGAGAGCCTAAAGATCAAGAGCTTAATTTCCTTTCATCTTTCTCTAATTGTAGAGTTTTGGAACTGGACATATCCTACAATCCCTTGGATATTACTATTCAGATTCTATTGGAAACTTTTCAACCACCCTTACACCTTTCTTTTATTTGGAATGCAAAATAAAGGTCATATTCCTATGAGTATAGGTTCCTTAAAACTTGACCTGGCTTTGTTGAGAAATAACAATTTGATTGAAATATACCATCCACAATTGGAGATTGGAAGGGTTACAAAGATTATATCTTGGTGATAATAAAATTGAAGGATTCATTCCAGAAGGCATATGTCAATTAAAGAACTTGGTGAGTTAAATCTCTCACATAACAAAATCTCTGGATCCATCCCAAATTGCATTTCAAACCTCAATCTTCTCCAAAAGCTATTCCTTGGATTCTAATAAATAGAATCATCAATACCATTAAATTTATGGAACCTTGAGAATCTATTGTTTTGAACCTATCATTGAATTCCTTGGTGGTATTTGTCTCCAAACATGAAAAAATTGAGGTTATTGTATCCATCGATTTATCTTGGAACCAAATTATTGGAAATATTCCAAGCATCATTGGAGCTTTTGAAAGCTTAAATTATCTTGATTTGTCAAGGAACTCATTTCAAGGAGACATTCCACAATCTTTTGGAGACTTGAAAGGATTAGATGTGTTAAACCTCTCATACAATAATCTCTCTGGTGTAATTCCTAATTCTCTTGAGGCACTTTCACATCTCAAATATTTGAATGTGTCTTTCAACAAACTATCCGGAGAGATACCATCTAGAGGGCCTTTTGCAAATTTCACAGCTAAATCATTTTTAGGAAACAAAGCACTTTGTGGGAATCCAATTTTTGGAGTTTTACCTTGTCCAAGTCTGAGCTCCAAAGGATCAAAGGTGAAACAGAGTCTGCTCAAATATTTTCTTCCTGCCATTGCTTCAATTATACTCTGTCTAGCATTGGTCTATATGTTGAGAAGACACCGAGAAAGTAAAATACAGCTTCCAAGTTTATTTAGTACATTGTCTTTATCAAAGCATAGAATGATATCATATCAAGAGCTTTGCCAAGGGACAAACAACTTTTGTGAAAGCAACTTGCTTGGAGCTGGAGGTTTTGGTTCTGTGTACAAAGGCGTGTTGCTTGACGGGACTGTTGTTGCTATTAAAGTTCTAAATTTGCAATTGGCCGGTGCTTTCAAAAGTTTTGATGCAGAATGCAAGGTTTTACGGACAATCCGACATAGGAATCTTGTTAAAGTCATAAGTACATGCTCCAACCCTGAGTTTAGAGCTTTAGTACTACAATACATGTCGAACGGTAGCCTTGAAAGGTGGTTATACTCTTATAACTACTGCTTGAATCTTCTTCAAAGAGTAAACATTATGGTTGATGTTGCATCGGCGTTGGACTATCTCCACCATGTCTATCAAAATCACATGGTTCTTTGTGATTTAAACCTCTCCATCAAAATGTTTATAGCTAGTATAACATTGTTGGAGATGATCTAGGAAGAAAGACAACACATTTGAAGGAGAATTGACTATGAGGCAATGGATAAATGCATCACTTCCTGACAAAATGATGGAAGTTGTGGATGATAGTTTATTGAGAACAGAAAATGGAAGAGATGTGACTACCATGCAAAGTGTTCTATCATCCATCATGGAATTAGGCTTAAAGTGTTCTGAAGAGTTGCCAAATGAAAGAGTCGATATCAAAGATGTGCTTGTGAAACTTAAAAAAATTAAATTGGCGCTTTCTGAAGATAGAAACCGAGGTATCTGATATGTTTTGTCTAGGTTTTATTTGGTTTGTCTTTTCTATTTCTTAAAGTACTTTCAAGTGGTCTGTTTTATGTTTGTATGACTTCTCATGTTTAAATAAATGGCCTGGGATTTTCTAACATCTTCCTTTTGAGCCTTTTCTCATCTTTTTTTCTCCTTACATTTCTTATTGAGATATATAAAATTTGCTCAAGGGTTATTCTTTATGCTTCACATGTATTAAATTAATAGGGTAAAGTCTACTTATTGTCATATTAAACAACTTAAGGTATATCAAACTATCAATTACAAATGATCAAATGAAACAGAGTTTGCTCAAATATGTCTTCCTACCATGCTTCAATTATACAAATTCTAAATTTTTCAATAAGACAAAAATACTTAAAACTTTGAAAAAAAATAAATACAGCTTAGTATTTTTTTTATTTTAGTAGTAAGCATAGAATGGTATCATATCAAGAGCTTTGCCAAGGACAAACAACTTTTGTGAGCAATAAATTGGAGCTAATTAATAGTTTGAGAGGTGTTGCTTATTGATGTTGTTGCTATTAAAGTTCTAAGTAGTAAATTGTCACAATTAATAATTTGAGAGTAAATTGTCGTTTAGGACAATTTGACATAGAAGTCTTGTTAACTTTAAGTACATAAATTAATATAATCTCAAATTTTAAAAATTAAAATCCAATTTTTGACTTATATAGGTGGTATATATATATATATATATATGAACTTAAAAAAAATTAAACATTTTTCTCAATTGATATAATTATATACAAAACTCTATTTATAGAGATTTGTAAGTGATTTGAATAATTTCAAACATAAACAAATCTTAGATAACAAAATTATTATTTATCATAAAGAGTTTATATTTTTTATTACGCCTTGGTAAGATAAACGGTCTGTTAGCAAAGGTTGAAGAATACTCTATGTCTCAATTTGGCTAACTGAAGTTTAAAATTCATCCAATGGTGAAGTGTATATTAGATCTGACAATCATCTAAATTTAGTCACTCATTAAGGAAAAGTGATATATTCCGAAGTAATTGATTTCTTTAGTAAGTTTTCTATGTTTCTTCCAATCTATTGGCAAGTTTAGTGTTTTTCTCCTACTCGTCAATTAAAAATCTTGAAGTTGCTGGCAAACCAAAAGCTCACGAAATCGGTCAATCTCACAAAATCGGTCAATCTCACGAAATCGGCTAATTATATCACCTAAAGAAGCTTTTACGTTAATTAATTAATTCATGTGAACACAGAAACGTGCTTTGAGCATTCAAAATTAAAGAAGGAGATCATAAAGCTATCAATTTTCAAATATATATATTAAAAAAATTAATAAAAAATTTTGATCTTTTGGTACATATATGGTATCTCAACAAGAAAAGCAAGCAAGCTTATTATTATATTAATTAAACAACTTAACCAGTAGCATACCTCAAGCTACAAAGGATCAAAGGTGAAACAGAGTTTGCTCAAATATTTTCTTCCTACCATTGCTTCAATTATACTCTATCTAGCATTGGTCTATATGTTGAGAAGATACCAAGAAAGTAAAATACAGCTTCCAAGTTTATTTAGTACATTGTCTTTATCAAAGCATAGAATGGTATCATATCAAGAGCTTTGCCAAGGGACAAACAACTTTTGTGAAAGCAATTAGCTTGGAGCTAGAAGTTTTGGTTTTGTAGATGATCAAAGGAAGGTGCTACTTGACGGGACTATTGTTGCTATTAAAGTTGTAAATTTGCAATTGTTCGGTGCTTTCAAAAGTTTCGATGTAGGATGCAAGGGTTTACAGATAATTTGACATAGAAATCTTGTTATAGTAATAAGTACATACTCCAACCCTCAGTTTAGAATTTTAGTACTGCAATACATGTCAAACGATAGCCTTGAAAGATGGTTATACTCTTATAACTACTGCTTGAATCTTCTTCAAATAGTAAACATTTTGATTGATGTTGCATCTGCGTTGGACTATCTCCACCATTGTCTATCAGAATATGTGGTTCATTGTAATTTGAAGCCTACCAATATCATTCTAGATGAGGACATGGTTGCACATGTGGGAGACTTTGGCATTGCAAAGATTTTGGCCAAAAACAAGGATGCGACACAAACCAAAACTCTTGGTACACTTGGCTACATCGCTCCAGGTACATAAATTCACCTCTACTTATTTTATTGCTAAGAGGCTATCTAATAGTGGCTAATATTAAGAACAACAATAGTTGCAAAGTACATGTCAATTTTCCATAATCTAATTTTATATTAGCCTTAGATTCATATGAATATCCATGAAATCTCGCAATTTATTCTTTATGCTCATCAATTAAAAAACATGAAGTTGCTGGCAAACTAAAAGCTCACGAAATCGGTCAATCTCACGAAATCGGCTATTTATAATTTGTAATAAATATACACATTTCTAGTATAAACCTAAGAAGCTTCTACGTTAATTAATTCATGTGAACACAGAAACGAGCTTTGGGCATTCAAAATCAAAGAAGGAGATCATAAAGCTATCGATTTTCAAATATAAAAAAAGAAAAAGTTGATCTTTTGGTTCATATATGGTATCTCAACAAGAAAAGCAAGCAAGCTTATTACCATATTAATTAAACAACTTTTTTATTTGAACAAGTGGAATATTTAAAGGTTTATATATACACTAAACCCAGACATAAATTCAATTTTCAAATAAGTGAAGGTTTATTATAACCATTCTAAAACTAAAAGTAACAAGTAGGGTAGGTTGGTTTTCCTTTCTATAATCTGAAAAAAATATATATATTTTGAATTCGAATTTAATAAATAATAATTTAACATAATATTAGTATTAACGTTTTGAATTCAAACAACGCACCAACTTCTTACAATGCTTTCACTGCAACAATTTCTTGACAATAATTGTTACCTGTATCGCTTGAAACTCTTAATTGAATCTTTTACATTTGAATATCGCTTCGTGCGATCCTTAAAAAGGCTCGAAACCTTTTTGAAACTATTACTTACCGTTTGTTTGTGTTTTTCTTGTATTGTCATTTTCATTTGAGTCTTGTTGTTGAGAACTCACTCTGCTCTGTTTTTCACCAAAAACATATATTTTTTAATTAACTTAAATAGATAAATTTATCTACTGTTTGACTTATGTGGTCTCCCGTCGTTGTTGCTCGTACTCGTCGGTCAAGAAAGGCGTGCTTACACACTGAATGTACCTTACGTTAAGAAGACCCAAGACCATAATATATAGTCACCAAAAAAATTAAAGTTGACTTGATTAGTAAAATTAATTAGCGACATATATTGGATTAGGAGGGGTTCCGTGACTTTTAAGCCCCCCATATAATTACACTATAATAATAGTATAATCCGAATTTTGCCATTTCTGTTAATCAGCATTCAGCAAGCAACGCTTCTCTCTCTCCGTGTACACTGCGTGTGTGTGTCACTGTCACCCTCCCAAAATTCCCAATGCACAGAAGCCAGCAGTAGCACAAGCACAAGCATTGATCTCTCGCACCTCCTCAAACGCGCGTACAGACAAACCCACCGAAATGCGGGGCTTAGTTCCACTGCTCGCGGCCTTCGCCGCCGTGCTCGTCTCAGTGGTCTACTGCGTCCTTCCGCCCACCCTTCTCCCTCTGGAGAGGGCCTTTCCTTTAACTCTCCGGGTCGAGCTCGACAGCCTCAGAGCCCGTGACCGAGCCAGGCACGCCCGATTCTTGAGAGGCGCGGTCAGCGGCGTTGTCGACTTCTCCGTCCAAGGCTCCTCCGATCCCTACTTCGTCGGGTACGATTGGTAAATTTACCATTCATTCGTGGGTTTTGATTTTCTGTGCTGCTTAGCGTGCTTGCATTGATGGGTTTGTTTCGAATTGGTAAAGTTTTTGGGTCTCTGTTAATCATTGCTGTTCTTCTTTTTCGCTTAAGTATTTACTATTCACTGCATGTATTCGTTAAGTTTTTCGTCTTGGGTATTGTGTTGTGATGCTCATTTTGGCTCTTGAGAGAATGGAAAAGAGAAAAAATGAAAAGGAATAAGAAAATTAAAGAAAGAATGAGTCTTGCGGGTCTTCTTGCTGTTGATTCTTCAAAATGAGTACATGTTCTCGAGCCTAGCAACCAAACTGAGACTGATTGACTGAGAATTTGATGGGGCTTGGAGTACTTTTTTACCTGATATTGATTGGCTTACGATTCTGACTAGGCATGGATCTTTGGTGTTTTGATATTCATCTTTGTTTTGGTCCCCTTTAGTTTAAGGATTTTGTTCTGTTTCATGCTCTTTCCATGATTGACTGATGGGTCTCTGGAAATATATTCCCCCCCTGACCCCTCCTTTGGATACGCATTGATGGTTATCTTGGAAATACTTCATGTAGGCTTTATTTCACAAAAGTTAAGTTGGGCTCTCCTCCAAGAGAATTCAATGTACAGATTGATACTGGAAGTGACATCTTGTGGGTTACCTGTAATTCCTGCAGTGATTGCCCCCAATCTAGTGGACTTGGAGTAAGATTCTGTATCTTGAACTTGTTCTTGTCCTTATCCTTCATTCTTAGAAGTTTTTTTTGAAGATTTGAATTTTATCCTCATTCCACTTTCATTTTTTGCAGGTTCAGCTCAATTTTTTCGATGCTGCCAGTTCATCAACTGCTAAGCTGGTCCCCTGCTCAGATCCAATGTGCACTTCTGCATTGCAATCTGCGGCAACTCAATGCTCTCCTCAGAGTAATCAGTGTAGTTACTCGTTTCAATATGGAGATGGAAGTGGAACATCAGGTTATTATGTCTCTGATGCCCTGTATTTTGACATGGTTCTTGGGCAGTCTTTGATTGCTAACTCTTCAGCGCCTATTGTTTTTGGGTAAGCTACCACGATTTATGCAAAAATGGCTGTGTGTGTGTGTGTATTAGAGAAATCCAAAAAGGAAAACGTTCACAATATATTTTTTATGAAGTAGAACCTATATTGCAACAGTAGGTATCATAAAAATTGTCTACAGCAATGAACTTTTATCTAATATTGGCAATTGAAGACCCAATTTCACAGTCATTTCAATTATGTAAATAAACATGCATTCACCTTTCTACCCATCAATTTTCTTGATATTGTGATGGTTGCTATTAGTTTCACATTCCATCCATTTTGGTTTTGTCGGTCAAAGCTTACAGACTACAATGGTGGTGTTGGATACAGGTGTAGCACCTATCAATCTGGAGACTTGACTAAGACAGATAAAGCAGTCGATGGGATATTTGGTTTTGGACAAGGTGATCTTTCTGTTATTTCACAATTGTCATCTCGAGCCATCACTCCCAAAGTGTTCTCCCATTGCTTGAAGGGAGGTGGCAATGGTGGGGGTATATTGGTTCTTGGTGAGATTTTGGAACCAGGCATTGTCTACAGTCCGCTTGTCCCATCACAGTATGTCCTCTTTCCCTGGAAATTTCATTTTGTTGCCAGTGCTTTAACTCTGACATTTGGATTATATTCGTATGAAGTGGGAATTATTGGAACCTATCTATTTAGGTTATTAGTTACTTCTTTTTGGCCAGTTGTATCTGTTTTTTCATTCACTCAGACACGTTTTCTTCTCTTTTGGTCACGATAGTGCAGTCAGATTGCATATCCATCTCCTCTTACAGCTTAAGGATCATTGAGATATATTTAGCATATTAGAGTCTGACACAGAAGTCATACTTTTCTTCATTGTAAAGTTGTTCTGCTGCTTGAGCTTCTTTTATTGCTTGGGTCGAGTATTTATTAGGCACATACATATTCTTGCTGTCAGATAATTTGTTAAGTTTTAATTGAAAGCCTCAAAATGGTAATTTATCCCTATGTTTGATGATTTCTTCTTGGAAATTTCAGGCCTCATTATAATTTATATCTGCAAAGCATTGCTGTCAATGGGCAACTGTTGCCAATTGATCCTGCAGCATTTGTAACATCAAACAACCGAGGAACCATTGTGGATTCTGGGACAACTTTGGCCTACCTTGTGGACGAAGCTTATGATCCCTTTGTTAGTTCTGTAAGTTTGCTCTTTTTTTTTTTTTTTCCCGAAAATTGTTTAGCTAAACTGACAGGATGGGCTAGTAAAATTGAAGCATAACTGGTGTCCTGTTTCCAAATAATGCCCTGTTAATAGCATAATAATTTAAGTTATTATAAGCAGTGATGCAAATGACTCGGGATAAAGGAAGGGTTTTCCTATTGTACTTAACGAACTAGAGCTTTCATAAGAACCTTATCTGATGCTATAACAAAATAAAAAATTCCATTTGAAGGTCTCTATAATAGCCTATAGTGCAGCTGTCAAAATTAGTATCTACTCTGGCTGGATATTTTTCTATGAAAATATCACTAGTTTTACTATATGGGTTCGTTTTGAGGCACGGGTTAAAAGCTGCTTTGCCTTGTAGGAGTGTTTTTTTTTTTTTTTTTTAATAATAATAATTTAATTGACTTCTTATTGAATGTGCAGATAACTGCAATTGTTCAACAATCTGTGATTCCCACCATTTCAAATGGAAACCAGTGTTATCTAGTCTCCACCAGGTTTTTTCCCATCATTTATGTTTCAATGTTTAACTATGTCTTTTAAAAAGGTTCTCTAGTCTTGCAATCTTTTTATTTTCTTTAGATTAAAATGAGATCCGTGTTTGTTTTGTATTCAGTGTAAACGAGATATTTCCTCCAGTTAGTTTAAACTTTGCGGGCAGTGCATCCATGGTGTTAAAACCAGAAGAGTACCTTGTACATATTGGTTTCTCTGTAAGTTATTCCACTTCCCTTTTGCTAAAATCTTACTTTGTTCAATTTATTTAGTCAAACATGGTTCTAGTTAAATTGTGCCATTACTTTTAATGGATTGCTTTGTTGCTATAGGGTGGTGCAGCAATGTGGTGCATTGGTTTTCAGAGAGTTCAGGAAGGGGTAACAATTTTAGGAGGTTAGACTCTGAACTTAGTAAGAAAGCAATTTGCTTTGACTCCCATTTATTTCAACATTTCATCTGTAGTAGTGAGTGTGACAGTTATTACTTTGGAACACACTGCTATTTAAGGCCTCTCTGGTGGCATTTCCAAAGACCTTTTACATTCTTGAAAACACTAACACAGGAAACGCAATTGGTAGCATTTCCAACACAACTTTTTACTGGAAGACTTCGTAAAAATAGCTGTTTTTCTGGAAATTTGAAAATCACATTTTAAAAGCAACCTGAAACTAGTGATTGTCCATCCTTTGTGAATTCATTTCTGAGATCGGTTTTTACAAATTGGTTTTTGAGTCAACAACCAAATGGATCCTTAGCAATGCAAGTTTCACAACATAGCATTATATGATCGACTACTTATGAGGTTGCAAAAATTGCACTTACCAATTTGGAGCAGGATTTATTTGTCCCTTAGTACTATGTTTTGCCTATCCGGTGTGCTTCTTCTTCTCTTCTTTTTTTTTGGTGTTTACAGTAGTTTTATGCTGACTTCTGAAACACGCACACACATGTGCCTTAGATATAATGAACCACTGTAGCATGAAAAGATGTTGGATGCCATTTGAATTTTCAAATGTATAAGGCTTTTCATTCAGGATGTAGTTATGTTAGTGCTATGCTTTTGTTTCCTTAGTTATTGTATTCTACAATGCTTTGGCAATAATTGTTCCACTGGCTTTTACAACCTGTTCCAAAAAGCTACCACCTTTGCCTCAAAATTCTTCTTGTTGGTTGGGAGGTGGTGGGTCATGATGTATTTTAGCAATATCAATGGTAATGTGTGCTAGCAGAGCCATATTATCTTATTCTAAATGTAAGGTATCACAAGCAGTTGGTGCGCTATGCAATGGCATTCTGAGTACTTAGCAATTCTTTCTTGAAATTATACAATTTGATTGAGGGTGTTAGCTAATTGTAAATTGTGTTTTTCCATAATATTAATATTGCATCAAAGCCAACAAATCAAGCATCCCATTGTCACCATGTCTTATCTCGCTACTTCGCTCTACTATCATAACAGTTGGTTCAACAATCTTGTTGGTCTCTTCATTTGACAGATCTTGTTCTAAAAGATAAGATCGTGTATGACCTAGCTCACAACGGATTGGATGGGCCAACTATGACTGTAAGTTCAGACGATTATGAACCCTCATTTACTTTTTCGACATTTCTTCCCAGAAATAACTTGAACTGAGTATCTCTGTCATGCACATAATCTTTTACTTTTCAGGTTCCCTGTCTGTAAATGTCTCTGTAACTTCTGGTAAGGAGTTTCTAAATGAAGGACAGCTGAGTGTGAGCAGCTCATCGAGAGATGCTCTTTGAACTGCTACCTATGGGCATTATGGGTCTCCTATTGCACCTGTTAGCATAAAGCAGTTCCAATTTTTGTAATTTAACTCTTTTAAGGTTTCAGTTTTCATTCTTTGTTCAAAGGGTATTCTGCTGGCCGATTCTTATTTACAGTGATCGGCGAGGCGTCGTGCTATTATATGGATTGGGAAGGATAGCTGCTTCTGTAACTATATAAGTCTGTTCTAGGTCTGGTTGCCAGTAAATTGGGCGTGTTCAATTCTTCTGACTGGATATTCGGCTCTCCCAAGAATCCTCCATTCTTTGCAATTGCAAGAATTGTAAATCATCCTTTTACTAGTTTTGTTCAGTGGTTGTACCATTTAATTTATCGTTGGAAATATAAGAAAATTGAGTGTAGCTACAACTTATGACTTAATGAGGATAGAAAAAAGCTTCATGTTCTCCAATTAGCAGCTCGTTTCTTTGTTTGATACTATAAAGAATGTTCTTAGAAAAAAAAAAAAAAAGTTGGTACAACACTATATGGGCTGATCATTTCTATTCCAGTTTGCTGTTTCTGCATATACATATTTATATATTTATATATATTTTATTTATAATGAGTGACAAGTGTTATTATTTTATTGATACTGATGTGACACACTAATGGAATCTATCAAGTGTTTTGATCCAATTTGACTACTTGAATTTAATTGTTATTTTGGCCTATCTCAAGAATCTCTTAGTTTTTTTGTATACTTGAAAGAGCGATTTGTAATGTATCTTAATCATAGGGGCAATTTTTGTATTTATTTTATAAATAAAAAATAAAAAGCTTAAAACATGTTAACATTACTTTTATAATAAACTCTAGAATTAATAATAAATAATCAAATTATCTTTAATTTTATCTTATTAGAGCCAAAAAGAAAAAGAAAAAAAAGAAAGGAAATATAGGTGGAGGAAATAGAGGAGAGAAACAGAAGGGTTTGTTTCCGTGGAACAGGGAGACCCTCCTGCCCAAGAATCCCTGTGAAAAGAAGTTGTTGAAGCAGTCTTTAAGGCCACGGGTCCCACTTGATTACCCGCTTCTCTTTACTGATATATTCAATCTCCAGTTAAATAGTTATAATCAATGAGTTTCTATTAATTAGTAAAATCTTTGATTTCCTCTTAACTTCCCGAATCTTGATTCCATACCTATTAAAAAGGTTAAATATTATCCAAGTAACCATTTTTTTTTTCCTTCTCAAAATGATTTATCTTTATTTTTATAGAGATGTTTTTCTTCATAAATTTAAAAATATTTACCAAAATTACATAATTTAAAGTTTTACTATTTTTTTTTTTAAATTGTAGAGATTATAATCCTAATTTTTCTTTAAATTTGAATTTGGTCAACAGCATAATAATCGCTAAGTAGTTATATCTCATTTTTTAAAAAAAAAAAAAAACTCTTGCAACTCCCGCTAAGAAGGTAACTCCATTAACAACTTCGGAAGGTGTCTCTCACGCGCTATCTATCCGCGTGACACTCGCTCCGCACTTAACGGATCCTTATAGCGAACGGCTTAACCTCCTTTGCGTCCATGCAAAATCCTCATTTCTCACACACCAGTCACCACCTCTCTCTCTCTCTCTGGTATCACACTCTGACTCTCTCTCTCTTTCTCTCTCTGACTCTATCTCACTCAGTCTCTCACACATACTAATCACTCGCAAAACCGGTAGCGTTTGGGTGGTGATCGGAGGGTAACGAACGAAAGGAAACAATGGAGGTGTCTCAGGCGGTTTCTCAGGCGGTATCTCAGGCGGTGAAGGCGTCGCTCTACGTGGGTGACCTCCACCCGGACATTACGGACGGCATGCTCCGCGACGCATTCTCCCAGTTTAAGAGCCTTGCGTCCGAGCGCGTCTGCAGGGACACGTCCTCGGGGAGGTCGCTCGGCTACGGCTACGTTAACTTCTACTCTATCGCTGACGGTATATATGAGGATTGGAATTGATACGCACAATGCTTGTTGTTTTTGTATGGTTTAGAATATATATATATCTTTTTTTGTTTCTTTTTGTGAGTGTGTTTGGTTCCTGCGAATGTGCGGGAAAAGAAAGGGAATTTGAAGGCCTTAGAGAGGATAATTGAGAAACTCGTTTTTCTTTATTTGTGTTTGGTTCGGTTCGATCCTATAATTCGATTCTGAAAGTTCGTATTATTTTGTGTTGCAAGAAACTGATTTGCAGGGAAATAAATATCCAATTAGATAAAAATCGGAACTCACACGCAAAATGTTTGGTTGCTGCTGTTTGATTTAGTTTTTTGATCTTTTTTGGTTTCTTTGTGTTGGTGTGTTTGGTTCCTGGGAATGTGCGGGAAAAGAAAGATAATTTGAAGCCATTAGAGAGGATTACTGAGAAACCCGTTTATCCTTTGGTTGTGTTCGGTTCCATGGTATTATTCGATTTTGAAAGTTTGTTTGAGAAAATGCTGGCCTTTATTTTGTGTTATAAAGAACTAATTTGCAATGAAATAAATATAGATTTTTTTTCAATGGTGTATATCAACTAGAAAAATTCTCTACTATGTTTGCCTGCATTGGAATTTAGGAAAGAAACGGAAGACATGTTTTCTTATTGTTAGATTTTACTTTATTGGCTTTTTGACAATAATTAGGTTTACAGAGGTGATAGTACAATTATAAAGATTCAGAACCATCTCTGAAAAGTTGCTGCATCTTTTACTGTCTCGTTGGCTTTTGAGAAGGTGGAAAAGTTGGATACAATTAATCATAAAATCCCATCTTTGAAAAGTATATAAATTCAAGATCTAGTAGTGTTGATTCATTTCATTGGTCTCTTGAATATATCTTCTTCACTGAGCTTTTGGTTGCCTTGCTGAAAGGTTTTAGAATAGAAACAAAATTTATGTTTTGGATATTATTGCGGGGTTGTTAGATTGTGAGGGGTTGATTGGTGAAGTGGGAGAAAGTCTCATTGTTATGTTATGTTTTCATTTGTTGTTATATTATATACTTGGTTTAAAAGTCTGATTAAATTCCACTTTCTTTGGTTTTCTTCTTTGATTAGCTATTCATGCTATTGAGGTCAAGAATCACACTACCCTGAATGGCAAGTTGATAAGGGTGATGTGGTCACTTCGTGATCCTGATGCAAGAAGAAGTGGTAAAGGGAATGTGTTTGTTAAGGTATTTGTATGTTTTTAACATAAAATGGTTGAGATTAGACTATAATCATTCTTTTTTGTTTATTTGGATTCTTACTGAAAGGGATTTTGATTTTGTGACAGAACTTGAATGAATCGATCGATAATCTGGGGCTTCAAGATATGTTTCAGAAATTTGGAAATATATTGTCTTGCAAAGTTGCCATGTCTGAGGATGGGAAGAGTAGAGGGTATGGCTTTGTTCAATTTGAGGATGAGGAATCTGGAAATGATGCAATTGAGAAGCTAAATGGATCCACTGTTGGAGACAAGCAGATGTATGTGCGGCAGTTTCTTGTTACTTACTATGTTGAAAGATGTGATTATCCATATGTGCATAAATGTGTTTGTGTGTGCATGTGCATGTGCATCTGTGTAAACATATACCTTATTGTGCTTTTTTTATTATTCTTGCCCACTCTTTGGTCTTATGGATATTTACTTTTCATAATGATATGCATGGCTCAGATATGTTGGGAAGTTTGTCAAAAGGAGCGAAAGGATTTTGCCCAGCCCAGATGCTAAATTTAAAAATTTGTATGTAAAGAATTTGGATCCAGATGTCACTGAAGAGGTTCTGCGGGAAAAGTTCTCCAAGTTCGGAAAAATTGCTAGCTTGGTTATCAAAACGGAAGATAATGGGATGTCAAGAGGTTTTGGCTTTGTAGACTTTGAGAACCCAGATGATGCAAGACAGGCAATGGAAGCGATGAATGGATCACAACTTGGTAGGTTGTTTGTTCCTTAATAACTTTTGGTTGCCAACAGGTGATGCTTGCTTGATTTTAAACATTCAAGTCATTCTATGGTTTGTGTTGAGTAGGCTCAGAAGTTCTATATGTAGCAAGGGCACAGAAGAAAGCAGAGCGTGAGCAAATTTTACGTCATCAATTTGAGGAGAAACGTAAAGAGCAGATCATAAAGTTCAAGGTAGTTTTATACCCATTCCTTTCCCTAAATATGTCTGCTTGCTTTTTCTTGTCCATTAAATTTATCTTTATATGTCTTTGTTTATTTTTAGGGTTCAAATGTCTATGTGAAGAATATTAATGATAATGTCACTGAGGAGGAGCTGCGAGAACACTTCAGTCAGTGTGGCACAATTACTTCTGTGAAGCTTATGCAAGATAACAAGGGAATATGTAAGGGGTTTGGATTTGTCTGCTTTTGCACCCCTGAGGAGGCCAATAAAGCTGTGATCACTTTTCATGGTTAGTTGATAGCTTAAACAAAAAAGTAATTGTGCCATCCCATCTGTGAAATTGACCTAAAACGCACAATATCATAAATTATGTTTCAGGATATAATTTCAAAATGATTATATGTGGTTCAAAGAAGCTAAGGAACTTTAATGTGGTAACATCTCTTAGGTATTAAGTAATTTGTTATAGCTAATATATTTTATAAAATAGTTCAGATTATCAAGGAACTCAACTAATATGCATGGTAAAAGAAGTGGGCTTAGTCCAAACAACTTAATTCCATTGGATTGGCGTGTTTATGTTCTTTTATCTAGTCTGCTAACTTATTATTTTTTGGTCATGGCTTGAAATTTAAAGATTTTTCCTTTTTTAACTGATGTTTCTTTAGTACTGTGATGGACTTGTAATTGTTTATTTTTTATTTTTATTTTTTAAAGTAACGTATTACAGAAATTTTGTCCTTAATTAAATCAATTATGTTTAAGTTTTTGATACAAAGAAGTTAAACGGCATATAGCAATGTACAAGTTTGACATGGTCTATTGGGCCTACTTAGATTTTGCAAAATGCATCTTGCTAGACATGGACCTTGCATGTGCCATGTGCCACCTGTCAATGTTACACAAGATTCATGCAATAATGGATAGTCCTTTTGCGGTGTATACCTATTACTGATTCTCACGGTACGGTTATAACAATTGCTTTTGAATGGTTTAGACTAATAAGCTGCTGATAATGGAACCGAAAATTGACCCATCAAATCAATGCTCAGTAAGAAATTCCTACACCAGAAGATTATGTTGCATTATTTAATTAAGTTATCTTTTCATATGATGATGGTTCTTAATGATTTTTCTTAAAAGAAATCAACTGCTTTCTTAGATTCCCCCTCATATTAGGTGGGACCTATATATTTATGTATTGTTTGATATAGACTTATAGTAGCTATAAAACTTGCATATTCACGTTTCAAAAGTGGTGCTCATGCAACCGAGGCTCTTCCATGTTATAATTGACTACTCAAATCGGTTCAAGTGTTCTGTTTATCTTATACACATAATTCAAAATATTGGTAGAGGATGTTGGTGGAACATTGGTGAGGCGAGGGTTAACCCCAAGGGATTGGCCCAAGTAGTAAAGGCCTTGGACTTTGAAATCAAATCCCCTTTGGTGCAAACAATGCTTGCTCATGGTGCCATGCAAGGTCCCGTTATGTGTTAAGGTTTCATTCTTCGGGCAGCTGATTATGTTGTCCTTTGGTATCTCACAGGATACATGTTTCATGGGAAGCCACTGTATGTGACTATTGCTCAAAGGAAAGAGGATAGACAAGCACAATTGCAGCTTCAGTATGCACAACGCATGGCAGGACTAGCAGGGCATGCAACTACTATTATCCCCGGTGGATATCCTCCTTACTACTACACGACTCCATCTGGTGTTGTTTCCCAAGTGCCTCCTCGGCCAACCATGATGTATCAGCATCTGGGATTGAGGCCAGGATGGGGGGCTAATGGCTTTGCACCTCCTGCCAGACCAGGCTTTCAACCATCTCCAGTTCCAGTAGTAAGAACTATCTGCTTAACAACTTACAAAGCTTTCTCCCATTGTATATTTGTGGCATTTTACCTAATGTCATATTTTAAATTGGAGACATCTTGGAGGATAAAAAGGATGTGAGAAAAAAAGACAATCGTTACTTATATGTAATTGTAATTATTTTCCACACATGCTTGGCTTGCTTATGTTCATCTATTTTTCTTTTGCAGATTCCTAATACCCAAAGGCAAAATAGGCAAAACAGGGGCAGGATGAACGGGCATATGCTTCCACAGGGTGGTGTACATTCTTTTTCATACATGCCACAATCAGTGACTTCTTCAAAAGAGCTAACCAATCAGCAGGTTCTTTTTTTTTCTTCACTTTTATTTCTCTCCAGTCCTATTCATATGCTGAAGATGTGTGCTTACCATATTTTCTTTATGATGACCATGCACTTAGCCTACCACATGCAACTCTCAACTTTTACTTTAGGTTTTGTTGTCTAACTCCCGTAGGCATCTCAATATTACAGTTATTACTGAGAAATTGACTTCTTGGAGCACTTTTTTTCAAGATGTGCTAGTGGAAGAAGGATCCCTCTTCTTTTCAACTATTATGTGCTAGTGATGGTCTGTCCATGCATTATTGAAGTCACTAGTTTAGATTGACTGAGAAATAGGAGGCTTTGTGCTAGGCAGTTTGCGGGTCTAACATACCAGAGGACTTTTTAAAGGAGAGAGACTGAATTTATTCTAAGGAGTATAGTACTTAAGGAAAGGGGCGGAGATTAGCGTTTTACACTATTTTCTTCCCATTCATCTTGGAGCCATATATTCACCTGTCATGGAACTACCCAATTTCCTTTTTAGATTAGTGGTTTCTGTTCACTATGACTCATGCCATATATGTTCTGATCTTTGTAAGCATGCACTGCAGCGGGCTGGGCTGGCTAAATATGTGCCAAACGGCCGTCAACATGAGATGAACAAAGGATCTGGAGTTTCATCTACTGCTTCTATTTCTATTGGATCCGGGCCACAGGGGTCAGGGATGCTGAGTAGCATGCTCCCTGAGCATCAGAAGCAGATACTAGGCGAGCGTCTGTACCCTCTTGTCTTGAAACACAAGGTATGACAAGTACATTATGGACACCTCCTTTTAAGCATATCTGAAGAAAATATTTTGAGTCCTTTTCCTTGGTAAAATATGAACATTTATCATTGATTTATGTCTGCAGAAGGGGACAGGTACTGCAAATTTCCTCAGTTCTCTTTAGAAAAACAAAGTGAACAGACCCTTAGAAATTTAATTTCTAGTTGTTTTATCATTAGTACCATCATTTTCGTTATCGCTTTGATGTTGTTTTCAGAGGAACCCTGAAGAGTGTAGAGAATACTGTCAAATGTACTCAGTTGCTTGACACTAATGAAAAGTTCTTTTTTTTTTTTGGGTGTGTGTCCAGCCTGACCTTGCTGCAAAAGATTACTGGGATGCTTTTGGAGATGGATAACTCGGAATTGTTGCTTTTGTTGGAGTCACCAGAGTCTCTGGTGGCCAAAGTGGAAGAAGCTGTGGAAGTTCTCAAGTACTCCAAGACCAAAGCATCTGGTCAAGAAACCCTTCATTCCAGTTACCTATCTGCTGCTGAGGTTGCAGTTATTTGATAAAGGCCATTGCTCTGGATATGATACTTTTGGGAAGGTTAAGAGGACATGGTGTGGCTCAAGCTCTTGTAGAGCAAAATTTTGATGCTTAACAGCAGTGGAGCTTCTATATCTCTGGCCTGCGGAATTCTTAGTTTTCTGTTTTCCCGGACTACTTGTTTCTATTTTTGAAGATTTTATCATTCCTTACTATGAGAGGAACTCTCATATTGTAGTAGTAGCACTTTTAGTAATGGTAAGATGAGGCTTTTGAACTAAATATGCTTTGCTGTTTTTTCTTAAATTGCATTGAAGTTGGGATTTTTAAATTTTTTTTTAATGATATGGGGAACTCTACGAGGCATGGCCTTCAGACCCACCTTTGCAAAGTAAACTTTAGTCCTATGCATCGCACCCTCTCCCTCTTAAATTTTCCTACTTGGTAAATCGCTATCATAATATGGCCTCAAAAGATATTTGATATTGTAGTTCTCAAGTACATCTGTCATAGAATGTCATTCTTTTCTTCAAGTTAATTTATATTCATAATTTTGTTTTTGCTATACAATTGTAATTTGATTTGTCCTTGAAACATAAGGACTTGACTAGATGAAATATTACAATTGTTATACAAACCAACAATTTATTTAGTCCACAAAATATATCAAAAACTTGTAAAAAAAATCTAGTTGTATGTTTCTCAATGATTTCCAATTGGAGTAAACAAAATATTCTTGTTGCAATGGAAGCAACATGCTCATAATTTTCCCTTTCCTCTCTTAATTCGTCTAGCTCAAGCCTTTCTTCTGTAAAACGAACGAGCTCTTGTTACTTTTCTCCCTTAATTGATCCATCTCAACTCAAGCCTGGAATAGCTAAACGACGGCGGAGAGCAGCGAGTTCGACTAACACTGAACGAGAAATGGAAAAACCTTGAAAATACGATTGAGACAATGGCGTGCTGATTTGGCAAGATATAGACACGCGGCTTATTGTGAGTGGACAAACTGGAAGGACCAATTTGATTACTCTTCAGAACCTCACCGCAGCGAACAATTTGGGATTTAACACAACACTGGTCGATTTCAAGGAGCCAGACTCTGAAAACAATGGGTTCTCGTGGGCGAAGTAGTAAGAGTGACAAGGACAAAACGTCGTCGTCCTCAAAGAGACGCGGAAGCAGGCGATCCGATGACTCGGAGTCCGAGTCCGAGTCCGACGACTCGTACAGCCGAGACGTGTCGCCGGAGGCACGGGGCTCAGGAAAGCGGAAGGAACGAAGCAGCAGCAGACGCCGGAGCCGCCGGAGCTCTTCGCGCAATCGGGACTCGGACGACGGCGATTCCTACGACAGCGACGATGACCGTGACCGAAGCAAGCGGAAGAAGAGGTCCTCGAGGAAAGTCACGGAAGAAGAAATCAACGAGTACATGGCTAAGAAGGCGAAGAAGAAGGTTTCAATTCTCGCTTTCGTTTCTCTTTCTGTTTTTGTTGTATTATATTTTGTTGATTTCGAGGGTTAAAGTTTTCCTGGTTTGATTGTATAGGCAATGCAAGTTGCGAAGAAGCTGAAAGCGCAGACGGTTTCTGGCTATTCGAATGATTCGAATCCCTTTGGCGATTCCAATCTCAATGAGAAGTAAGTTTCTTTCTTTTTTTTCTTTTTATAAGTTGTTTAAATTTGGACCATTTAACTAGAAATTAATGAATTTTTGGTTTTGGGGTTTTCGATGCTTTTGATTCTAATTGTATTAACAGTTTTCTGTTATAGTGCATAGTTATGCTTAACAATAATCTTTTAACTCTTAAGCATAGGTGTGTATGTGTGTCTGGAAGCATTTTTCTGAATAAGTTCAGTATTTTTATCAACCTTATTACCTGAAGAATGATATTTGTTTTGTAATTATTCTGTGGTAGAAGTAGGCCATATTTGTAAATTACTGTCTTCTGTTAGTTAACATCAGCAAGTTATGGTTAGGAGGATAAAATTGCTACTTTATTTGTCTTTTCTTGTGCTGGGTTGAAAGTGCATCTCATAAAACATGTCATGGGTAAAGCTATTGCCCATATTGTATGTGCATGCCTTATTTTTAAAACTAGTTGATGATGGCTTGACTCGTTTATGGGTTAGTGCATTTCATTTTCTTGTAATGCATTTATCCGACTTGATAATCTTTGATATGCAGATTTGTGTGGGGTAAGAAGATTGAGCGTGATGTTTCCCAAGGTGTGCCGCTTGACGAGTTTTCAGCTAAAGCTGAGAAAAAGAGACAGCGAGAACGGATGGTATGACTTTTACTCCAAGATTACTTCTTTTCATGTCAGTTAAATTCCTTGTCTTTTTGCATTGTCAAGCCTCTGTAGTCTTTGCTAAGGCTTTCTTGGTGTTGACTAGCTACTTCTATCTAGTTAAAAATACCTCATGTGATTGGTGGAAATTATTTTAGTGATATTAAGTAGAAGATAGAATGAAGAAGTCGACTGAACCTCATTTAGGTAGAGAGAGAGGGAGAGAGTAATGAGTGTTGAACAATTTTTGGGATTTTACTAGGGGTTGAGGGGAGCGTAGGCTCCATAGAGGACACCCCTCGGAAGGTGAAGGGAGCTTCTGAATTTAGAATGATCCATTAACTATGATGCGAAGGGAGCCTCATCTAGGCGTGGATAGGGAAAGACTCATGCTTGTTAGCGTTTGAGGGTTTTAGGCTTTGATGCATTGTGGGTGTTGGGTTGGGGCAGGCATTTTGGGTTGGTTGGGTGTGGGTGCTCTTCCTGTTTTTTGGGTTTTGGGCTTGTGAGGGCCCCTATGTACCTAGGGGCGCTACACGCTTTTTCAATAAAGTTTACATTACTTATCAAAACAAAAATAGGGATTTTGTTTTTTATTACTATATCGGAATGGGCATATCAGATTCATAATGAAGTTATATTTTGCAATTATTGTGGGGGGGGGTTGGGAAGACACATGATTGTGAATAAATCACATAGTGGGGACCTTAGGGCATAGGTGGTAAAGGAATGGACTGTGGTGTTGCTACGTCTTAGGTTCAAAAACTATGTCAATCAAAGAGCATAACACATTGTTGATTTTGAAATGTTTTCAATTCCTGCAAGCTATGATATTTATGGAATATATCCTCCATTTGGAGCATGGTTTCATGCTGGAGTTTAGATATTTATCATGCAAACTTGTTGTGGATATCATGAGAATTACTAACAAAGTCTTCAAAAATATATCCACATTGTGTTAAGTGTAAATCTATCTATTCACTAAGCCTGTCAGTGGATGAGATATGTATCTGAATTTGTGCTGAACCCAATTCATAAAACTGGCTTGGATAATTCTAAATAAAGGTGAAGTATTGACAGAGTACATGTTGATATATTGGTTCAATGTCTCAATCTTGGGATCTGGCTTTAAGATTTATTTCTGGAATTTCTTAGTGAGTTAAGTTGGGATTTAGGCTTGAGTATGGGCTCAAGCCTGTTGAATATTTAAGGTCAGCTTTGTAAGAGAAAGCAAACTTTTGAGGGTCAATTTAGTCTCTTAAGTCATTTTAAGTCATAGTCTCATCCTGATAATCAATTAAGGGATCCAAAATTTAACTTCTGATGTAGTTAGTTCTTCAGTTTCGTGAAATGAATTACGTAAATGGCTTTTTAAGGCTCAATTACTGTTGCCAACAGACCAAGTTCATAGTGCAATCTTTAACTTTTACCTGCCCTCATTTGTGTTCTTGAAGTTTCTCCTGTCCTCATAGTAGTAGTTGTTGTAGAGCAGTTCTAGTAAGTACTACTACCGCCAGTGCTCTTTTTTACTTGAAAATGAACGAATTAAGATGCTTCCTCTATGTTTATTCAACTTTTTGTGTATTCCATATTTGTTGAGATAGGTACATTGGTGCTGCAATGATTTTATGTTTCCACAGGTACTCGTTCTTTGCAGTTTAGGATGATTATTATATTTACTTGAATTCTTACTTCAGGCAGAGATTGAAAAGGTGAAAAAGAGAAGGGAAGAAAGGGCTATTGAAAAAGCACAACATGAGGAAGAAATGGTAAATTGGATTCCATATTATTTGAAGAGTTTTCTTCTCAAATCTGTTAGCATAGAGAATTAGAGTTTCTGTTGTTTCTGCAGGCAATGTTAGCCAGAGAACGTGCCGGGCTGAGTTCAGGACTGGGAGAAGAAAGAAGAAGAGGTAAAGTGCTAAGCTGTCTTGCGTAGCCTTTACTTTGTCCTTTGTTTGCTGATTGAGCTTTCAGTTTTGTTGTTATGTTCTGTTTGTGATGATTAAGATATATTTCTGTTCAATTGGCAATATAATGAGTGAACATGTTTCACTCTTCAGTTTCATTTTGATCAAAGCAAAGTGAGGTCAGAGATTAGACTGCGTGAAGGGCGTACCAAACCTATTGATGTTCTTTACAAGCAGCTCAATGGCTCTGATGATTTTGATATAGAAATAAATGAACCGTACATGGTCTTCAAGGTAACTTCCTTTTATGCCCTGAGGTTCTAGCTTGTCTTCAAATTTGTCTCCCTTCCCCTTCCCCTTCCCCTTCTCTTTCAATTTTTTCTTTCATTTTCTGCGCAACTTCTTAGCTATGAGCTTTTTCATGCTTCTGTCATGGGAAAGATTGAGATAACCATAGATAATGGATATTTCCTTTTAGTGTGCTTTAGATCTATATGCATCATTTTTCTTTTCCTTCTTCCTACTCTCTCTGTCTAGCTCTCTTTTGGGGCTTTGGGTGGAATTGTTATCCAAAGGTGAACTTTTTTTTTTCTGTTCTTTTTAGCATCTTCTCCTTCATTAGTTACAAGTAATGAGTCTCTATTGGTGATTATAACCTTGATTTTTTTTTATTATTTATTTATTTATTTATTACTTTTAAATTTTAACAGTTGACGTTGGCATTTGACATATACCATGGTGTAGGGCTTGACTGTAAAAGAAATGGAAGAGCTTCGTGATGACATCAAAATGCATTTGGACTTGGACAGGGCAACACCAACACATGTAGAGTACTGGGAGGTATCATTCTGCTGCCTTTACCATACCTGTTTAGTGGTTATCAGGCCTTGAGAGTGTTAGCAATAACTTGTCATATATATCTTTTGCGTCTTTTCCTGGATTATATTTTCATTGTTATTGTTCCAGATGTGAAGTCAAGCCCATCCTGAGAAGTTAAAAGCTGTGTTTATGTGGCTGTTAATAGATACATTATATAAAATATAAATTTTTTGCATCTTTTAGTGTTGCCTGTTTTCTCTCTCTCTCTCTCTCTCCCCCCAAGTATTTCAGTTATTTGAAGACATGTTCATGCTTAAAGTTGTGTTTTAGTTGAGTGTCGAGTTGTTGTTTTTCAGTTATCTCCTGTCACTGGATGATGACAGGAGGAGTATGATAGTCACAGAACGCAGCGCCTCGAGACTTGGAGATCATAGAATTCTCTAGGGCTCCATTTGTTAGGTCGATAATGATCAAAAAGCTTGTTACTTCTATGAAGTAATATTCTACTTGTCGGCTTATGTATCCCCTCTGTGATTAGTTTTGATGGCTTCCTTGTTCGCTTTTCTCTTTTTAGTTAGGTGTTTCCTTTCATATACCTCAAGTGTACTAAGAGGTGCCCTATGCTTTTGTTGCTCACACTTGTAATCACTTTTAACTCATTAATGGTGTGTGTGTGTGTGTGTGTGTGTGAGAGAGAGAGAGAGAGAGAGAGATTCATTGAACAGTTGAAATGCTTATTTGTTTCATCTTTAACTGACTTATGTAAGGATTTGCAATTCTGGTTGGTCAACTGGACAATCTCTTGATATGTGCAATTTAACAGGCCCTTTTGGTGGTCTGTGACTGGGAGCTAACTGAAGCTCAGAAAAAGGACGCACTGGATCGCGCTAGGGTGCGTGGGGAAGAACCTCCTGCTGAGTTGCTTGCTGAAGAAAGGGGTCTGCATTCCAGTATTGAAGCAGATGTCAAGAATCTCTTGCAAGGAAAAACTTATGCCGAATTAGAGGCATTGCAGTCCCAGATTGAGTCACAGATGCGTTCTGGCACAGCGAAGGTAGTTGAGTACTGGGAGGCTGTTCTTAAACGCCTCCATATATACAAGGCCAAGGTATTTATCATTAGATCTTCTTCAATGTTTTTGTATCTCATCACCACTTATGAGTTTAACTTACTGGTTGTTTGTTTCCAATACAGGCTTGTTTGAAGGAAATTCACACTAAAATGTTGATGAAGCATCTGCAACACCTTGAGCAACCTTTGGAGAGTGAAAATATATTGGAGTCTGATCATGATTTAAAACTGAAGGAGGATGACAGTGAGCATGATGATGTTAATGGTGTGTATTTTTTGTCATTTTTATATATAAACATACTGTTGCTCCAAGGATGGTGTGCTCATTATTTTTTCTGCATAGATACTCAAACATTCTCTCCAGAACCCATAAAGGAAGAGATTTATGAGGATGAGCAAGAGGCTGGTTCATTTTCACCAGAACTGTTGCACGGGGATGAAAATGAAGAAGCAGTTGACCCTGAAGAGGACAGGGCTATACTGGTAAGCTTACTTGCGCAATGCAATCACTATTTTATTGTGAGCTTGTGACCCAGAATCAGCTCCAACTAATTGCTAGTTAGCATTTAAGCAGATATTTTGACCTTTAGAGTAGAACGTCTAGTGAACAGTTTACTTATAGGGAGCATGTAACCAGATATCTTCTTTGATGTAACCATAAGAATGTTATTGTAATTTCACAGGAAATGAAACGTATGGCTGTTGTGAAAGAACAGCAGAGACGGATTCAAGAAGCCTTGGCATCAAAGCCAGCTCCATCAGAAGATAATTTAGAGCTGAAGGCCATGAAAGCGATGGGATCCATGGATGAAGGGGATGCAGTATTTGGCTCTGGTGCTGAAGTGAACCTGGACTCTCAGGTGGTTTTGTTTGGCCATTCTCCCCGTCTTTTACCTTTATATTCTAATACTTTGAAGAAAATGATATTCATTTGGCAGCATTCCCTGTACTTTTTTTCTGAAGTCTTATTATTATTTTCTTTTCTTTTGACATGGTTGCAGGTGTATTGGTGGCATGACAAGTACCGACCAAGGAAGCCAAAATATTTCAACCGCGTCCACACAGGATATGAGTGGAATAAATACAATCAGACTCACTATGATCACGACAACCCGCCTCCAAAGATTGTGCAAGGATATAAATTTAATATCTTCTATCCAGACCTTGTTGACAAGATAAAGGCTCCACATTACACCCTTGAGAAGGATGGGAGCAACGGTGAGACATGCATTATAAGGTTCCAATCTGGGCCACCTTATGAGGACATTGTGAGTTTTCTTGATCTGGTGGTTTGACCTTTTTTCTGTTTTAATCAATGGTTTTCATAGGATTAACTTCAGTGCATTGATTGTATCACAGGCTTTTCGGATTGTAAACAAGGAATGGGAATATTCTCATAAAAAGGGCTTTAAGTGCACATTTGAGCGTGGAATATTGCACGTGTATTTCAACTTCAAACGCTACCGTTATCGTCGGTGACATGCAGCTAGTTTTGCGACTCTTTCCTCTGGAAGCTGTGAATCGCCTATGGCAAGGCCGGCCAAGATATCTCAAACGTATTTAAAGTTAATACAAAACCAATTTTGTGTTGTAAGTATGATTTCATATTAGTTTTACAGAAACCTTTCCATCAGTATATGTTTCATTTACTTCTGGTGTATTTCAAGGAAGCATGAATGTTCTTCAAAATAGAAATATGAACTCCTATTCGGCCAATTCATTAGTTTGGACATTATGAATAGGAGCATGAGATCAGGACTCGTCATGCTTAGGTGAAAATGCCGTATGTCAATAATTTTGAAATATCTTTATACGGAAAGGGGAGCAGGACCTTTCTAGAATACTTTTTACTAGTGTGAAATTTTTTTGCCTTCAGGCCTTATGTTGTTGGAGATAATCTTTAATAACGTTGTTTCAATGTTTTACTCTTTCTCGAGGACTTTTACCTGGACCCCCATAATTGCAAATTCCTACACATAAGAGCATGAAAACCATGAATGATTACAATAAACACTACTAGAGGTAATCACATTGCTTTTGACTAATTGCATTATTCAAAGTGACTTTCATCTTTATTCGCCTTCCCCTCAAGCCCCTCGATTGGCCACTTTGAAAGAATCACGAGCTATAGTTTCTTTGATGTAATATCCTTAAACAAATATATCATGAAGTATGATTTTTCAACATTCTCGTCAAAATCATATTTCTTCAGAATTTATAATTTTTTGCTCTCACCAATCCTCTGTAAAATATGCTGAGAAGTTCAGAACAGAACATATGGATTCTATTCCAAAAAGGATTTCATATAAAGCTAAGAGCATATGCACACGGCCAGAACTACAAAGGTCAGCGATCAATAAAATTGTACCACATTAAAGATGCATAATCGTATGCACAGAAGCTAACTTGATTGGATTGAGTTCTAAACCTTCTCTTTGCATAATATGGTCTCTGAACATGCTTGAAACACGTGTTGTGCATTCTGGGCATTAAGAAAAACTTATTTTATATTGCTTAAACAAGCTATGATCGAACTCGCTAGCACAAAAGCCATTGCGCCAACGAACAAGCAACAAATTAAGCTTTATAAAGCCATTGTAAGTTAGCGTTGTAAAACGTTTGTTATGCTTAACATCTCCAATTTGATCTGTATTTGGTTTAATTTTGCTCTTTTTTCAAATAGCTTTTTCATAGATATTATCATGTTATGGCAATAATACATGTGCTATCGGTGGAGGAACTTCGGAAAATGCACCTGGTGTTGTAGCTAATCGAGTAGCTCAAGAAGCATGTATACAAGCTCGTAATGAGACGGTAATGAAATTATCCGTAAGGCTAGTGAATGGAATTCTGAGTTAACTGTCGCTTCTGTTGTGAAGTATGGAAAAACTTGAACATACCCAAGTCAAACAATTACATAATTGCAATTGATATCACCAACCCAATTTTTTTTTAATATATATATTTTTTTTGTTTTTGGTTATCTTCAGTGCAATAAAGGGTTTAAAAATTAGCACTCCACTTAAGTTTGTGGGCGAGAATATGGTACAATAAACATTATAAAAACTGATGTTGATTTGCATTATGATTCACACATACATTAAGCACCCATTACTCTCAGTAATGCTTTCCTTTTTTGGATAGTTTCTATTTTCCAATTTAATCTATATAAGTAATTGCTTTCTCCATTTCCAAAAGTTGGTTTGCTTTTTCCCAGTGCATCAATCATGGTTTGCCCCAAGTGATTCCAATTACCCTCATAACTCTGCAAGTCCATATCTTTTTGGAACATTTCATACTTCCTGTGGAAAGTAAGCATCTGATCCCACTGTGTCTTTTATGTCCTACCTTTCACTCAGACCCATCCTTAGAATCACTTTAGAATAAGCATCCTCTTGGAAACATTTTCACCACCTTTAACTTTGCAGCATGAATATTCATGGTTGTATACATCCACATATATAACAAACATATTTGACAGTAAAAATATACTCCAAAGAAAAAATCTGAAAATGTTATTCTTCTTAGTACCTTCATAGAGTCTCAATACTAACCTCTTCTTGATCAACAATTTGGATTATGCATTGCAGTTCTTGAACAACACCCTTCATTCCAGGCCTATCCCCCTTCTTCTCTCTCAAACAGGAAAGTGCAAGCTCTAAGAAGAGCTTTATGCTTGTCAGTGTATTACCCAACGGCTCCTTGCCAAGAAGCCGCTGATCCACAACTTCCATGCTTGCACCATTGATGACCCTTTGGCTCACATAAGTGGCTAGGTTGACATCATCTTGATCACGCGAAAAATCAATTGCCTTCTGGGAGGTCAGAAGCTCAAGCAGCACAACCCCATAACTATAAACATCACTTTTATCAGATAACTGATAGTTGCGATAGTATTCTGGATCCAAGTACCCCAATGTTCCTTGAGCACAGGTTGATACATGGCTCAGCCCTGGGTGAGCCAATCTGGAGAGCCCAAAATCTGCAACTTTTGCATTGAACTCATCATCCAATAGTATATTTGTGGACTTGACATCTCGATGGTAGATGGGAGTGTATGCAGCGTTGTGTAGATAAGCCAATGCTTCAGCAGTTTGTAATGCAATTCTCAGCCTTGTTTTCCAGTCCAGGAAAGTGGAAAACTTGCCATGTAAATGGTCATAGAGGGTTCCATTTGAGATGTACTCGTAGATCATCAATGGCTGCTCCCCTTCCACGCAGCAACCCAACAGTCTAACTAGGTTTTTGTGGTTGACTTGAGACAGTATCCCCACTTCATTGAGAACTTGTTCGGTGCTTTTAACGTTGCCAACTCTTGCTGACTTGACTGCCACAACGGTCCCATCTTGAAGCTCACCTTTGTAGACTTCCCCAAAACCACCACTCCCTAAAATCCTGTCTCTGGAGAAATTATTTGTTGCTCTATTCATCTCTTTCCAATGAAACATCCTGGCAGATTTCCCACCATTGCTTGACTTCAACATCTCCTCTCTTGCCTTGGCCACCTTTTCTAGGTGGGAGAGTCTGCAGGATCTTCTAACTGTGATAGCAGTTATTGCTACTGCTAGAGAGAAAAGAGATTACTCCGATGGAAACCTTTAAGCTGAGGCCGGCTTTAGTGTTTTCTTCTTTCTCAAGCAAGTTCCAAGACCATGGTCCCAAAGGTGTCCCTTATTGCAAAGACACCGAGACGGCCACTTATACCAACAGGTAAACACTTGGAAGCACCAGAGCAATCAACTTGTGTTTTACATGCCGGTTCCGGTGGGGGGGCCCACTGAATTTCCAACCCTGCTTCCCATTGATCAGCAGGCTTCTCAGGATCCAAATGAAGGATGCTTCTGAACGCTCTACAACCTGAACTGTGAAGCCGTATCTTGTATGCTGAAGGCATCCCACCCGCAACAAAGGTGCAACAAGGGTCAAGAGCACTTGCACATTGAAGTGCTCGCTTTCTATCGACTTGTTTTGAGCTCTCCAAGTAACGGTGACAAAGACTGGAAGGAGTGCAATTGAGAGGAGATACAAAAGCCGAGGTGAACAGTTGAAGAGGAAGATGGTGTTGGATGAAGTGGCGTTGAAAGGGAGATTGGTTCAACCAGAGGCCTTCACTCACCAGCATGTCTTGAGTAACACATCTGTCAGGCAGCCACGCCGATGGTTGCACCACCATGCGTTGAGATGCCATGATGCCGAGTACAAGATAAGAACTTCCATTTAGGGAATCAAAATAAATTTTCTGAGAGCCAGGATCACAAGAAGAGAGTAGTCCGGTCACCGCAGTTAGGATTTGTGCTTAGAGGATACGGGACTTGAATGGAGCCACAGTTTGGACAGGTCTTTTGAGAAGAACATTGAAGACTAAGGAAAAGAAGAAAGAAGATATGGCTGCAAAGGAAGAGTGGTATTGTGCATTTTGCATTTGCAAAGAGGTGAAAAAATTATCGTACATATAGGAAATCAAGGGTAAATATAAGGCTTTAGCAAGGAATAAAGTGGGTGCAGGAATCTGTGAAAAACAATGAAACTTTTGGCTTTTATTGGAGTGGTGGATTCCTCTTGTATGGAGTCCAGAGAGATGCATTTCTAGCTTTAGTAAAGGAAAGCTTTTACCATAAAAGGCCTCAGTGCTAGCTTAGGGTATTTCCAGATTTGCCTCTTCTTTCATGTAGTTGAGCACCAAAACATGAATAATGGATAAACTGTTGATTAAAAAAATGAAAGGAGGAATTCCACAACATAATGGCCCTTGAACTAACTACTTTCAAACGATCTGCTTCCTAATAAACTATCATGTGGATCACAGACAAGAAGAGCACAGAAGGCATCCACAACACAACATTAGCAAAGATTACTTGTGACATAGTCCATCCTCTTATTATATATCTTACTAAAACAGAGCAACAGTAGAAAATGAAACAAAAAACAGATATCCAATTTGTTGACCTATAGAGGCAAAAACAGAGAAGAAATAACATATATATCTGCTGAGAAACATGTGAGAGCGCAACAAAAAGAGTTCAGACAAGCAAATTTAGATAATTTTTTTTCTTTACAAAAACAAAATCTATGGTTGTAGCAGAAGACACCTCTACCACAAGAGATCCAAATTCAACATGAGTTAAAGAGTCCATTTTCCTTTATATTGGTTGGATTTTACTCAAAAACTTTCTCACTATTTTTGCATTTTCTCCCTTGTGGTATCCTTATTTATCAAGTCTTCCACTAGGGATCATGTTGGTATTTACAAATAAATTAAAAGCAAAAAAATTATTAGAAAAGTGAGGGAACTTAACTTAGGATGAAATCTTAAGATGCTTTATTAAAGGTCACGAGCAAGACTTATAACAACAATTACATACACTATCAATTTATGTAGGAACAAATGTAACTACAGGTTCATGGTTCACAGAAAAGGGCAGCGCAAGGAAAAGATCCTTTTCTTCTACAATTTGTCCTCCTTCAGTTATCCACATCAACAAACCAACATGACAATAGCAGGAGAATATTGCATTAACCTTCAACAATTTTTACAGGAGACCTGCACAATACAGTAATAACTGAAATTAACCACCAGGGACTTGGAATATAAATCACCTGAAGGCCAACTTTTATTATTCTCATAATCCATTACTTACCCAAATGGGCTTTGTTTGATGGCCAGTAGTTCAACATCCAACTGCAGTCCAATGAAGATACAAAACAGTAAAGATGCATGATAGAAAAAGAGGCCATAATGGAAAGGTGAAGAAAAAGGTGAAAGGAACATAACAATAAATTGAGAAATAAAAGTTATGGTGATACATTAATTCCAACAGATACATGGTATGATATCTGTATTTATATTCTTATATGGGAAAGAGAGTGCCCACTTTTCTTTTTTGTCTGAAGGGAAGGAGAGTGCCAACGAAATACAAACAGGGGAGCTTTCAAGATCATGGGTTATTTCATGAACGAAACATACCGAGCATAATGTTAATTAGTTCAAAAGATGGAAATAAATATTTGTAGAAAATCTAGTTTCTAAGAGTGACATGGTTCATTTCTTATCATCCGTCTCTTTTGTTATGATATGGAGGGTTAAAGAAGTTTCTTATGTAATTTTTATGAGCTTCAGAAAGCTTAATCAAGTGAGACTTTCTTCCAGAAAAACTGACGAGTTCTCAGTAAGTTTAGTCTTCACAGATCAATTTTGTAATTACATCAATTTTATAATAACAGGATAGGGCAAGCTAATCAAACCAAGACTGTCTAAAGCCAGCCACTTCACAGGGTTGGTCCTACGTAAATCCAGAGAGGAAACCAGAAAAAACCCAGAGGAAGAAAGAGGTTAGGCCATCTGAACGAGAACTAGTTTAGGAAGAATCAGTTGGAGTCAGAAAAGTTCATAAGCATCAAAGACCATGCCTGAAGCACAGAAAAGCACATCCCATCACTTAGATCATGGTAATCTTAGTAGTTGTTGCACAAAAGATTGAAAAGAATATGTATTTTATAGCCAAACTTGGAAAAAACATTTTCAAGATCCAATATCAACTCCACAGCTTGATTCAATTTCAAAATGATAATCTCTGGATGTAGATATTCTAGCCACTACACTTTTGACTCCACACCTCTAACATTTCTAACTAAGGAAAAATGAAAGTTAATTGTTTCATTTTGAGGATAAAAAAAAGAGATGTGATCTCTTGACTGATGATTCATCCAACCATGGTGAAACAAAATATACACTATCACAACGGCCAGTTGTAGACCCCGTCTAAGATTATATATCTCATACATACGAGTCCAAGCTAATACTTAACTTTGTTCTTAATCTTCACATAAGAAATCTTGGTAACAAAATAAAAACAAGTTACCTCTATTGTCGCATTAGGAGGGATTTCCTGGACTCCTTTGCTTCCATAAGCTAGCTCAGGAGGAACAATTAGTAATCGCTGCATAAAGCTAAATAATCAAACACTTGATAGAGGCTATAACAGAGACCTGACTAGCTGAACAATATCCTCAGCCAGTCAAATAAATTTCCCTCATTGAAGATATTGAAGTGTGCTCAAATTTAATGAAATGAAGGCATGGAAATTTCACCAGCTTTCCCCTTCTCAACCATACAATTTTTATTTATAAACTACACGGGATTTGCAAAAGGAAAAAAGGAAAAAAATAATAGAGATCTTGGGTCTAATTAAAGTTTATATCTTCTTTGTAGTCAATCATTTCTAGTACAGTGACCCACTTGACGCTTAAAGCCAACTGAAGAAAGGAATTGCATATGTACTTCTGAAAATTGTGAAGTTATGGTGAGAGGGTTGCAAGGAATATAACAATGAAATGAAAGAAATTGATCTCACCTGACCTCCAACCCGCATGCCTTCTACACCTATATCTAATCCTTTAAGGACCGTTCCCCTCTCAGATTGGCCTACATCAAACCCATATGGCTGCAGCAATTCAAGTATATTGACATTAAAAAAAGATGCAAAAGTTTTCCATGCAAACAAGACTGAAACAGGGCACAGATTGGCCACATCCCCATATGGCTGCTTCTTTCTCTATACATTAGGAATAACTATCAATAATAGAGTACATAGTATATTTCAGAGAAGTGGCACCATTCTTATCTTACCGTTCCTCCTCCCACACCAAGTCCTTGTCTACTAGTCATAAAAGTGATGCCCTTCCATTTAGCAACATAGTGAACCTACAACATGAAGATACGTAGTAAATTGATAATATCTGAATTTTGCTAGTCAATAGATGATTGCCAAAAATATTACCCATGGTTATAATTTTGACTATATATGTGCATGTGCACCACACATACGTCTGTGAAAGTTGAGGTTCATTGCTATAATTAGGAAGCAGAGTAACCATATAAATTAAACATTGAAATTTAAGCAGCTCACAACCGTACTGCAACCCGGGATCCCTTAACAGCCTTAACTCCACCCCCAACCTTCAAATCATAGTACCTGAAAGATATTACCAGAAGAATTTCAGCATAAAATTGAACCTGAGAACTGAAATGCAACTTCTAGGAATGAAGTTAACCAACAAAACAGTACTAAATTTAGGGGTCATGAGCTAACACTTCAAAAATAATTCTATGCCATATAATAAGAGACAGAATTTTGAAAACGTTCAGACACAATCTCACTGAAGCTCATCCAAAGAAAAAAAATATTATGTAAATGTATTACATGGACAATGCCGTTTTGAGGCACAATCAACTAGATGTAGCATCTTATCTCAGGGAAAATGCAATTTCATGTAACTTAATGTAGTTGAAGGCACAACAATAGAAATTAACGAAGACCAAAGCATAAGCAAACAAACAAAAGAATTATAGTAAGCAGACAGTTATAAATAAGTGATGACTGAATTACTGACTTCAGACCATTGGGTAGGGCTGTAAATTCACTTTCAGGTACTTTTGCTCCTCTTAGCTGCAGCAAACAAAAATACTACATGATTTTGCAAATGTTGAAAATTTTATTCTTTTCATTAATTCATTGCCACCAACAATCACCTCTGAATAAATTATGCAATAATAAGGGAAAAATAAAAGAAAAGGAAAAGGAAACCTTTTTTTTTTTTTCGATGAAAAAAAGAAAAAAGAAAAAAGGAAACTTACAGCCCGTCTACTTGTACTAGCTGCCTCAGCCACATGAGAGACACAGAATCCCGCAGCTGACACGCATAATAAAAGTTAATCAGCCAAGTAAGCACTGAGTATTCATCAAAAGGAAATATGCATCATATTCATAGATGATGGTTGTCAAAGTGTGGAAAAGACTAGCAGGGAAAAAGGATTGCCAAAGAGAGCCATATCTAATATCACCCAAATTTTCAACAGACATATTATATGGAAAAAGCATATACAATATTACTTCAATGTAAAAAAAGTAGATTTTCAAAGACCCAAATGATCAAATCAAAACAATTCAATGTCAAGAAGGATTTATTTTTTTTTTTTGGGGGGGGGTTTGTGGTGCTAAATTTGTTACGAATAATAAAAATATACACAAAGAAAGCAGCTTTAAAGCCAAGAACTAACCAGTTGTGAGGAGAGACCCAAGCAATGCCCTTCTTCCGTCATACTGTAAAGATAGCGTGGCTGGTTCTGCAACATCATTGGAGGAAGAGCATGAGCACCTACATGGCAACCCATTTGGGCTTCTGTCAGATGGTCTCTTCCCTGTCCCTGTGGAAGTCCAACCAATTGGTTAAGCACATTCTTGACAGTTGACACAACCCACATTATAAATGGTCCATGTGCCATTGTGTGTGTGTGCGCGCGCGCGCGAGACATAGAGAGAGTACCAATAATGGGAAAGTAAGTGAAAGGCCTACGAAGTAGAGGTAGAGCGTGGTGATGGCAAGGGAAGAGGAAGAGTGCCATTGGGGTTGGTTTACTTGGTTAGGATGACCGTTTGATAAGAGAGATGTGAAATCAAATGTTCTGGTTTTCGTTTGGGAGGGTGAGAGAGAGGATAACATCATCCATTTCATCCACACGAGGGGGACGACTGTCGTTTTGCCTTTGCCAAATTCCTCTACGAGTAAATTGTAGAAAAAATTATTTAGGCCCAAAAAAAGGCAAAACTCTTTGGAAAATGCTTGGATTATTGCAACTTCATTACAAATTCGTATGACTGTCCATATTTTATAAAATAATAATTATTAAAAATGAGTGTCGTTATACTTTTAGTTTGGTTGTCGTTTGACACGAACTAGAAAAATATTGGACAAGGATTCTCTCCATTTGAAACCAAGAGGAAAGGATCCTTATACAAAAATATTGCAGAAGCCACTTCCTTTTTCTAGACTTGTTGATATTAAATGCAGCCTTGAAAAAAAAGTTTTCTTTCTCCCAAGAAAATATTTCAATATACACAAAGTTTGAACATGAAAGAAAGATATTAGAATCCATGTCCTGCACTAGAGCAGGACCTTCTAGCAGGAAGATGTCCTTCTGCCTTATACGAAGCACTATGCCTTCTAAAGCATTTGCCTTCCTGCCTTATTTTCTCATCTGGTTTCCCTCTAGCCTTCTGATCACTGCCTTCCACCCATCTTCTAAGCCTTTGAAGTAACTTCCCCCTTCTCGCACAAGCATGTTCATTGCTTTCAACAACAAAGCAAGGCTCATTGTGCTCTGAAAGGGAACCATCTAATTCATGCTCTAACGTAGAGTTTCCAGTTTCTTGGCAACCTTCAGAACATGAGTCAGAGTGATTTGTCTTGTCATGATCCTTCATCAACTCATGCCTTAAGCATGCATTTCTCCATCGTAGGAAAATCATTTCCTGAACCTCAGCTGCTCGATCCTTCTGGAGCTGTTCCAGCTCATTCAAAAGCTGATTGTAAGCTTCCTTTGTTATACTTTCTCCTTCAATCTGCAAAATGAGAACCTCAAATTTGTTAGACCATCAATTTGAGATAAAATATGGGAGTTCACTACTTTGTTGTCACATTTCAAGACCCGACAAGACTCACATCTCGACACAATAAGACCCGAACCCAATACACAAACACGAGTGATCAACTCTAATTTCAACCCAATTCAACAGCCACAACTATAAGATTTACATTTCTTGTCATATCATCACTTATTCCAAAAATGTAAGCTAATAAGAAAATTTAAATTTAAATTATTTAAATTTATATTTTAACTCTCTCCATCAACAAGTGGGACCTAGCACGTAAAATATTTAATGAAAATTGAGGATAAATTGTAAGGTCAAGGTTCAAATTCACGAGTACCTCTCCTCGAACACTACCTTAAACTACCATTTATTCCAAAGATTTAAGCTCATATAAAATTAATCATTTAACATTTCCAATAATATGTTGAAGGATGTTAAATATATAATAATATAACAAATTCAGTCTAAATGCAGAAAGGATGATCAAACCTTTGAGATAGATGGAGCTGATTTTTCTGCCGTCTCAAGCTTCTTCAAAAGCTCAATCTTTTCCTCCTGCATTTGGTCCTTAATCTTGTGCATTTCTCTAACTTCATCCTCCAATTTCTTGATGGCATCCTTACTTGTTTCTAGCTCATCATAATTTCTCAAAATTTCTGCTTCTCTAGCTTCAATCTTCATATTTTGCTTTCTCATAACACGTGATTTCTCCTTTATTCTTCTCAAAAGTCTCTTTACCCTCCTTTGAAGCCTCCTGTTTTCTGATTTCCCCTGTTCTAACTGCTCTAAAACTCCCATAAATTGTGCTGCCAAATTGTAAAGTATTTCACTGTCTGTCACCACCCATGAAATTTCCCTGTCCAAGAACTCTACTCGAGTCTTCTCCAACAACAACCTGTTCTTAAGCTCCATAAGCATGGACTCTTTCTCTTTCAAATCACAGTAATGAATAAACTGCTTCTCTAGCTCCCATTCCCTCTTCCCAAGATCTTCTATCTGGCTTCTTAGGCCTAAAATCTCTTCAACATTGGCCTTGTCCGGGTTGTCCCCAGCTGGTTCTCCATCTTCCATAGAAAATATACATGTGGAAGGAAGGCTTTGAAAGCTTTCATCTTCATCTTCATCTTCAAACGCATCAGAAGTAATGGTTTTGAAAGAATTTACCTGGGTTCTCAATGAATAGTCTTTAAGAACACTTTTTCTTGCCATGATCCTTGCATAGACAAATCCGGCCACAGATATAATAGCTACAGGAATACCAACTTTGAGGATTGCTGGCTGCATCATCTCTGCCTTTGATGCTGCCTCCATCTTAGAGAATAAAAATGCTTCAGCAATCTGATCAGCCTGGTTGATGAGAACCCAAAACTCCTTGCAAAAAAAACGCAACAGAGTTGAGAATGATTGGTTGGTTATCAATGGTGATCAATCGAATTGTTGTTATTTCGTTACAAAGCTGACTTTAGATTCTTTACCTTTGTGTTTCCTTGGTTTTCCTTTGTCTAGACTCTAGAGGCATAGTGGTGTGTTGCTTTTTGACTCCTGCAAACCCCATTAAGCCAACTTCTTTTTCTTTCCTGGAACAACCGTTAGGAATCCTATTCTTTTTGTTTTATTAGTTCCTTTCTTTGCATGATAAATGTGATTATTAACATCCACCGTCCAATCGATGGACTAAGATCTTCGCCATAAGTCGCTTCATAATTAACATTTCACATTATATAAATGTGATTATTAATATCCACCGTCCAATCAATGGACTAAGATCTTCGCCATAACTCACTTCATAATTAACATTTTACGTCACGTTATTTAGAATTTTTAAATATTGTGATAACATATTTATTATAAAATAATATTATATATTATACTCACCATTTTTCTATTAAAAAAAAAATTACAATGCACACGATATCACATTATTTAAAAATTATAATATATAATATATGTAAAATGGCAAAAACCCATTATTAATTTTCTTTTCTCCTTGTATGAGCTCCTGCAGCATAAATTGATTAATGTAATAAAAAAATAAGAATGTTTGATAGTAAATCCCAATTCTAAAAGTACATTTATTTATTTATTTATTTTCCTAATCCAAAAAGGTAGGCCGGGAGACCAATTGTGGCTATTTTACCTAAGTTTAACCATAGTAACACCTACCCACAAGGAGCCATACAAGAGAGGCCTGACACGTGAGAACACAAGTTCCTTCAAGTTCAATCGATCATAGGCTAACCCCCACCAAAACATCAATAGGAACCAAGGTGGCAAATCCCAATTCCCAATTATTTTATCATTAAGCTTTAGAGTATACGCTTACAAGTTGCTTCATGAAACAAAATCCACAAAATTGTAATTGAATTATGATATCCATCCAAAAATTATTCTATGGATTTAAGTATAATCTCACATAAGATAGGGTATTCAAAGAGGGCATTAATTAATAATTAATTTTATTTTTTTTATATAAGTAATTTTGTTTTGTTTAACATCAGTTTTTTCGCCTTTGTTTTTGCTATGATAATTTATTGTTTTTGGGATTCTTTTAAGTTTGAGATTTTAAAGCGTGAGATTTAAAAGTTTTAAGGGTTTCGTATAATCACAATTTAGCCTCTTTTTTTTCTTTTTTTTTTTTGGGTGTGCTTTCTAAAATTTACCATCTTATCTACTATTTGAAAATATATATATATTTCAATTTTATATATATATATATATATATATTTCAAATCGTAACTTTTTAAAAACGTACTCTCAAAGTTCAAAGAATACAATTTTTTATAATTTTATTTAAAATCAAACTTTTAGTATCTGAAAATACATTGCAACGCACTCTTAAATAATCAGTTTATTCGGTGCATGTGGCACATAAAATATACTAATCTTTTTGCTCCAATGGTTTATGACTTTTTGCCATAGTTTGATGCCAGTTGTCGGGTCAGTTTTATAATCAAATTAATCTTATCTACTGGATCTCCTCACGTTATAATTTAGGGTTAAATACTTAATTAGTCCTTAGGGTTTGGAAACTTTATTTTTTCCTCCCTAAGATTTGGAAAATTAAATTGGTTCTTATGGTTTAAAGTGAGTTAGTGGTAGTTATACCGTTAGTTGACTTAGCGACATGTGAACCAATTAGAAGTTGACAGTAGCCAATTAATTATTATTATTTTTATTTAAAAAAATTTAAAATATCTTTTCAAAAAAAAGAAAAAAAAAGAAAGAAAATGCAGGGTCAAGCCACCCCTTGTTTTTTCTTTTTTTCTTTGAAAAATATATATATTTTTAAATTTTTTAAAAAAATTAATTAATTGGCCTGTGTCAACTCTAATTGATACCATAGAATCATAAGTCAATGAATTACATGGAAACACAATCTCACTAACTACAATGACCAATTTGGTCTTTTTCAAATAAAGGAAAAAAATAAAGTTTCCAAAAAAACTAGGTAAAATTTAACTCTAATAATAATCTTTTCTTTTGGACTAAAACCTAACTTGATTTTAAATTAGGGTTAAATACTTAATTAGTCCTTAGGGTTTGAAACTTTATTTTTCCTCCTAGGGTTTGGAAAGTGATAAATTAGTCCTTATGGTTTTAAAAAGTGACCAAGTTAGTATCATTTGACAGTTAGTTGACTTGGATTGACATGTGGACAAATTAGAAGTTGACACGCCAATTAATTATTTTTTTATTTTAAAAAAAAATTTTAAAAATATCTTTTCAAACAAAAGAAAGAAAATGCAGGGTGTGAGCCACCCTTGTTTTTTTTTCTTTTTGAAAAATATATATTTTAATTTGTTTCAAAAAATTAATTAATTGGCCACGTGTCAACTTCTAATTAGTCATATGTCAATCCGTTAAGTCAACTAAACGGATGGACTAACTTTCCAAAAAAATTAATAACTTTTTTTTTAATTTTATAGAATTAACTTGACTTGAGCTTTTGATCGAGTTAAATTCGAGAAAATGCTATGGGTAGGAATACTCTAGCCAATAGTATACCACCAAGAAAATGCACACAGCCTTATACCCGAAAATCGCATCTAGGTAGCTAGGTAGAGAATACTTAAAATCACACGATGACTTTATTTAAGAAATTTGACAAAGAGAAAAATATGCATACTCATTAAGGAGGTATTAAATCTATTAGATTTTTCAAGCTCTACAAATCCTAGAGAATCTAATCTTACCTGTTTGCGCAAACCTAATTAGAAAAAAATACAATTTTTTTTTTTTTCCATTTTCTTTCTTGCCATCATCCACATAGAATCAACTAATCTTCCTTTTATTTTCTTTCTTCCCTTCTTAATGCAAGAGTGCTCTCGTTTAGCTAGTCAAAATAAGTAGCTAGGATGTTAAATTGAGCTGCATTTGGCTTACGAAATTAGAAAAATATTAAAAATTAACAGCCAAAACAGAGAGAATGTAATTACTTAATAATTGTGCAAAATTTGATACCATTTATGGCTAGCCAAATAACTAGCTGAGAGATGCTAAAATGGAACCAAAATAAACTGCATTAGGCTAAAAAAAATAAAAATCTATAATATTCTTTCTCCTATAAAAAAGGTATAAAAGTCTTTTTTAAAAAATAAAATAAAATAAAATACTAAAAGTAAATAGATAAAATAGCTGTAAAAAAAAAAAAAAATACTAGAAGAGCACATAGTATTTCTCAAAAAAAAAAAAAAAAATTGTTAGATACTCTTTTAGTATTCTCCTGATATCTTCCTAATTGTGATTTACCTTTTAAAATAATAAAATATTAGGTGATCTTCTAGTATTTTTCTCGTATCTTTTTAATTGTGATGTGATTTTTAAAATTACTGTTAAATTTAAAATTATTATTAATTTATCTATTAATAATTTTAAAAATTATACCACAATTAAAAAAAATACTAAAAGAACACGTGATATTAAAAAAAATAATGCGGATAGTTAAATAAAACAACAATAAAGTCAATAAATTTATGAGTGGGATACGAATGGTCAAACCAAAAACGAGATGACGCCGTGTAGACTTCACCGACCAAGTTGCCCCGTACAAGTCAAACACGTCGGCTCGAAGACCAAGATCGAACATTTCCTAACACTTACTTACCAGTTCACGAAAATACGAGCAAATCTACACTCACCAGCGGCATCCAAATCCGCCCTTGGGACAGACCCGTATCTGACCGCCACGCCACGTTTTATATAGAATAATTATTATTAAATTAAATTATTGATATTTTATCACTTCGATATATTTCGAAATAATAATGTTTTACCAACATTTATTTATATATATATAACTTACACTTAGATATGTTAATAAGGGATATGACTTGTATACCGTAGTTAAAATTACAGCATATATATAATTATAAATTAAATTGTGAGAACTTTATTAAAATAATTGATGGATTCTTGAATGGTAAAGATCTATTATAATTAATATCAATAAAAAAAATAAAGTAATGGATGAAAAATAAAATTGGTATTTGTTACAATACATTTGAATCATTCAATTACTTTAATGAAATCCTCGCCATCTAATTTTTTAACGACAAGTCCAATCATTAATAAGATGTAATAGATTTCTTATAAAATAAAATTGTAGGAGAGTTTTAAGTTCAATTTATTTTTTTCAAAAATAGTTGTTTGAACACTATAACTTTTATTATAAGTTATTTACAAATTAATATAACCTGATATTTATTATATCAGCCACAAAATAATTAAATTTACTTGTCAAATTTTATGTATGAGATGATGGTTTACATAATATTTATTATGTAAATTATTAAATAATTGAATAATGTTATTCTTCATACCAATTTTATTCCGTTAAATTCTTACCTGCTTACATAAATACACAAGATTATAAAAACATATATGTCAAATTTTACGTTGATTATGTATTAAATAATATACCTTCCTTAGTGGTTTTATATGGTAGTGTTCCAATGTCAGAGCAGAATAAAAGACAATAAATTATAGGTGTAGTACGTAGCGTTATTTATTTATTTATTTATTTTTTTGACATGTAAACACAATGTTATTTTTATCATATATTGACGGCATTATGATATTATTAACTAATAATTATTTTTTATTTTCAATTCTCCTTAAAAAGAGTCAACTTTATTTCAAAATTATTACCAAATAATCTTCGCTTTTCTTTTGAGAAAAATTAAATTTTATTTTTATTTTAAATTACATTAATCACCTTTATTAATATTGAAATACAATATTTTTACCAAACGACCCCTATATATATCCCATGCGCGCGAAATAAAACCCTCTCCACGGCCCCCCTCTCTTCTATTACCAAACACAAACTCAGACGCCGCCGATCTCTCTAAAAATGGAGACCGTCAGGCTGTCACCGTACAATTTCACTTTTCTCCGCCCAAAGCGTCTCGAATTGGCTCCGTCCACATTCAATGGGACGCCTAGCAATGCACAAAAGAGGAGCGTACCATCAAGACGTTCACCGTCGCCTCCTCCAGGTACCGGTGTCCCCAACATTTGCAACTTCCGCGCCTTAAAGTCTCGCCCGATTCGCTGCAGTTCCCGCCTGGATATCTCGGGGCCACCGTACCGGAACGTGTTGTTCTCGATGACGGTGAGGGTGACAACATGGGCGACGCCATGGGGTACTTGACGAAAATAATCACGTCGGAGGTCTACAAAGTCGCAATCACGTCGCCGTTACAGCTTGCGCCCAAGCTCTCCGAGCGGCTCGGTGTCGCAGTTTGGCTCAAGAGGGAGGATTTACAGCCTGTAAGGCTTTTTTTTTTTTTGGGTTCTAATAGCAACTATGAAGAGATTTGTGTGGAAATGTGTGGGTTTTATGGTTGTGAGGGACTCAAAGTTTATTTAACGTTGAAAACGAAATGGGGCTGCTTCGAATGTTAGACTTGTTTCTAAGTGGCTTAAATCGTTGTCAATTTTAGATTTTTTTTTCTCTATTTTATTTTCCGGGTTTTGAGCCTTTTGAATTGGGATAGAGTTTGATTAATTTTTTGGTTGAACGTGGTTGCTACTTGGATTCTGAATTTAAAAGAGATATCTTTTGTTTAAAACGCTGGAAAGAATTTGAACCCTTATGGATATAGCAATCAGAATGCAATTACTTCCTGGTTCCTTATTAAACTTTTTTTTTTTTTTTTGGTGGTGTGTTGTGGATTAATTGAATGAGAAATGCAGATTAACTGAATTCTCATGGTTTTGTTGATCTGGGTTTGTAGGTTTTCTCGTTCAAGCTGCGTGGAGCTTATAATATGATGGCAAAAATTCCCGAAGAGCAGTTGAAGAATGGGGTTATCTGCTCATCGGCTGGAAATCATGCTCAAGGGGTTGCATTAGCTGCCAAGGAACTCGGTTGCAGTGCGGTGATTGCTATGCCTGTTACTACACCAGAAATCAAGGTACATTTTGTATGATGTTGCTTTTAGGGTGTCAGGAGAAAAGAGCTCTAGCTCTAGTACAAGTGGAGCTTTTTCCCCTTGTAAAAACAAGCTAGAGGGCGATCATGGATTTAAAATCACTCGGTGCATGAGTAAGTTGGCAATCCAGCAAAGAAGCGTGGGCATGTTAATTGAATTTTGGTTTTTTAATTTTACAGTGGCGATCTGTTGAGAGGTTGGGTGCAACAGTTGTTCTTGTGGGGATTCTATGATGAGGCACAAACATATGCCAAAAAACGGGCCAAAGAAGAGAATCGTACATTTATACCTCCTTTTGATCACCCAGATATCATCGCGGGGCAGGGAACTGTTGGGATGGAAATTGTAAGTCAAATGAAAAAAGAAGGGCCGTTGCACGCTATATTTGTGCCTGTGGGGGGCGGTGGATTAATAGCTGGTATTGCTGCATATGTGAAGAGGTTTTGTCCAGAGGTATGTTGATTGTTGTTTAAGAATTCCCGTGCACTGTTAGTTTTGAGTTTTGTTTGATATATCTTCAAGATTTCTTGATGATTTACTGGTCAATTATGTTGCCTGTTATTGTGCCTGGAAGCATTATTTACAGCTGCTAATTTCCATAGTTAAGAACAAATCGTGTCTTTTTCTTTTTGGAGGGGGGATGGGGGAGATATTTCCTCTGAACTTGGGTTGCCATTTGTGGCTCTTTAAAATATTGCACTAAGAAAAGAAAATTAAAGTCAAATCTGGTTTCTAAGGTTAATACAATAAAATTAGTAGGATTTTATTTTCATAGTTTCCAAGTACATATGGAATAAGTAGAACCTTCTAAGGCTCCATGAGATTTCATACCGTGATGCCTTTTGGAGATTCTTTAGAATAAAGTGCTTTACACAAGTCACTATCTGCTTTGCTCTCACTATCAGAAGTATGCTGGACTGTGGTAAAGGCCTGTAAGGCTGTGCTGATTGCAAATTTCTGTGAAGGATATGAATATATCTGCTTGTTCAACATCTTTGTAGCTTATGTTGAGTCCAACCTGATCTGGAATTTTATTTTTGATAAATATGCCAGGTCTTAAATATGAATTCTTTTCCACTATATAAATCTTCTCATCATAAACAGTGACCCCCTTTTGCCTAATGGTCTGCAGCAATGTGACCATTCCAATGGGTCAAGGACCTAATCTTTATCTGATCAGTATCAAAATTTTCTCTGCTGATACCATGCATGCCTTCTTCACATCTTAACTGCCATTTAATAGGTATAGCTTTGTAAGGATTTAACCCTCTTGTAGTCATTGATCATAATTTAACACAATATCATATCCTTTTTAATGTGTTTTCTTTTTTAATTTTTCTACTGCTGCTTCCAAGTTCTCCTAGATGAACTCAAATGCTATTTCTATATTTTGAGCCACTCCCAACCTCACCTCTTTCTGTTATTCTTAAATCGCATTGGTAATTTAATTTCTGTATCAAATGGTTTTAAGGCAAGTGCATGGTTCTAGGGGCTTCTAATAGTCTAACAAATCTATTTTCTCTGTTCTTACTGTCTTTTTGATTGACATTGCGTTTGCTTAAATTGTTTCTTAATACATAACATAATACATTAAGGATTCTTTTCTGATAGACTTGTATTTATACAGGTAAAGATTATTGGGGTGGAGCCCTCTGATGCAAATGCAATGGCACTATCTCTACATCATGGTCAACGAGTGATATTAGACCAGGTTGGAGGTTTTGCAGATGGTGTTGCTGTCAAAGAAGTTGGCGAAGAACCTTTCCGCATATGCAAGGAATTGGTAGATGGTGTAGTCCTTGTAAGCCGTGACGCTATATGTGCCTCAATAAAGGTGAGGCTACTTTCTTGTTTTAGATTGTGTACAAGCTTCTTTGTTTCTAAATCATGGTTATGCATTGAAGATTGTAGCCGTGTAAGATAGTTTAGTAGATGAAACTATGTGTTCTAAATTTTAATGGAGAGCTTAAACCGGCAAAAAGATATATGGCAGTTCAACTCTTAGGATTTGCTTTTCTGAGTTCCTTGTTCTCTTTTCTCTTTCGTTTTAGGCGCTTTCTTGTATACTCCTTGGGTACTAGAGTTGTGCTCCTCTGTACTTTTTGATATACAATATTACTTATAAAAAAGAATTTGTAATCTTATTGCATGTTACAGGACATGTTTGAGGAGAAAAGGAGCATTTTAGAACCAGCAGGTGCTCTTTCCCTTGCTGGAGCTGAAGCATACTGCAAGTATTATGGCCTCAAAGGGGAAAATGTTGTAGCTATAACTAGTGGAGCGAACATGAATTTCGATAAACTAAGAGTGGTGACTGAACTAGCTAATGTTGGTCGGCAACAGGAGGCTGTGCTTGCGACTATTTTGCCAGAGGAGCCTGGTAGCTTCAAACGATTTTGTGAACTGGTATGTCAATATAGCCTTTTTAACTAAATTCTAAACAACCAAAGAATACCCTTCAAATTCTTCAATTCAAATAGTTATACATAGCTTCTATTAGAGTAAACAGCATTTACCCACAACCTAGAAGAATCTCAATCTCCTTCCTCTCGATCTCTTCAATGCAATGCTCCATTGTACTCTCTTTGTAAATTACTTTTCATCTATAATATGTTTCATGGGCTAATATAGTATAGGCCTTTCCTAGAGTTCCTAACTACTTAGCAAAAATCACATATAATTGCAAGATCACTTTATTTTCATAAAATCACCATTCAGATAGATCATCAGCAAAGGAAGTGCCATAATTACCACAAAAAGGGATAGAAAAATCCAGAAACTCCGATTTGATTGATGAGACAATGTGGAAAACATAAGAATATAAAAAATTACCCAAAAAAGGATTTTAAAATTGGTCTATAATTTTTAATCATTTTTATGATAGAAGAATGGATGACCTGAAATTACCATGGGAAAATCAATATGAACTTGCATCATTTCCTCAAATTTTATTGGAAACCAAATGAAGGATAATGAGACCAAAAAAAAGAAGAAAAAGTTGACTAAAAAATGTTTGTCCTGTAATTGTGAATATTTTCAAGTTTATGTTGTTACTTATCAAGAAAATTTTTTTGGAGGAGACTTGTCAAATAAAAGAGTGTAGCTTGAATGATTATCAGTGTGTCGGCTCTGTTCTCTGGTTACAGGGCACAAGCATTTCATACTCTCTTGTATCAGAATTTCCTTAGAACTTGTAATATACTTGAGTCAAATCAGACTATTAAACTCCTTCTAATCTAGGCACACAAAAGACTTTCAGTATTGTTGGATCACCTAAATTATTCCATTTCAAATAGTCAAAATCAGAACACCAGATTGTCAATACCATGAACAAACAATACCAAAAGCTTACAAACAAACTGACCAAAAAGCAGAAACGCAGCTATGGAAGAATGTGGACTGGTTCTGTGAGTGCTTCCCTCTCTCAGCTTCAGTTCATGAAGCCCCAAAGATGCATAGCAACTGTCACAACACCAGCAGACATTAACACTCTTGGCCACAGTAGTTTAACAACAAGAGCAGGGACATAAAACATAGTCTCAGCCAACCCGCCACATTCTCCCCCAGAGTCCATGTTACCATTCAAGGATCCATTCCCTGGCCAGTCATGCTCATGGCTACCACTGTGGGGAGAAATCACCATTTGGCACATAAGACAAAGTAGTAGACAAATGTATGCTCAAACATTAAGTAAATTATGATAAACCTTGCAATCATGTAATGCATGCACGGTTGACACAATTGTGCCGTAAATTGGTCCCACTGTGAAAGGTATCCTATTGCATAACATACTTTTTGTATACTTGGGGGCGCCACGCTTTTAATGATATCTTGATTCAATATTCCTAGCCATGATTTCAATTAAATAGAAACTCCACACTGAATCAATGTCAAAGTCAACCGGACAATGTCAAGGAAGCCGCTAACATAGCCTCAAGGCAAACTGACAGACTAACCTCCTGTTAATGGAGATATACCACACCAAATCTGGATAAACAGAAAGCCATAAAATTCCCAGTTGTCATAGAGGAATTTCCCAATTCAGAAGAATCAAAAACCTTTACATCCAAAACCAATTCAAATGAATATGAAAAATTTATGCATAAAAACACAAAGATACATCCAAGCAATGAAATTTTCGATTAAATAGAAACCCTAGACTGAATCAATGGCAAAGTCAACCTCCATAGAACCACCAAAAAAACAAAAGGCAAAAAGCTTCACAAAAACAAAACAAACAAAAATTCTTCGCTTCAGCACTCTGTTCTTCTCTTAAACGTCATTGCTGGATACTCTTGATTCCATAATTGGCGTTGATGTGGCTGCTTGAGAAGATCTTTGACGTTTGAACTGGATGCTTGAGATCTTTCAAACCCTAAAGAGAGAGATAGAAACTAGAGAGAAGATGAGCCAATCTATGAGCAATCTAACGTTTCAACTGACCTATACGTTTTCTTCACTGTTTTGTTAGACGACCCATGTGTTTAGGGTGTTACATTGTCAATAATTTAGGCTTTCAACTGGAGGTTTAAGCAACAATAATATGTCACTTGTCATGTTTGAGAATTATGTTAAACCTTCAACTTTAAGGGACACTTGTCAGCATTTTAGAGTGCCACTTGTTGCAATTTGAAGCTATTTTCTTGAAGGCTTCTTCTTTTATATATAGTATAATATAATTATGTGTTGGCAGGTAGGACCAATGAATATCACTGAATTCAAATATAGATGTAACTCTGACAAAAAGGCTATCGTCCTGTACAGGTAAAGCTCTTGTCAATCTGTATTAATTACAAACAAATGCTAAATCTTTCTGTTGCATTTCAATGCAAACAGAACTTATACTGGCACCCGTCTTTGGGAACATTTCTTTTGAATGGGTTGGATGTCATCACTAATTTACAATTTATTTTTTATTATTTAGGATTTTGATGGAAGATGATTTAGTAATCAATAATAACTTGGAAAGCGAGAAAATCTTATTGTTCTTTTTGATGTTGTCTGCAGTGTTGGCATTCACACAGTTTCTGAACTTGAAGAAATGCTGGAGCGGATGAAATCTTCTCAACTTGAAACTTACAATCTCACGAAAAGTGACTTGGTTAAAGATCACTTACGTTATTTGGTAATTACATTGTTTGAACAAATTTTGGTTTTTCTTTTATTTGATATCATTATTTATTTTGCATCACGCATGGGAACTTCATACATTTTTCTTATGGTGTGGAGATCAAGAAGAAATGTTATTCTTTTTTTTTTTTTTTTGACATGTCCACACAAATGATGTTCTAATGTAGGCTTATAAAATGTTTTCCAAATAGAAGGGTTCTTAGTGTGAAGATTCCAGCACTCAAAGCTTCTTTATATGAGTATGTGCTTGTAGGGTTGCATTATGGCACTAAGTTTACCTCAATTTGGATCTCTTGCAGATGGGAGGCAGATTATATGTTCAAAATGAAGTTCTTTGTCGGTTTGTCCTCCCGGAGAGGCCTGGTACTTTGATGAAGTTCTTGGATGCTTTTAGTCCTCGTTGGAATATAAGTTTGTTCCACTACCGTGGAGAGGTTGGTATAAAAAAAACCTTGTGCTCTTTAACTAGTTAGTGTTCTTTCTATAGGTCAATTACACCTGGGATTTTGGTTTCTTAAAATTTGACTAAAAAACACTTGAAATCATTGTAATAATTGTTTTTCCTCCCCAACAGGGTGAAACTGGTGCAAATGTTTTGGTCGGGATACAGATCCCAAGGCGTGAGATGGATGAGTTTCGTGATCTTGCGAACAATCTTGGATACGATTATGCAGTGGTAAACAATGACAATGACTTCCAACTTTTGATGCATTGATCGGAGCCTACGCTGTGATTGAAGCTAGCTGTAGGTGGATTACCAGATTTCGAAGATGGCCTGGGGTAGAAAGCTGAAGACCTTCAAACCTTGTTCTAGTTGTAGAGAAGAGTGATTCATGTTTTCTCCCCCCTTCCCCTTCTCCATCCATTTTGTTAGTTTAAGATTGGTGTACTGGGAAAGATTTTGTTTCAATCAGTAGTGTGACAAAATCCTTCATGAAGTGAACAAATAACACGATGCACTAAATTTTTATTGTTCATGAGAGACTAGTGCTATCACACCGCTATTCTATCACTATCTCACTATGCAAACGTGGCATTGTTAATCTACCATTTATTTATTCATTTCCTTTTAACAAAGGTTAATCCAATGGTGGATTAGCAAGTCCCGTCGGCATGGTAAGCTAGTATTATATTATATAAAATTACTCTTATGAGAAATAAACATAGGGAGAAGTGCATTTAATACTCCCAACTCTCACGAAATTTGCTCTCTGAAACTCTTAATTTGCATAATGTCCTCCAAATTACTATTGGAGTTACAATGTTTTCCTTTTGAGTAGAAAATGACAAAGACACCTATGATAAAAATAATAATAATAATGATAATAATAATAATAAAATATATATTTTGAATGTCTTTTTTTTAAAAAAAGAGGAGTAATTTTGTATATTTCTTTGAAGGAGACATTGTAGCCTAGTTTGGAGCATTATTCAAATTAAAAGTTTGGAGAAAACATTACTATTACAAATAAATTGGAGGCCAAAGGGGGTAAATGTACTTTTCAGCTTTCCCTATAAACATATGATTGGAACAATTGGGCAAGAGGGATAGGGAAAGTGGCGGACAAATTGGTCCAGTTAGGGTTGGGTTAGCAAGCTGTGGCCTGTGGGCATTAGGGCTTGAAAGGACACCAATACCATATACAATCCTCCAGAAAGGTCTATTGACTCCATGGCAGTTACATACAGATTGTTGGTTGCTACGTAATGCTGCAGTAAATGATTGTCTTAAAAGGGTTAGGTTTGTCATAAATGATTCTTGCTTGCTAGTTAGTCAAGTTCATGGAAAGATCGAGTGCCTGGATGGTTAAGCGGTATTAAAACTTGTGGTTAGAAAAAATAATGATTTTACAATGCACTTAATAAAAATATAATTTTTAGAAACGTAATTAAGCGTTCGGTGAAATTGCAGGTTGGTCTTAAAAATATACGTTTGGCCAGTGAAATTGCCAGGCCAAAGGCAGATTTGTATCACACAACAAACATTCTATTTTGGCCACGCAACACATTCACAATGAGACAGGTTAATATAGATTGTTGATTGGCATTTTGTACATTTTAAGAAAGATTAACAGTAATGTGATAATGTATTTGCATGAGAAAGGAAAGGCAGTTTGGAGAAGGCACGCCACTAGTGGGGTTATTATGCTATTACGTGGGTTGCTGCTACTGAAATAGAAAGAAAAAAAACTGATCACCTTTTGGTTAAGAGTTATTCAAAGCATTTAAATCCTTCGTCACCACCTAACAAACTCGATAACATTACAAAATAATGACCCTTTCGATGAAAAACACCAAACAGCTAGAGAGGTCAAAAATCATAAGCTCTGTGAAGTGTGAGGTGCCAAACGTGCCTCCTTGAGTGGAAATAAACAGCTTTATTCGAAACTGATAGTTAATGTCGCTCTGACCAAAAGTCACAGGAATTCACCTTCTTAAATTCTCCTCCACCTGCCTCCTCTTTACTTCATGTACTCTCTCTCTCACTCTCTCTCTTTTTCTCTCTTTCTCTCTCTCATTGTTGGAACAAGGGAAAGAAATGGGGTTTTCAGGTAGTCTCTTGGGTTCACTTCTTCTTGTACTGGTTTTCTCGGTGGTTCATGGGGATCCGCTTGTCCCTGCATTATGCATATTTGGGGACTCTGTTGTTGATGCTGGAAACAATAACAACCTATATACACTGGTCAAGGCGAATTTTCCTCCTTATGGCAGAGACTTTGTTACTCACAGACCCACCGGAAGATTCTGCAATGGAAAGCTTGCCACAGATTTTACTGGTTAGATTTCTGAAGAGCCTTATATCTTCTTCTTCTTCTTCTTATTCTTCTTCTTCACTGATGAACTTACTTGTTTGCTTGACTTATTATATGCCAGCTGAGTTCCTCAGGTTTACTTCATATCCACCTGCGTACCTAAGCCAAGAAGCCAGAGGAAAGAAGCTCTTGACTGGAGCCAACTTTGCCTCAGCTGCTTCTGGTTATTATGACAGGACAGCAGAGTTATATGTAAACATTTAGATCACAGCTCTCTCGCTCTGTCGTTGCTGCAGACTTATGACTTCTTTTTCTTTTTGGTTTTGTAGCATGCAATTTCATTGACACAGCAGTTGAACTATTACAAGGAGTACCAAGCAAAAGTAGTAAATATAGTGGGAAGAGACAAGGCCAATACCATATTCTCTGGTGCAATCCACCTCGTGAGCGCGGGGAACAGTGATTTCATTCAGAACTACTATGTCAATCCCGTCCTCAACGGAGCGTATTCGCCTGGTCAATTCTCAGACATCCTCATAAGATCATACTCTGCTTTCATTCAGGTCCCTTCACTCTCTGTACTAAATTTTATTGATATTGCTTGTTTGCTGAATATACAAGCATAATGGGTAAGGAACAAAGGCATTTGGCGGTGATGGGCGTAGTAGATTTTGGGTTGGATATATAGTTGATATTGACCTCCCATTCACTCTACCCCCACCCTTCCTCACAGAGAGAATCTAACAGAACAAGAGCAAATGTTGAAGGAAAAATTGCATATTACAGTATCTAGTGTCTTTTAATGACATTATATACTTTCCATGAGTTGTTTTGGAGGCTGTGAATTTCAGGGTTCATGTTTCTCATGTTTGGTCCATATAAATGGATGCCACTGTACTAACGAACAAAAAATTAAGATTTAACTTTGTATCATACAAGAAATCAGTTTCAAAAATACAGAACTTGATCCCACATGATAAATCTTGAATTTCCATAGAAGCTTAAATAAATTTGACATGGAAGAGAAACCAACAGCAATTCTTCTTGGTTTCTACAACACAAATTCTTGGTTTGAACATGAGCAGCATTATGACAGAATCTGCATGGACTGGGAGCAAGAAGGATTGGTGTCACAGGCCTAGCGCCAACTGGGTGTTTGCCTGCAGCCATCACACTGTTTGGCCATGGAAGCAACGAGTGTGTTGCAAGACTGAACCAAGACGCAATTTCGTTCAACAATAAGCTCAACAGCACATCTCAAAGTTTGCAGAAAACACTTCCTGGTCTCAAACTTGTGGTCTTTGATATTTACCAGCCTCTGTTAGATATGATCACAAAGCCGGCTGAGAATGGTAATACATCAACTCTGAAAAAAAGTAGATAGTTAATGTGCCACATAAAATATCTACACTCGCTTGTGAAATAGACAGAAGTTTCTTTAACGTCCATTAAGTTCTACTATGCAGATTTCATGTGATTTAGAATTCGCAAATATCAATTTCTTAACGTGCATTGCTTGGTTACTCACTCACTCTCCCTCTGGAAAGAAAACTAGTACTGATTTTTCTACTTGGGTCACAGGGTTTTTTGAGTCAAGAAAAGCTTGCTGCGGAACAGGTACACTAGAAACCTCCCTGCTTTGCAATGCCGCGTCTACAGGACATGCACCAATGCTACAGGATATGTGTTTTGGGATGGATTCCATCCTCTGAAGCCATAATCAGGTCTTGGCTGGTGAACTACTTTCACAGGATTCTCCTCATCTCTTGAAGCTATTCCTATTGCGATTAGAACAGTCCACTACAACTGTACTCTTATGATCTTATATGCATTATAGGTAGTTGTTATGAGAAATATGTAGGTATTCTCGTGGTTTTAGTTTGAAAGTTTGGCTTCCTAGAGGTATGAGGCATGTAAAACTCCTCAAGCCATAGATGCAGAAAGGTTCACTTGATGCTTTGTCCTTGAGTGGAAAATTTTATGTGCTAATCCTCAAATGAATAAGATGACTATGGTTGGATTTTGAGCATGTCATCTCCATTTAGACAGGCTAGTTTGTTCAAAAGAAACATGCCAAGGAAATCCCCAAATCTATTTAATGCAAGCTGTGGCATATAAGCACTCCAAAAAAACAGAAATATGCACAAAGTTGAATGAAATTTTTATTTATAGCATTTATAGCATAATTCCTCCACATTAATGAAAAAAGATTACACTATTCCATAAATAAAGATCAATGGCAATCAAATCCAGTTTAGTTTCATTAAATAACTAGAGGCAAACAAAGATCACCGGAAGCAGATCCCTAAGAAAGTTCAAATCCTGCATTTGAACTGATTGCGTAGAGAAGTTTTGCTCTTAAAGTGCTTGAACGTTTGTATGTCGGAAGCTGTAAGCATCAAAGAAAGAAAGAAATCATGTACATGATGTAGTGGCTGGACAAGAAATAAAAGTGAAGGCCAAAAAATGTGTTGTTGGTTTAGTGCTTTGCAAAGTATGTCAACAAATTAAATTGTGCAGCGTTGGCCTTAATAATATTACCTTGAGAGTATTGTAGCAGGTCGAAGCTGATGGAAGCCGGTCCACATCCTGGCCTCCAATTGTTGCCCAAAGAGGGACATCGCATGCAACCTATATGAGATCATATACCAGACTCGGTTGTTTATCAGTTAGATCAAGATGGTTTTCCTTTCTAATTCTTTTAATTGTTCTTTCTTACTCTCCTCTAAGATTCTCTTTTAGTTATTTATTTATCTATTTGAAGGGAACAAGTCAACCCAGCCAAAAAACAGTTCAAATGGTAAGTTAAAAAGGAAATGCAAGGGAAAAGGGAGTCGCAGAAAGTAGTTGATCGCCGTAAAACCAATAGTTTTCCTAAACCATAATAGCTGTCTACAAACGGCAGCTGGACAGAACATTGATCAACGACTCAAAAGTTTTCAAACCTGTGGGTGGTTGATTTACAGACAATAACTGGAGGGCAGCTGTTGGGTAGGTACCCCATTCAAAACTACAGTTAATTTCGTCATACAATATGCCGATTCACCATTCTACAAAAAATTGGGATCAGAATCGAACCCACCCCTTGTTTGCTACGGTTATTTCTGTCTGGTAATTAGATTTAAAATAGGGAAATTAGAGATGGATTTATTATGCTGTATGCCAAACCTTTTTATTCCTTCCGGTCAGATTATGATTGAGGTTTAAATCTATAGACAACTTTTGGATTACACTTGCTGTCATATGCAATATCTTGTTGAAGCCTTCATGATGAAGCAAGAACAATACTTTTTTTGTAAGTAATTCAATAAAGCAAGATCAATACTCTATTAAAAGCCAGCTAAGAGAGTAGGGAAATGGGTATGGAGAGTGTGAGTGTGTGTAGCATTACTCATATCCGTTGCAGATACCAAAGAAGAATAGGATGAACTATTTATCTAGAAAAGAATTAAAATTATCAGAAGAAGTAAGATCGATAGCATACCTTATGGATAGTAAATGTTGGTTGCAAGTGTTTGAACCCAAGTAATGGAGCTCGAGAACAACTAGTCACAAATTTAAGAAGCAAACAGCGTTCCTTTGGTTCAAAGTCTCTAATAACCTGTGACACAATAATCAGGAGAACCTCAAGGAAACACAAAAGATTGTAGAAATCCTCAATCAAGGTAGACATCCGTAAGACAAGAATACAAAAAGGGTCAAATTTGGCGAGAAGTGAAGGAATTCAAATGACTGGGAATAACAGAACATGAGAATCAGCATGGAGGTGATGTAGAAATTAGAAATTTAGAGAGAAGGCAAGAACAAGATATGAGCAAATCTGGATTTCAAAAAGCTCTCTGAAATCCTAGAATTGGAACATAACATGAAAACATGCAGACAAGAACTAGTTACGCATTGTTACAAGTTCTACAGAAAAAGAATACTCAAGTTTTGCTAAACAGGCAAACATAAATTTGGCACTTGCAATTAAATTTACACTATCAAAACAAAGAGGATTAATATATACATTAGTTGGTGTGCAGAAGCTATATTGGATATTCTGGGAAAAAAACAAAACCTTAGATCAGATCTGAGGCCAGGGCTTTTTCTTAAAAAACAAAAAAATGCAAGTCACACAAGCTCCTTTGCTATTTTTACTGAACATTCAGATTTGTAACTGTCTTTCTCAGGGGCTGATAAAGAAACGACATCTCTTATTTTTTGTTTATTGGCAAGTTATCTATGTACCCGGTGGGACTTTAACACATGACCTGACCCGTCACCAGTGTCTTGCAAGGAGAGGATTGATTTTAGAGCTAGAGAGTCTTTTCCATGAAAAGTCTAGAATTCTCATGGTTTCTTATCTAGCCAAATTTTCAGAAATGGTGTAATCCAATTAAGTTTTTCCAACTAGGAGCAAAATCATCATCTGCCCTGAAAGATCAATTTGTAACCAAACTGTTGAGCGAAAAAGACATAAGACTGCTAAAATAATAAATTCAAATAAACTTAATCATAGGTTCATGAATAACCAAAATTGCCACAATTAAATTCCATCAAGAAAATCTGAATAACCTAGGTATGGTAATGTCTCTAAAAACACTTATGTTTTCAAAACTAAAAACACACTTTTCTCAATACCATTAACAAACAACTCAAAACATAAAACACTTCTTAGAAAACTTTTAATACCTTCTTATAAGAATAATTTGAAAAAACATGTGCTTAATTTTTGCAGGGGTAGGAGCTAACTTATTACTTTAATAATAATTTTTTTTAGAAAAAAAAACAAAAAAACAAAACAAAACCAAAAAAATAAAAATAAACAATAAACAAAACAAAACAAAAAAGAATGGTTGTGTGCCACCCTCAAGAGGAGATGTGGTTGTGTGGCCACCTCTTTCCTAGTCAGAGGGGGCCGTGTAGCTACATGACCACTCTCTCTTCTTTATTCTTTTTCTTTTTTATAAAATATTTATATATGTCTGAATGTGATTTCTCAAAATAAGCATGTTTACTATTTGTTTCTTTGAAAAATAAAATAAATAACAGTTTTCTTAAGTGGACCCACTATAAAACACTTCTCAAAATAAACATCTTTGTGGAAGTTGAAATTCACCTTTGCATCCTCATCTCATCACAATACTTTAAATGCATCCCCTCCATCGTCTTCTAGACACTTAAGAGTTGGCCCAATAACTCTTCCTAGTAGTCATCCAGTACAATTGAAATTACTATGCATCGACTCTCTCTCTCATTTTGACAACAATGGAGAGAAAATAACTTAGAAACCAACAAAGAGGATAAAATCTAATTGTTAACACTCGTTGAGTCCCTTAATTTCTCTAATGAGCAAAAGGAATAAAACTATATAAGATCCTAATTTTGTCGGGTTCCTTAAAAATGACCAGTTGCTCACAGAAATGAGGGGATTGAAAAACCAAGATTAGGTGTGTGTGAAAGATCATATAAGAGCTGGGATAATAATTCAAACTGGGATATAATAAAACGTACTCATTCAACTTCCATACCTCCCAAAAGATTTTAACTGTTCGGCTCCCCTCAGAGAAACCGCCAGTATATCGTGTGTTATGTTTTAAATCATCAACGTCTATATCATGGTTTCCACCTGAAAGCAACTGCACAAAGTAATATGCAGGATCAGCATTTGACCAATAAAATGAACTTCTAGTATTTAATGGACATGTAGAGGGACAATACCTGATTGAATTCACTTGCATTAAATAACTTCAACCAAGATGGTGATATAAGATCAGTTAACCCTCTATAGAATGCATTTGAAAAGGGAAATATCTGCAGATCAACATTTAAAGAAGGAAAATTAATATTCAAGAAGATATTATGCCATCTAATAATACAGTAACTATTACAGACCTGGCGGTTAAGTTTATAATCTGCAATTTCATGAACATACTGCATCTTGTTCTCATCTGTCACAGACAAATCCTTGCCACCAGGCTTCAGCTCAATAACATGACGTTTGCCAAATGATTCTTCAGTAACTGTGAAATCTAGGGAGAGTTCCTTGACATCACCATCATAATGCTGCAGTAATAAAACACATAAAACATCTAATTGGAAAATGCATAACTGCATATACAACTTAAAACATGTAAGAAATTCACAACAGAACATCCAAATAATTGGAAAATGAGACACTGCCCATACTTTAAAGTGGGCTTGACCAAGCAATCAATAACGCCTAACTGCAAATAGCTCAGGTCATGACGCAATAGAATCATAGTAGTTTGATCTGCAAACCACACGTGGATGACATGGCACTTTTAAAAGTGGACATTCAAGACCTAATATGCTCACACACTGGTTGCAAAGCATGTAGAAAAAGCGGCTTGTAAAAGAACATTGGAAGAGCTTTGCCTCACCCCTTTTCCCTCCCTCCCCACCCTTTCCATCATTTCCCAAATGCCCTCTCTTTACACCTATTTTCTCTTCTCGTCACTTGTCTTATCTCCCCTTCACCTCTCTTCTACCTCTCTTATCATCTATTCTCTAGTAATTGAATTCTTAGTCTCCTTTCCAGTCCTTTTATCTTCTTTCTCCACTCATTTCTTTTCCTCCTCTCATTCTTTTTCACCATATCAGAACTAAAATTTTATATAATAATAAATTCACAATACCGGGTCCTAAAGTTGGTGTAATGTACGCTTAAAGAATTTTCATATAGATTGGGAAGAAGCTAGCTAAATCAAGTAAACATGTTAAATCCTTCCAAAAAAAAAAAAAAAGATAAAGGTGAACAAAATGATTCTTGGCTCAGTAATTTGAACTGCAAAACGCTGTGTTTCCAGTTAAAGTATTTATAATTTACAATGTAATCGTTGCTTCTTCCATCTCTTCTAGCAAGCTAAGAACAAACATATGCTGATCCATGCCATCACTGGTCATGTAGCCATGAATAAATGCTTCCTCAATGGATTGTCCTGAAAACCTGGACACTTCCAATATCAACTGCCTTAGCTACCTATCCATCTACTTCAGCATGTTACATCTTTCCAAATCTTGTTACTTCTAGGTGCCTAGCAATTAGCACCATAAAGCATAGCAGCTTCATTATCCTATGAATACATTCCCTGCACCTTTTAAAATGCACATGAAGCACAAGGCTCAGTGGTATATTTCCACCTTGCCAACATGCGTCAATTCTTTAGAGTAGCATCATTATACCAATTATTTGTAAATGTTTTTATTTTATTTTTATAAGTAATTATTTGTAAATGTTTCTGCAAGGATTCAATGAAGAGGAACTGAACACCCATATGGCCATATGAATGTATTTTACACTTGTACATAAAATAGTAATTATAGTCAAAGGATTTTACCTTCACATACATGAGATTCCTGTAGAGCTCTGGATCAAGGGTTGATAATTCATCAAGAAAGCTATATAAACAGCTTTTGTACAAAAACATGTGAAAACGAGTAATCTAGTAAAATTCCTTCATAGAGAGCTTTACCGACAACTCTCCCAAGGAACTCAATCATCTGGATACCATTCTCTATATATCTTGCAGATGCATTAGGAATTAGAAGTCTGTCTGAAGTTGAGGTTTGGGAGAATAGACCATACCTAGGGCAAAGGAAAAGGTAAGCATTCAAGCTAACTTTGGGAAAAGCAGATAACTATGTAATAAAGCCAATGATGCATGCATCCTATCATAACTTACTCAGGGGAAAAGGCTGCTTTTGATATATCAGTTAAGAACTCCTTAGATAATCCACCATAGTCCAGACCGGCCTCCGGAAGGCCACATTCACTCACAAATGATACATGGATTGATGACCTCAACCTTGGCCCAAGGGAATTTAATTGTTGAAATCCATCTTCAACAATGCGACCCCGACGAACTACTATCTCAATTGATCGTGAACCAGGTCCAGCAACTTCACCAGCCATTTTGCGGGAGGCTTTATCCATTTTGATGAACTCTCTAAACATTTCAACTCTGCCAAGATAGAAATCATGTCAAGTAACACCTTTTGTTAAGAAAAAAGAAGAAGAGTAAAAAGAAATCACGATTTTACTTCAAAACTTGAACATATTTGTAATCTATGAAGGTGAGACTTGGCAGATAGGTGATAAAGTGGCTAGATACCCTGTGTGAATTTATACGCACACACACAAAGACAACCATAACAAATGTGTTGATATTTTCTTTGGGGATGGAGGGAGGGTGTGCATCATTAAAAAAGGTGCAAAGCACCCATAAGCATACAAGAAGTATACAAAGGACACCAAAACAAAAGAACCAAAAACAAAGAAAACACCCACAAAAACCCAAACGACAGAAGAAACACCAAAACCCCAACAACAGACACCCAAACCCTCAAAAATCCAGGGCTACCTTACAACAGCCTTTTTCCCTGGCTAGAAACAAACTCCCCTAGCATCAAAGTTGACAGAGCAGTCTAAATTCTTAATCTCCTACTCCCTTTTGTCTTGGAAGCAGATTCAATCTGAATATATAAACACATGTACACACGTTTGTACATGCATAGACATGTGCCCACATGCTTGTACTCTCATGCACACCTGTAAACCCACCCACCATGCTCATGCAACCCCAATCCCATGCCCACATCCATACTCGTGTGCTTGGATGCTTGCATTTGCATACTCATCCATAAGTCCACCCATGCTCATCCACCCCCAACACTCACATACATATCTACGTCCATGCCATGCATGCTCACACCCACCCATCATGAGATTAGAAGATGATGATACCTTCCCAGGTGTACAGACCTAGACACACATAAGCCCCTTGCGCATATGCTCACACAAACTGAAAATTCTTTATTGCAATGTCCACCACTAGCTTTGCCAACCAATTAAAAAGCGTCCAAAAGCAGGATTTCAAGTTTAGATGCTATACTTTTCAAAACATCCAAAGAGAGAACTGGTTTGTCAAGAGCATTGAAACATTAGGATTCAAAACCTCAACGAAAATAAGATGTTTATTAGATGGAGTACAACTGTAAATATGCCTTCAAATGGTGGATTTGGGTTGTAGTAATTTTTATTGAATGCATTAGGGACTCCATGTCCAGCAACACAATGGCTGATTCCAAGAGATTCAGCTGGTCTTGTCTCTGAGAGCATGTAATAATAAAGAGAACAGAAAAAATGCATAATCTGCAGCTACCCTCATGCCAAAATATTGAGGGCTGCATGAATTTCTAAGAGTTGAAAATGAATAGGATGGTCCAGAAACATACAAAAATATAGCTGTCAAGTCTGCAGAATTATGAGTCCTTCTAGTTATGTTCCTACCTTTCTTCAAAAGGAAACACATGTGGAGTAGTAGTGATAACAGATTCCACACTTGGTATAGTCAAAGCATCATCTGTTCTTAGATTAGCTGACAAAATTTCATGAGTTCTGGCGGCTACTGAAATTGGGGGCCGGTTTTTTTTAGCAGGTGAAAGCCACAGAACAGGGGAGCAAAACTGGTGCCTGCAATCCCTTTCATACATTAAGTGCAAGCATCTGATTGCAGAATCCATAAGGGGTCTATTCTGCAGACCAATACTATGAGACAAGCCCTTATACACAAGTGTATTGAGCATTGATGCGATTCTTCGTTGCTGCTCCAGCGTGAATGGAACCTAGCTCATGTTATAAAATACTAAAATTAGTATTACTCAAAACTTCAAGAGATCCAACCAAATTAAAAAATATTAAAAAAAAAAAAGAAAAGAACATTTACCTGTTTTTCATAGAACTCGATGTCATCGAGAATTAGCAGCAGGTGAGAGTAGGTGGAACAGAAAAGGTGAAGTAGGCATGTCATATCTTTGGAAATACCTTGTGGACCACACCTTAAATGTTCTATATCCCACACATCACAGGAGTCCTCATCAACCTGGCTAGTTCCAGGATGACCATCAGTCAAATCAACGCCAGCTTGTGACTTACCAGTAACTTTATTTAGTACATTGACCCACTTATTAACACCATCTTTATTGGCCCCTTTTTGCTTTTTCATGAAAACCCCATCTTTTTCTTTTTTTGAATTCTTACTAATGCAAACATGATTATTTTCAGCAACATGACCGTTTCCAGGAAAAATGGTACCTTCCAATGCCCCCCATAGATTGACAAGAAATCCGGGAGTAAAAGATAGCATGTTTAGTACAGGCAATGAACCAAGCGTGGGATTCAGGACTGAAAATATTCTAAGCATGTATGAGTAAAAGTATGCAATATCAAGCAGTTCAAACTTCCCCAAGCGTTCTATATTGTTTGCTGGTGTGGTTTCAGCACCATTAGTATATGAATCTGTTTCCATAATTGCCAAAAGATTTGTGAGATGCCACTGCTGACAAACAGGCCTTAGCAGATCTATGTATGGCATCTTTAAGGACCCATGCATTGTCTCAGTCTCA